>JAANYP010000832.1:40000-125395 GCA_020465985.1 Centrapalus pauciflorus | reverse complement strand
TTGTCAGACCACTTGATTTCTTTTTAATCACTTACACACGTAATCCACATTATCCGTAGTAATTAAGTTAAATAAAACATTAATTAAGTAACTTAATCGTGAAGAAAGGTAATTAGAATTTTTGGTCTAAGCTGTTGGTCAACCCTGTGATGACCAAAGCCATCACAAGCTGTTCAATCTTCAAGCTGTTCATTTTTCAAGCTGTTCCTCCAGCCTGCTCTCCTTTGTAAGAGCAGGTTGTGTTCAATAGGAGAACAGTTTACAAGTAAAACTTGTAAGACAGTGTGAAGGAATGAACAGGTTGAGGATTGAATCACCAGAGCAGGCTGGACGAATAAACTGATTTTGTTCAGCCTGTTGTATGCTCAAGCTGTTCAAGTTTTTCAGACAAATGACTAAGTACAGAACATGTATAACCTGTTCTGTCTAAGCTATACTGAAAAACTTGAGCAGTGTGCAACATACAGATTTTTAGACCTTTGAGAAACACTTAGTCACTCTTGTTTAACATGCCCAGCTTGCTGACAAGGTAATTAAACCTTGTTTCATCCAGAGGTTTGCTGAAAATGTCTGCAAGCTGTTCATTTGTGGAAATAAAAATTACCTCCACATTACCTTTCTGAATGTGATCCCTGATGAAGTGATGTCTGACTTCAATATGCTTTGTTCTGGAATGAAATACTGGATTGTTGGAGATGGCTATGGCACTTGTATTATCACACAGAATAGGAGTTTTCCTATACACAAGGCCATAATCTTCAAGCTGATGCTGCATCCACAGAATCGCCCCACTAGCAGCTTCCAGCAGCAATGTGTACTCAGCTTCAAGCCCAGTAGAAGTGGACACTGAGTTCTGCCTCTTGCTACTCCAAACTGGTATCAAACTTTCCACCAAGGAAGTTGACACTCCAGCCTGTTTGTGCTAATCCTGGTTCTAGCCGCAGACCTGAAAAACAATCGAATCTGAATAACCTGTTAGTTCAAGCTTGAGTCTTTGGGATACCAAAGGACCCAAACCTGTGTACCCTTTTAGTAACTCAAAGATTCGTTTAACAGCAGCTAGATGAGATTCCTTAGGATTAGCTTGGAACCTAGCACACAAACAGGTAGCAAACATAATATCAGGTCTACTAGCAGTTAAATATAGCAAGCTCCCAATCATGCCTCTGTAAGCTGTTACTGAAACAGCTTTGCCACTGGCATCAGCATCCAATTTTACATTGGTTGCCATTGGGGTTTTAATAGGAGAACTTTGATCAAATTTGAACTTTTTTAATAGATCTAAAGTGTACTTTCTTTGATTTATAAAAATTCCAGTTGAGGTTTGTTTAACCTGTAATCCTAAAAAAAAAGTAAGTTCTCCCATCATACTCATTTCATACTTGGATTTCATGAGTAATGAAAAATTCTTGCACAACTGCTCATTTGTAGAACCAAATATTATATCATCCACATAAATTTGAACAAGCATAATGTCAGATTTCACTTTCTTTATGAACAGTGTAGTATCCACTTTACCTCTGGAATACCCATTGCTCATAAGGAACTCAGTAAGAGTGTCATACCAGGCTCTAGGGGCTTGTTTGAGACCATAGAGAGCTTTGTCCAACTTATAGACAAAACCTGGATATTGTTCATTTTCAAAACCTGGAGGCTGCTTGACATAAACTTCTTCTTGCAGCTTCCCATTCAAAAATGCACTCTTCACATCCATTTGAAATACCTTAATGCTCTTATGAGCACCGTAGGCTAGATACAAACGAATTGCTTCTAGCCTGGCCACAGGAGCAAATGTTTCATCATAGTCAATTCCTTCCTCCTGTCTGTAGCCCTGAGCAACCAGTCTTGCCTTATTTCTGATGACATGACCTTGCTCATCCATCTTATTCCTGAAGACCCATTTAGTGCCAATTATAGTTTTACCTTTAGGAGCAGGGACCAGCTTCCATACATTGTTTCTCTCAAACTGATTGAGCTCTTCTTGCATGGCAGTGATCCAATTGGCATCTTTTAGTGCTTCATCAACCTTCTTTGGCTCCATCAGTGAAACAAAGCTAGAGAACATACAAAAATTCCCTAAGCTGTCCCACCGTGTTTGTATCCCTTTGTTGATGTCACCAATTATTTGATCATTGGGGTGACACCTGATCCACTTAGGATCATTTTTCAATGATGATTCACCTGAGTTGTTAACATCTTCAGCAGGTCCTGTTGAACAGCTCTCAAGATTTTCAAACACACTGTTGTCTTGAGCTTGTTCATTTGTTGAACATGTCTGACCACTGTTGAACATATCAGCAGAGGAACTGGGAAAATCAGCATTGATAGGTTCTGGACATGCAGTTGTAATTAAATCAGTACATTTATTCACACAGGATGTATTGACATAATCATCATCATGTCCATCATGATTAACAGGTTCCACACTGGGTGTAGTGGAAGCTTTTGAGTTCTCTTCATTGTTTGAATGCATCAAATCATCAAAGTTAAGTTCTCCTGAAACTAATTCAGGAACAGCTTTGGTGAAAACATTCTTGGACTCTTCAAAGGTGACATTGATAGATTCATCTATCACCTTTCTTTTGTTGTTGTATACTCTGTAGGCTTTGGAGATAGCAGAGTAGCCAACAAACACACCTTCATCAGCTTTAGGTTCAAACTTTGACAGCTGGTCCCTTTGATTCAGAATGAAACAGGGACATCCAAACACATGGAAATAACTGACATTTGGCTTCCTCCCTTTGAGCAGCTCATAGGGAGTCTTGTTGAACCTTTTCACCACTAAGGATCTGTTTTGGGTGAAGCAGGCAGTGTTAACAGCTTCAGCCCAAAATGATGAAGGTAAACCTGATGCACACAGCATGGTTCTGGCAGCTTCAATGAGAGTTCGGTTTCTCCTTTCAGCAACTCCATTTTGTTGAGGAGTTCTTACTGCTGAAAAGTTTTGAGTGATTCCTTTCTCTTCACAGAAGTCTTCAAGAGTACTGTTTCTGAACTCAGTACCATGATCACTTCTAAGCTGCTTTACTTGGGCAGAGTTCAGCATTTCCATCTTTTTGACAAATCCAATAATCTCTCTAGCAGCCTCTCCTTTGCTCTTTAGAAAGATCACCCATGTGTACCTGGAGAACTCATCAACCATTACTAGAGTGTATCTTCTTCCTCCTAGACTTGGGACATTAACAGGTCCAAACAAGTCCATATGGATTAAGAAGAGTGGAGTATCAATAGAAAAATTATGTTTGGATTTAAAAGATGTTTTCCTCTGCTTGCCTTTCTCACAAGCTGTGCATAATCTATCCTTAGCAAAAGTCATAGAAGGCAAACCTGTCACCAACTCTTTCTTACAGAGTTTTTTGATATTCTTGAAGTTCAGACGTGACAGTCTTCTGTGCCATAGCCAGTTTAGATTAGCATTTGTTCTTGTGAGGAAACAGGTTTCAGTTGTGGGGTCAGCAGAATGCATATCCACAACATATACACCTTTCTTTCGTTGAGCACATAGCACAACTTTGCCTTGGGGATCCAATATGTAACCCAGGTGCTCATCAAAGTTAACCTTGTAGCCAGCATCACAAAGTTGACTTATGCTAACAAGGTTATGTTTTAGCCCAACCACATAGGCTACTCTTTTGAACACTGCAGTACCAGCTTTAAGAGTTCCATATCCCTCAGTGGATCCCTGTACATTGTCACCAAAGGTGACTTTTGGCCCTTTTTCAGGCCTGAGATCACTCAGCAATTCTTACAACCTGTCATGTGCTCTGAGCAGCCACTGTCCAAGTACCAAACCTGGGAAGGTTGTTTTTCCTGTAGAGTGATAAGAGAATTATTAGTTATTTTTAGGGGAACTCATCACAGAGATGAGTTCTCCTACTTCATCAACATTTGTTGATGGACTTGAAATATCCACACTAATATTCCCTATTTGAATGGTATCAGCTTGAATACCACTCTCAGTGACTGTGACATTTCCAATACTGCTTGTGACAGCTGTGATGGAAACAACAGAGTCAACAGGCCTCATGTCCTCAGATTCAGGACAATCCTTGGCCAGATGTGTCTTCTTTCCACATTTGTAACATTTTCTCTTTTTAGGATTTTTGGAAGAAGATCTTTCAGAAACACATTCCGAGCTATTTTTGTTGATTCTATCAGCAGGTTTAGCAATTTTATTACTTTTTGATGAATCAACAGCTTGGGTGGAGAGTTCAATAGTCACAGCTTTGGCTGTCTCTTCTTTCCTCTTTTTAGGAGGACAGATGTCAAAGACAGAGAGCTTGATTGGCTTTTGAGCTTCCACAGGTTTGGAAAACTTATTCCCAATTATCTCAGTTTGAGAAATGGCTTTGCCTTTGCCCCTACTAGATTGTGATTTATGCTGCCTATCAGCATACTCACTCTGTCTGGTTTTGAGAAGCTTATTTTTATTTAAAACCAGTTTACCACTATGATTTGAAAACTTATTTGAAATCACAGCAGTTTTGTTTTCAACGTGAGATTTACCCTTGTTGGAAACAGGCTGCTTACCTTTTGAAAACTTGTTTTCAAAGTGTTTTGCATCAAAAGGATTAACATGCTTTTTACTATCAGCTTTGGACTCAGAACCTGTTTTATCAACAGGTTTAGTATCCACAACTTCAGTTTGGACATGTTTTCCTTTCTTTTGCTTGTGTGAACCAGCAGAGCACTTAGCAGACTGACTTGATGGAGAACAAATTCCAACATCAGCTTTTGAGCTAAATTCACACAAGCTGTCAGTGTTTTAAGGCCTGACAAACCTATTTGTTGAGATTAGTTTACCATTCACATTTTGAATGAATGTGTTTGGAAGTTCACCAAGAGTGGATAAATCTTCTTTCAGATTATTGATCTCAACAATAGAAGCTGCTGTGTCAAGATCCCCTCCAAGATAGGCTTGGATTTGTGCAGGAATCTGTTGACTTATACAATGGCTGACTTTTTGTGCAGATTGGCACCAAGAGTCAACTATCTTTTGAAGCTTAGCATGCTTTATATCTGTTTCTCTCTTTTCTTCCAGTAAAATAGAGTTGATGTGTTTTAATTCATCAAGCTCAGTTTCCAACTTATGGAAACTGTCCAGTTTACTGGATTTAGTTTTAAGATCAGTTTTAAGTTTAGAGATTTCAGATATTAAAGCATCATGCTTCTCAACAGCAACTTTTAGATCAACAAGCATATATTCAAACATTTTAACTTTTTCTTCGGAACTGTAAGCCATAAAATTTTGTACCTTATACATCATAGTAGGATTCCAGTTCTCTAAGCTGCTGAAGGCTTCAGCTTCAGCCATATCTTGTTTGAAGCTGCTTGTTGATGGGACATCAGTATTGGCCATCAGACATTGATTATCTTCTTCATCAGATGATGAATCAGATTCCTCCCAATCACAAGTCTCTGCCATGAGTCCCTTTTGGCGGTTGGAACCCACTGAGTTTTCCAACTTCCTCAGCTTAGCCATGGCCATAAGGTACTTAACCCTATAACCATCATCCTTGTTTGTCTTGTATGGTTTGGATGACTGACCAACAGCTTTTGACACACAGTCAACAGCTATATGGCCAGTTTTGCCACATTTGAAGCACTCAGCTTTGGATTTATCAAATGCTTTCTTTTTGCCAGCACCTGAACTTCCTTGCAGCATGTTTCTTCCAAACCTTTTCTTGTTGAACCTTTTGACAAGCATAGCTATCATTTGCTCATCATCTTGTTCAGCAAGATATGCAGTATCTTCTTCATCTGACACCTCCTCCTTGTCATCATCCTGTTGATCAGGTTGAATGAACACATCACTCACCTGATTTACAGGTTGTCTCACATTAGCCACAAAGGCTGCACCTCTTTTGGACATTTCCAAGGCATTTCTCTTTTGTTGCCTTGACTGTTCATCATTCAGTAAGGATCCATACAAGTTGACCAGATCCATACTTCTGATAGTAGCTGAGTTCCTTAGAATCGTTGAGAAGTAATTCCACTCTTCAGGTAGAATGTCCAGAAATTTATTCACCAGGGTAAGACTATCCTTAGTGATCCCAACAGCCTTGAGATCATTTACTAGAGCAGTTTACCTGGTGTAGGTTTCAGTGAGAGTCTCCTTTGGTTTAGCAAAGAAGAGTTCATACTGTCTAACAAGATTGTTGATCCTGTTGTCCAGTGTGATTGTGGGTCCATCATAGACGGTACACAAAGTATCCCACATCTCTTTTGCTGTCTTCATTTTCTCAATCTGTTTGAACACATCATCAGGAAGAGAAATGACCAGGTTGTTCCTGGCCTTTGCATCCAGAGCCACCAGTCTCTTGTCTTCATCAGACCATTGAGCTTTAGCTTTCTCAAAGGTCCTGATTTCAGGAGCAGCTCCTTCAACCGCTGGAGTTATAGTAGTAACAGAGGTTGGCACATAGGGACCCTCCATCACTATCTCTGGTAGTTGTACATCCAGATTCTCTAAATAGAGCATCATTCTGCACTTCCAACCAGAGAAGTTTTGATGATTAAATTTTGGAGGTTTGCCCATAGAGCCATTGTCATAGTAAGAAGAATTTGCAGCACTGTTGTCCATGGAAACTTGGGAGAATGAGAGATCTAGAATGACACACACTCTAAACTGCTTTGATACCAGTTGTAGGTCCCGAGAGGTTCCCAAAGTATATAGCTTTAAGCTGTAGAGGGGGGGTGAATACATCAATTTAAAAACTACACACTATTTTCTCAATGTTTGTATGTATTATCAACAATTTGTTAATTACAAACAAGCTTGAATGCGGAATAGTTCAAGCTGAGATGACAGATACAACAGTATGTTCACTAGTCTAAGACAAATTCAAACTAGTATACAATGAATACACTCACTAAGAAGCACTCACTTGGTTTTCAAGACTTTAAAGGAACAGCTTATGTAAAACAGCTTAGACACACAGATACTGAATTACACAGCAGACTTGCATGCATGAAAAACACACTTGCACGTTCACTCTTGGTTTCAGCACTTAGCTTTCTTCACACACTTTTCTCTGTCCTTAGAAGCTTCCTTTTATACTCATTCAGAGGATCTAAGAGAAACATCTTCATTGGACGGAATGAAAAGAAGAAGTCTTGTTGAAAAGACAACATAACCTTTTCTGCACTTTTCTGAAAAGCAGACTTGTCTTCACATGTGCAGAACTTTTGTCTTTTTACTTTGTCTACTGTTGCATTGCCTTTAACTAATTTAGGAATGTCAACTTTGCGTCTTTCTTCCTTGTAAAGGCCTATTTTGATATAAGAAAAAGGTCTGTCACCCTTTTTCAAATAACCTTTTGTCTTCATGTTACAGAACACCTTGGGCAGGCTGAGCAGTTCTGTTTTCCACTTTGTCTTCGACTTTGTAAACTGATCTTGTAGTAAAAAACAATACATGATGACTTGGAAACATATTCCATAAAGTGTTTAGCCTGTTCACAAAGAACAGGTTCTGTTCACAAAGAACAGAACACTTTAAAATTGCCCAAGCTGCTCACCAGTGTAGAGCAGCGTAGACAGTTTATGTCCAGCCTGTTCAGCAGACAGAGCAGCTTGGACAAACTGTCTTAGTTGCAACACATGCAACATATAGAACAGCTTTAGACTGATATTTCAAATCATTTTTAGGTTTCAATAAGGCATATAACAGACCTTAAATTCAACCTTCAAATGCATCAACAGGTTTGATTATAAATCTCCCCCTCAGATGTAGAACAGGTTTGACTGAGGCCTTTTTGTGCCTAACAGATTCATATTTGCATGTTAAGTTCATGAGGCTATGAACTTATGGTGATAAGTTCATGAGGCTATGAACTTATGAGAATAATTTCATGGGGTTATGAACTTATGAGAATAAGTTCATATGACATAGACTACGAACTTAAGGCTAATAAGTTCGTACGAACTTAGCCTTGATAAGTTCATACGAACTTATCTGCATGGGCTTTAATCTATAAGTTCGTGGGCTTGGGCCATGCACGAACTTAAGGGTTATATTATGAACTTATTTGTGTTATTTCAAAGAACTTCAAGATTTACACTTTCAGAGCTTGGTCAGAGTATTCAGACGAACTAAGATAGAGTTTCAGAGTGTTTAGGAGCGATACATCGTGTAGGTTCGATATTCTATCGGCTAGCATCTTGTTTGGCTCCATGTTTCCGTGTGATCGATCCGTAAACATTAAACGAGGATTCCGCACTCGTTTGACGTCGTTTACGCTTTGATAGATCCGTAGACGGTGGACCTTACAAGTGGTATCAGAGCCAAGTTGAGTGTTCTTCGTGTTCTTTGCGTTTCGTTGAACATTCATAGGTTTCTTGGCGTTTTTACGGTTAAATCACATTTTCTCGAGGTTTTTACGGTGTTTTGAGCAGTTATACGAGCCTACAATCCTTCTAGTTCACCTATTCAGTGAGATTCATTATTTTTAGCCTTAAAAACATTAATTTAATCTGAGTTTTTGAAAAATTCGAATTTTTGGCCGTTTCACGAACTTGCGGCGCACGAACTTAAGAGGGCGTTTTAGGGAATCATGAACTTGTCAGAGACGCTCCTCCACGAACTTGCGGCGCTCAAATTTATCAGAGTTCACGAACTTGTCAGTTTAGGGTTTCTCGAACTTGACAGTCTCGAACTTGTCCTTCACAAACTTAACTTGGAACGAACTTGTCAGACGAACTAGGGATTCACGAACTTGAGGGTTCACAAACTTGTTTTTAAAACAAACTTAATTTTCAGAAACGAATTTAGTTATAAATTCGTACGAACTTAACACAAGTCCGTACGAACTTACATAAAATTAATTTTTTAAAATTATTTAAATTAAGTTTGTGAACCAAAAGTCATCGAGAATTTCTAGCTTGCACAAGTTTTTGGAAATGGATCACAAAGTAGGCAAATCAAATTCCCCACCCAAGCTGATGAAGATTGAAGACTACTACTGGTGGAAGGATATGTTTGCGGACCTCACACATTTCAATGTTATGCGTATGTGGATATGCATAGATGAAGGATATGTTCCCCCTACAACAGAGCTCGAGGGCAGGATGAAGGTCTTATCCTATCAACAAATGAAAGATGAGGATAAGAAAATTTACGAAGCTGAGAATTGGGCTCTATCATCAATTAAATGGTGTTACCTTTGGAGATTTTACATATGTTTAAGCATCATCGAACTTCTAAAGAGCTCTGGGAGGCTCTAGAGAGGAGGTATGAGGGTAATCCAAGGATTAGGAAGGGGAGGACTGAACTGTTGAAACAACAGTTTGCAATCTTTAAGGGTTTGAAGAATGAGAACCTGGATGAGATAGTCACAAGGTTCTATCATCTTTTGACCGAGCTTGATAATCATAGAGTTGAATATCAAGAAGTAGAAAAGATTGAAAAACTTCTAGATGCGCTACAGGCGAAGTGGGAGATGTACACGACTTTGATCAAACATGATCAAGATAAATTGGACACTCTTACTCTTGAAGAAGTTATTGGAACATTGAGGGCCTACAACTTTAAGTTACAAAAGAAGGAGATGGAGTACGATCAAGTACATGATCCTGAAATGTACTTCGATAAAACTAAGACATCAACTTCTAGTGTACCAAAGTCGGGGGCAACAACATTTTATTCTGGAGTGGAAGATGGCTTTCCTGCTGAAACAGCGGAAGTGAGTGGTAGGGCTTTTCTAGGGTTTTCAAAACCAGATGACCAACCACAAAGTTCAGGATCTTCATCTCAGGGATTCACAAAAATGCCTATGAGTGCCAAGATAGCAGAGGAGCAATTGAAGCTTCTAGCATCGTTTATGGCAGCATACGGTAACTGCATTCAGGGAAAAATAAACGATCCGACTCTATGGGAGGAAGATTATGACCAGGTAGATCCAGATGATCTAGAGCAGATGGACTTACAATGGCAACTTGCCATGGTCACACAGAGGGTTAAGAGGTTTATGAAAAGAACTGGGAGAAACCTTAGTGCGAGCAATGTAGGTTTTGATAAGTCTAAAGTGAAGTGTTAAAACTGTCAGGGGTTGGGACTTTTTGCGAGAGAATGTCAGAGGCCGAAGGTTGAAAACTATCAGAATCTAGGACGACAGAATTTAACTAATTAAGGGAATCAAGATTCAGTAGTTGGGTTGCTGACAAACGTATCTTCTAGCAGGAAGTCAGATGGTATTTATGACTGGAATTCGCATCCGGAGTCAAATGCTAGAGCTTTTATGGCTGAAGTGACTGAGACTAATAGTGGAGCTGAAGAGGAAAAGAAGGAGGACACCCAGCAGTCCGATACAAGTCCATTGGTACTGGAAAAGTCTGAGGAGTTGACTACTCTGGAGTTTGCAGCTCAGATAGACAACGTCGATTCAGATCGGACAAAGGTAATTCTCAACTTTTCTACTTTTCATGATTTATGTGTTTTATGCACTACTTTAAATGATAAATTGAACTTAGTTCTAGAATCACATTCATCGATGACAACTCAAATTCAAGCTTTAAAATATGATAATGCTAGTCTATTAGATATTAAGGAAGATGTTAGGGCTAAAATGAAAGCTGATGCTTAAGATGTAAAAGTTCTGAAAGACAAATTGAGCGAATGATGTGTCAGGATAGAACTAATTTATGAGCATGTAAAATCATTAACTAAAGAGACCACCCTTAAAGATGTAGAATTAGCAGAAGCTAGGGTTAAGGTTGCCGAGGCTAATAGTAAAATTGAGAAGTTTAGGAACTCATCCTTGAACTTAGGCAAAATCTTAGATTCGCAGAGACAGTCTAAGAAACCAATTGGCCTTGGATATCAGGATGTGCCTCCACCTTTCAACAATAACTATGTGCCAACTCCTCAGGATGAGACCAAAGAAAAGGTTGAATCAGAGGAAGTAAAAGTAACTGAGACTGATAAGGTGTCAACAACTACTCCTTAGGTTAAGAAAACGGTAAAGTTTGTGCAATCTAGTAGTGTGTCTAAACTAGAAGAAACTAAAACTGTTACTGATAATAAACAAGAGGAGTTGAACAAAGTTGTTGATACAAACCAAATGACATTAGTGAGACCCCTAAGTCAAAGAGTGCTTATAAGAAGTCTATTGACAAAATCTCTTGCTTTAAATGTCATGAAAAAAAGGTCATGTTGCATCAGGTTGTCCCTATAAGAAACCAGAGTCTACACCAAATATAGGGAAGCAAGAACAGCAAGCCTTAAAATCACTGCCTAGTAATGCAAGCACGAGTAGTTCTCAAAATTCAAAGAACTCGAATGTGACATCACGCGTAGGTAGTAAACAAACACCAGTGTCTAACAGACAAAATGAAGGGCTTAGGACTAATTCACCGAATAGAGTTCCTAGTCAATCAAGGTCTGTCCCCCAACCTGTCATTAGGAATCATACACCTAAGAGGAGTTATACTCCAGTTAGGTCTCATACTCCTAACAGACATCGGACACCTTGTAGAGCCCAGATTTATAACACTCAAATGCATTATAACAGAAATTACTCTAGGGATCCACAGCAAAAGACAACCCAAAGGCCAAGAGTGGATATTAATCACTCAGCTCCACAATCGGTTCTTGCTCAAAAACCCAAGTCACCTGAAAGAAGAGATGGATATTTGAAAGAGTTCAAGTTTGTGGATGAGAATGGTATTACCAAGTCAGTCATGGCTTGGGTTCCCCGTGATAACTAATTTGTTTTCTTTCATGTGCAGGAGTTAAATACAGGTCTAAACAACAAATGGTTCATAGATAGTGGTTGCTCTCGACACATGATTGGGGAAAGAAGTCTAATGACATACTTCAAAAGTGGGTACAAGGGATTTGTCTCATTTGCTGTGAATAAAGGAGGCGATATCACTGGGTTAGGAACAGTCACTAATGGGAAAATCACACTCGAGCAGGTCTACTATGTAGATAAGCTTGATCACAATCTCATTAATGTCTCACAAATCTGTGATAAGATAAATTTAGTGTTGTTTACTGAGAAGGAAGCGCTAGTGCTAAAGCCTGGATTTGAGATCCCGGAAGAATGGATAATGATGAGCGCTCCAAGGAAGAACGATCTGTATATGATGGATATGACCATAGCAGAATCTTCAATGGGGAATACCTGTTTGTTGTCCAAAGCTTCAGAGTCTGAATTTTGTTGTGGCACAAGCGTATGGCACACTTGCACTTAAGGAAGATGATTTTCATCACTAAAAATGGATTTGTGCAAGGTGTTCCATTGAAGAGTTTTCAGTTTGAAGATAAGTGTGTGTCGTGCAAGAAAGGAAAACAACATAAGAAGACACACAAATTGAAAACTCAGAACTCAATCTCTTCTACCTTTGATCTGTTGCATATGGATCTTTTCGGTCCAATCAACAAAAGGAGTATAGGTGGGAGTTGGTATTGTTTAGTTATTAATGATGATTACTCACGTTTCTTCTTGGTTTTCTTTTTAGATACAAAGGACGAGACATCAGGCATGTTGATTGGGTTCTTAGACCAAGTTGAGAACTCATACGGGCAAAGGGTAAAACGTATCAGAAGTGATAATGGAACAGAATTAAAAAATGCAGTAATTGGTGTATATAGCCTAACTAAAGACATAGTGCATCAATTTAGTGCACCATATAAGCATAACAAAATGGGGTGGCAGAACGGAAAACTTGGACATTGATTGGCGCAGCAAGGACTATGCTCTCGGATTCAAAGCTTCCCATTATGTTTTGGGGGGAGGCAGTGAATACCGCGTGTCATTTGTTAAATAGAGTCCTTACTGTCAAATCTTTGAATAAAACCTGTTATGAGATTTTAAATAAAAGACCACCGAATTTAACTGGCTTTAAACCATTTGGGGTGCCATGTACTTTGTTAAAAACGTAACATCAACCTATATTTGGTGAAAAGGCAGATGAAGAATAATTCCTAGGTTATGTCCCAAATTCACCAAACAAGAGGGTTTTTAATAAAAATGCTGGTAATGTAGAAATTGTGTTTAACATTGATGTAACTAGTTATACACATGAACCCCAAATTGGACTAGAATGGTTGTTTGATTATGACTCAGTGTTTGAATCATTTAACTTTCCTTTTAGTGGTGATGCAGGAACTGTGTAGAATGACTTCTCGACGTTTGTGACACCCTTGCCACAACAACCACCATTTACATAACACCCAGGATTATACACCACATAATTGATTACATAATGATCTGAAAGCTTAATTAAAGTGCGGAAGCAATTAAAGTACAAAATAAAGTATTACAACAGTTTCAAATCACCCTATGATACTATATAAGGTACATGTCTAAGTTTACAAACTTCAATTACATTACATCATCCCAAATTCATTACATCAATAAACAATCCCACTATTCAATTACCACGCTGATTGGTAGTCACTCTTCAATCACTTGAACAAATGACCTAGCTAGACGGTCCGGCTGCAGACTTTCCTTTTCCTGTAAAATCATCAACAACTAGAGGATAAGTGAATGCTTAGTGAATACACAGATTACGCATTTTATAAGTCTTTATGAAGCCCAAGGGTAACACCGATGACCAACATCGGATACCCTCTTCGTACCCAAAGTACGGACCAGAGCCGCAGCCCCTTCGAGCCCAAAGCTCGGCATTAAACATACCATCTGAGACAACGAACGATTGGGGATGACATACTGCCTACCGGACCTGGAGGGATCAGCTCCAGCGTCATATAGCGCAGTAACATCAGAGTAATTGATGCGACCCACCGGTCCATCACTAGATGCACAACAACCGAAAGGACATGCAACAAGTAAGAATGTGCATCTAAATCTACGCAAGTTAGTAGAATTCCAAACAATCAATGAAACAACAGGTCTCAGCAGGCAAAGCTTAACATAAAACAAATATAAACATGCGAAATCTACTGTACTCACTGTGGGTGCGTTATTAATCTTTAATCAATTTTATTTCTCTTCGGGCTTTCAACCGGACTCCCCAAGTACCCCACTGTGGGTTAAATAACACCACAAGGGACCTGTTACATTTTCACATGATAAACATATCATTATTACGTGTTCTTTAACAAATTGGCATCAATTTGTACCAATAAAAGTTATTACAACCTTCGGAACCAACACCCGAAATTCATATTTAAATCCTCTTTCTGATGGTCTAATTATTCCCAATATATCCCTTTAATAATACCATCAATCTCTCGTTTAATAATTGAGTCTCACCAAGTTTCACAATTTATTGTGTTAATCCGTCCAAATTATTTCGAAGTTTATTCCTTCAATCTCCGATATTTGAGATTGTCAAAAATGTCCAACCATTTATACTTATTTCATCAATAAAACCCAACCGAAATGATATATATATATATATATATATATATATATATATATATATTTATATATATATATATATATATATATTTATATATATGTGTGTGTGTCTATATTTATAAAAGTTTCAATATTTGTGTGGGAGTTTCGGTACCTATATGTAGTTTCGGTATATGTACCGAAACCTTAAAGGTTTCGGTACCCCTCTTTGTTTCGGTACACATGCATACTATGATTTCAGTACAAGGAGTTTCAATATATATGTTGGTTTCGGTATCAGAAGGTAGTTTCGGTACTCAGTACCGAAACCTTCATGGTTTCGGTACACACAAACAAGTCTCGGTATATAGGCATTAAAAATAAGGTTTCAGTACACTGCTTGTGGGTTTCAGTATCAAATATATATATGTTTCGGTAATGGCAATACCAAAACCTTAAGGTTTCGGTACCCATTTTCTGGTTTCAGTATCCTTATACGCACACACAGTTCATCTTATAAATTTTTCTAAAATCATGAGATTTAACTTGAATTAGAACCTGAAATTTTGTACACAACTTCCACAATACTAGATTTACATAAACCCACAATAATATCTAACATGCATACCCTATTTTCGAACCAAAATCTCAGATTCTTTTTCATCCAAAACCCAAAACATAAAACCCTTAAACTCGAATTTTAGAGGGATATTTACCTTAAATTGCTTGTTGTAATGCTTATAATTTCTCCTAAGCAACTTGAATCTGAAATTTCAGCCTCCAATTTGATGTCTTGGTTGTTCTTGATTTGAAGAATATAGAGAACCGTGTTTCTTTGGTTTAGAGAGAAGGTAGAAAGCAGACACTTGAAATGGGTGTTTGTGAAAAATGAAAAGACAAAAGTCTGTTTATTCACAATTATCATCTTTTGACAATTTAAACCCCCAACTTCCTTTATTATCATTATACTTAAATAATTGTAGTTCTAAACTTAAAATTTCTTAATCCTCAAAATAACAACCAAATTCTTATATTTTTATTCAATAAAGATTAAATCCTTATTTTATTCTTTCAACCACTTAATAATGATCATATTTAACTTAATAAATTTAAATCATCGATTTCTAAATAAAATAACCAACTTTTGTAATTAATCAAAATACAATCCAACTTAAATTACAATTTTAAACTAATAAACCGCAATTACAATAATTTAAAATCCGAGGATGTTACAACGTTAAATCTTAATGACGAGGGTAGGGTCTTTCTAAATTTGAGCATCCCCACGACATCTGAAAATATATCGACAGAAGACGGGTCCCCAACAATTGAAGAACCGTTGTCGTCTATTGATGTGAATCAGACAAATAGTCCAGCCTCAGAAGACAGTGATCACGAGGAGGATGTTCCATTTGAAGTCACACCCCCACGAGGCGAAATAGGATCTAATCTGGGAGACAATCTTCAGGTAGATGCAATTAAGACATCGAGAGTAAATAAGGATCATCTTATTGAAGACATCATTGCGAATCCAAATGATGGTGTGAGAACTCGAAGTAGTGTGAATAATAACACAGTGTTGTTATCGGTGATCAATGACTCCGAGGCATTTCACACTTGTCTGTACTCCTGTTTCATCTCACAAGTTGAGCCGAAGAATGTACAAATGGCTCTGAAGGATAATTCTTGGGTTGAAGCTATGCAAGAGGAACTCTCACAGTTCATTAAGCTGGAAGTCTGGGAGTTAGTGCCTTTGCCTCGTGGAGAGGTTGCAATAGGGACCAAATGGGTCTTTAAGTGCAAAAGGGATGATCGAGAGAACGTTTTTCGTAACAAGGCAAGACTTATAGTCAAGGGAGTCAACCAAGAAGAAGGGATAGATTATAATGAGGTGTTTACACAAGTTGCAAAGGCTTGAAGCTATCAGATTGTTTCTCGCCTTAGCATCCTTCAAAGGCTCAAAGTTTATCAGCTAGACGTCAAGAGTGCCTTCTTGTACGAAAAAGTGAAGGAGTTGGTGTATGTCGAGCAACCGCAAGGGTTTACTGATCCTAAGTATCCAGACAAAGTATATAGATTGGATAAGGCTCTGTATGGATTACATCAGGCACCTAGGGCGTGGTACGAGACACTATCTACTCATCTCTTGGAAAATGGGTTCGAGAGAGGGAGAATAGATAATACACTGTTCATTAAGAGGAAAGGTGACAATTTCTTACTGGTACAAGTTTATGTGGACGACATCATTTTTGGGTTGTCAAATGAACAAATGTGCAAGATTTCGAAAAGGTCATGAAGTCCAAGTTTGAGTTGAGTGCGATAGGAGAACAGAACTTCTTTCTGGGTTTACAAGTTGAACAACGAAGGGAGGGGATGTTCATTCATCAGATGAAGTATATTTATGAAATATTAGAGCGCTTTGGGATGGAAGGGACAAAACTCACAGCACATTTCAGTACTCCAATACAAGTCAGTCACAATCTCGAACCGGGTACTGATAGTGATACTGATGTGGATCCGACTCTATATCGGGCCATGATCGGGTCACTTATGTATTTAACTGCTTCTCAACCTGACATAATGTTTGCTATTTGTATTTGTGCCTAGTTTCAAGCTAACCCCAAGGAGATGCACATGAAAGCTGTGAAGCGGATTCTGATATACCTGAAGTCGAAACCGAAGCTGGGACGTTGGTATCATGCTGATGGAGATCTGGAATTGGAAGCTTACATAGACTCAGATTACGGAGGGTGCAACTTGAATAGAAAATCAACAACGGGTCTTGTCAGTTCCTAGAAGGGAGACTGGTGTCCTGGACATGTAAGAAACAGACTTCGCTAGCCGTATTAACATGCGAGGTCGAATATGTAGATGCGGTAGTTGCTGTTCATAGGTTCTGTGGATTCAACAACAATTGCGGGATTAGGGTTTGACTTATATTAATACTCCTATTAGGATAGACAATCAATCCACGATCGCTATAACCAATAATCCGGTAAAGCACAGTAAGACTAAGCACATAGATATAAGACATCATTTATTCGTGACTGTGCTGAGAAAAACCTAATAAAATTGGTAAAAGTTCCAACGGAAGACAACTTTGTGGATCTGTTCACAAAATCATTTGATAGATCACGCTTCGAGTTGTTAGTCCAACTAAATGGGATGCGAAATCTGGAGTAACCTGACCTCAGTAGATAATCTTTCTTTTAAATATTTTTTAAAGTTATTTGTTCATCTTATTAGTTATTTTACTTAAAAAAGGAAAAAAAAGGAGAAAACAATAAAAAAAAATCCAAAAAAGAGAAAAATGAAAATAAAGAGAGAAGTCTTAGAGTCTAAGGTTCAACATGACGAAATTTAGCACAGCCTAACAAACTCTAAGTGTTAAACTTTCACACTTGATGCACTATAAAATCAAAGTGATATACATACTCATGTTTTGATGTGTCAGTAGGCATAAAACATGACAGTTTTCCTAAATGCTAATAAATCAATCAAGAAATTGTCATATGTGTAACTAACTTAGAAGTATGACCAATAGGTCTTAATATTTGTGTTAGAGGCTCACATACAATAATTATGAATGAGGTATGTAAATCAGTCTGGGGGATGTATGGATTCTTCAAAATACATCTTAATAAAGAGCAAGTATGAGACGTAAAGAGAGTCAAGACATGTTGCTTTTGTTGTACAGTACAGACACCGCTGTTTTGACTCCATATAGAAAGATATGTCGCTCTGTTGTACGTAAGTACAGACCTGTCACCGCTGTCTTGTCTAAATAAAAGAAGTATGCTCTACCCCAAGACAAACTAAGACAATCTGTTGTATGTAAATACAGAACTGTGTCCGTAGTTTGCCTTTTAAAGATAATTTAGAAATACCAAAAAGTCATAATAATTGTATGTATGTCTTGATCACAAAAGTATGTCTAAGTGTGGGACACGTAAGGAAATTACTTGATAAATAAAAAGGCCAAAGGAAAATTCTAAGTGTTGAGTGTTTAAGTGGACAAACATACCGACAACTGACATGTTGTGTATGTTACGACAAACAATAAAAGGAATCAAAAATTCCAAAGTGTAAAAGTGCAACACCGAAAGTGCATTGGCAAAGCTATCTGATTGAACCTTCTATGACTCTGTCACAAAAATATTTAGTTTATGTACTTACTTTTTTAAATTCTTGCAATTTAGTTTTATTTATTTTTCTTTTACTTTATTGTATTGTATTTTATTTTATTTTATTTTATTTTATTTTTAAAAAATAGGATCGAGGTCAGTTACTAGGATACATTTTAGTTGGAAAAACAAAATTTGCGTGATAATCTGCTTGCTTAGTGTGAAGTGTTTCGTAAAGTTGAAAAAGTTGCAAAAGTTGAGAATTTTCTCTAAGTTTTTCAAATTTGAACTTAAGTTCGTATAACCCTAGTTCGTACGAACAGTTCGTACGAACTTAACTGAGGTAAGTTCGAAGCACAGTCGGAGGGGACTATAAATAGTGAATGTGCATTCAATTCAGACACCTACTCACGAATTTCATACCTCACGAACTTACAAAGGCGATTACGAACTTGCAAGGGCGATCTCGAACTTGTCGTGATTCACGACTTTGTTTCCTGTTCCACGAAGATCCAACAGTTCCATCTCGAACATACACTTAGTTTCTGTTGTTTTAACTCACAAACAACTAAGTAAGTGATATTCAGGACTTTAAATGGACTTTAATAGTGTATTTTTGGTTTAGGTAACCGAAAAACTAGGTGTTATAAACACTAAGTTTTAGGCTATAAATCTTAAAAATAGAACATCAATAAACTCGATTAGAAGCTTTTAATTGGTTGATTAAGTCTAAAAAGTTGTAAATCAGGAGTTTTGTTGTTCAATAAGCCGACCTCGAACTTGTTCATCAAGAACAGTGCGTACGAACTTAAGTGGTAAACGAACTTAATTCAAAATATCTCCAAGTTTGTACAAACTTAATCAAAATAAGTTCGAGCATAGTTCTCTAAGTTCGTGTGAACTTATTTTTGTTTCAAAATTCATTTTGCAAAATTTAACTAATTATTGCATGTGCAGGAATGGCTGATCGTGCGTTTTTCAATAAGCACAATATGGTGGTTAGCATTGACCTCCAAGCGCCAGAAGCAGGGCAATATGAGGAGATTCTTGAATTCTTGACGAGATCAAGGATAGTTTATGCGTTGACCCACAATACGACGCTAATAATCTAGTATATACATCAATTTTGGAGTTCTTTGCATGTAGACTGCTTGGTATTACCCCCCAGTTCTCAGGGCAACTGTTAACGGCCAAGCTATTGCATTCTCTGCTGATAATCTGAGAGAAATTTTGCATTTGGGAACCGAGGCGCAGGAGAATGGTCCGGTTTGATTTCACAGCTTCTATAAGACAAGTTGCATTTCAAAGGATGGGTTATGCGCAGGATATAGCAAAGGCGTCGTATGTCAAAAGTGGTCTGATAGGCCAGTGGAGGTACTTTATGCATGTACTGCTGGTTTGTTTCACACCTAAGAAGGCAGGTTTTGACTCGATGACATCCAAACTTCAGTCTGGGATGATCTCGTTAGTCTACAACAAGCCATACAGTTTTTCAGGCTTCTTTTTTTGCTGAATTTGTGCATCAGAATACTGCACCAAGTCGAGAGAGATTTTTGCTGTACCCGAGATTTGTAATGATGATTATACGTCATTTCTTGCCGAACTTGCCACCCTTACCAGAAGTGGTTGTTGTAGCGGGAATTGATAAATGGATTTTTTCTGATCGCCAAACCTACAATTAGAGAAGGGCGGAGAATGTGCGCCCGCAGATAACTCCATTGTTTGGAGCTCTACTGGATCCAGAATTTGTTGCTCTAGCTGGAGACGACTGGATAGTAAATGAGCTGAAACAACAAGCACCGGCACAATAAGAAGCGGTTGCTCCGATTCAGCCTCTACCGATGTCAGCACCGGCAGCTGTGGCTATTACATCGGTATCACAAGCTGATCCGATACAGGAGACGTTAGAGAATATTTTTGCCCAAGGAGGAGCAGCTCAGGAATCAACTGCTTTAGAGCTGATTCAAGACATTCTTCAACCTCCAGAAGCTCCAGGAAATATCTTTGACAACATTGAGAATTATCAGCCTGAAGATTCGAATGTGTTAGTTGAGACAGAGTCAGAGATTGAGTCTGACATCGAAAGAGATTTAAAGGAGGCGACAAACATTAAACGAGGATTCTGCACTCATTTGACGCTGTTCATGCCTTGAAAGATCCGTAGACGGTGGACCTTACATAATCTGATATCCGAATCCGAAATTTTAAATTCGGATATCCGAAATTTTAAAATCGGATAGCAAAATTCACTATCCAAAATTCGGATATCTGACTTTGAACACCCCTAGTGGAGATAAGCTACAGGACCAAAGAAATAAGAGATAATGAAAACTTTTAAAATTCAAATTTAAAACAAATAAAACTGATTGAGAACTATGTGGGATGGTTGCTTACAAATTGAAATTAATTTGGCAATCGTTTTGCATTTTAATGAAAGCAAATTCTGTATATCAAGAACATCATACAAAGGTAAATAATCTTTATTTTTCTGTCAAAAAAAATCATGTATAAATCTGTTTCAAATGTGCTAACGAATCTCAATCCTTTTTCATACGAATGATTTCATGAATCTGTATCGCGTAGTATTGCTAATTGAATGTTTCAAACCATTTTGTAGGGAACAAACAATGTTGCTTTAAAACATGAAGCATGAAAATCCGTTTATCAAGTTATGTTTTCAAGAATATCGTTCCAATCTATTTTGTTTTCTTATTGCAGGAGATGAAATACACAGATGTTGAAAATAATGAAAGCTCTATTAATTCTCTAAACGGTAAGAAATAATCAAATTAAGTTTCATCCAGTAAATCTACTTTACTAGAAAAGACAATCATGAAGAAATCCATGGTTTGTAATATTTTTCATAATAGAATTACTTATATTTACCTACATATTTATGAAGAAAAAAAAGTAACTATTGATTAAGCATGAGTATCAACTCAATTTAGAGAGAGAGAATCAATGATTTTCAATATCTGCTTCAACAAAGTAGTAAAAAAGAGATCATTTTTCTTGGCGTCTAAAGATAATCAGTACATTATGAAATTAAAAAACTATCAAATCAGTCCAGATGAAGACTCAAATATGCTTTCTTTCGATTCCTAAACACGCAAAAAAACTTTTAAGTTTTGTCTACAATTTACTAAACTAGTTTATAACCCGTGTAATTACACGGATAATTTGAATAAATATTTATTTTTTTAAACATTAAACTTAAAATTAGAAAAAACTAACATGAAGATATATAGTTTATGTTTGATTGATTATACTCTTTAGATTAATATTTTAGTTAGATTGTTTTGCATTTTAATTTAATTTACTTAGACAAAAAAAATAGACGTATTTAAAAATTTTCAAAATAATGAATTGACAAATTGTAAAAAAGTTCTAACATATGAAAATTGTTATTTATTTTTTAATATTTATATGTAGATAAATACTTGTAACAATAATAAATAATAAGTAAATCATAACAACTATTGTAAATATAACTTGTAGTACATATTAAAAATTTTTATACTATAGAATTTTTTTTTAAAAGTATCAAATTTTAAATTAATTTTAAATCATCTTTTATTTTTTATACCAAATTTATGATATTATATTTATTTATTGTAATAAATATAATAAAATTTCTAACAAAAATACATGTATCATTAATATATGATGATAAGTGGCATCTACTTACTTATTTATTAGGATTTATTTATAGATAGATTATAAAAAAAATTATAACATATATATCCCAGATAAATTGTAAATTGTAAAATACCTCTATATACACAACATTTGTTGGCTAGCTACCATCCTTGTCTAAACTTAAAACTTATAAACTTTGTCTACTTTTAACTATAAATAAGACAACGTACAATTGACCATTAGTGAAAATCGACAATTTTAGAAACAAACTAACATTCGGTAATGATGTTTTTGACTTTTATTGTAAGTAAGTATAATATAAAATTAAAAAATAGAATTAAAATTGTTAAAATAGAAAATTTAAAAATAGAATTAAATGTGTATCTTGCTTCTAAATCGGTAACCTTAACAAATGAAGAAACCATGCATTTCAGTTTAAGTAAATAAAAATATATAAAATTAAAAAATAGAATTGAATATTAAGTTACACATGTCAATATATGAATCTGGAAAATCACATTATAATAAAGCGACATGTAACATATATTTATTATTTAATATAATAGATAGATGTGTTACATAAGTATTATATTTAATGAATAATTATCTTTGATAATATATAAACTTAAAATATTATTATAAAAAATTAAAATACAATAGTGATATTAAACTGAAATAAAGAAATTATGAAAATTATAAAAAACTGAAATTAATTTTGTTATATTCTAATTCTTTTATAAATAAATAGTTAAGATAAAAACATGTTTAACGATGACGGTTAAAATATGTACTAAATAAGTTATGTAAAAAATTTAAAATAAATCAATTTAGGTAAAATTAGTCAATTCGGTGTTATATCTAAAAGTAAATTAAATTGAATTGACTTTCATTAATAAAACTTAAACGTAGTACTTAACTTTTTTTTAAATCAGTTAAATGGGTAATTGAAAGAGTTATTTTAGAAAAATTGGGAGGAAAAATAAGAATTTTATTAGTTGATGTGATGACATGTGGTATTAGAGGTTCTCCTTTATTATATACTAGTTTTTGTCCCACGTATTACGTGGATAATTTTAATAAAGTTTATTTATATAAAATGTATATAAGAAAGAATAAAAACATGCGACTATTTAATATTTAGGATAACATAAAAATATTATTATTATTATTTCTCGTAACTGTTATTTTTCTAACTTTATACATTGGTATAAAAAGAAGTGTTTTTTATGATTATTTTAAAACTTTTATTATTAATTTAATATATTTTAATTGATACAGATTTAAATTTTAGTTTATATATAATGTAATTCATATATATTTTATTATAAATAAAAAAATAGAGTGTATTTATCTTTTTTTAAAATAATAATAAAATGTATTTAACTATTAATCTTTTATTTTTTTAACTATATATACAAATTAATTCTAGATGTTTAATTTAAGAATCCGAATAAAGAAATAGAGAGGAAAACCAAAATAAATGTGCTATGAGATGATGACATGCAACATGAATTATTTACTTTGTTAGAATGTAAAGATTTACTTAATCCTACAAAAATAATTATTTACTATTTTATAAAAATTCATGAATAGTATTAAGTTTTGTTGTGAATTATAATTTTTAATTTATTTAATTATTTATGAGTAGTAGCCTTTTTATTTTTTTAGTTTCTGTATTTAAATTACTACAATTAAAATTTTATTTCTACTTGAAACACAATGTTAATAAATTTTATTATAACTTTAAAAAATTTATAAAATATTATTATTAACACTATATTATTTTTATTTTTAAATGCATGGAATAGTAATCTAGTTAGATAAAAATTAAGGTTTACTTAGATAGTTATTAAGATTATTTATGAGATTGCCTTTTATATATTGACATTAAATTAGATAGTAATTAATTTTGTCATTTTTTTAGTTTTTAGGAACAAATTATTTAATTGGTTTAGAAGAGTTATATTTGAAAATTTAGGGGAGAAAACAAAAATATGAGTAGCCCAGGGAGCGACACTTGGTGCTGTATATTTTCTTTTATTATAATATATAGATATAGATTTAATTGAATAATAAATAATGCATTACACATTTATATGAAACCCACATCTGTGCACACATGAAACTTAGCACAGGTAAGAAATTCATCGTTTATATTCATCTATGATTCTCCATCTATCATTTGAGTTTGTTGCACCATATGTTGTTAATTATTTTTAATATGCATCATCTTATTCATTCTTCCTTGTTCCTGACCCACTTCCCCTCCTAGCAGTCCTAGCTCCATTGTTATTTCTGTTTGACAATTCTAGATGATAGACCAACTGTTGTATCACATGGTTAGATCGAGTTCTTGGCTGCAAATGGGAGGAGGAAACTTTGGCTATTTGATGAAGTCATTTCGAATTCATACCTTATCACACGATTTTATCATCTGATAACAGAGCTTGAAAGTCATGGCATTGAGTACTCGGACAGTGACAAGAACAATAAGCTTCTTGATGCCCTACCAGCCAAATGGGCTATGTATGTGGCTATGATTAAGCTGAATGAAGATAAGTACTATGCTCAATCACTGGATGACATCGTGGGAACGTTGAGGGCATATCACTTCGAAATGATAAAGGCTGAGACTGATTATGAGCAAGTCCAAAATCCGGCTATGTATTTTGGAAAGACATCAAAATCATCAGTGACAGCTGATCAGAAGAGTGCTACAGCGTTTTTCACAGGAGAAACGTCATCGCCATCAGAGTCCGAAGACTCACTAAATCGCGCGTTCTTAGGGTTAGGAAGATCGGAAGAACCGCAACCTCAAGTCAATCAGGCATCTACAAGTCAGAACTATTCAAAGATGCCAATGAGCGCAAAGTCGGCGGAAGAACATCTGAATCTGCTTGCTTCGTTTGTAGCCGCATATGGAAATTGCGTTCAAGGGAAGATTAATGATCCGGCTCTTTGGGATGAAGATTACGATCAGGTCGACCCTGATGACTTAGAGGAGATGGATCTTAAATGGCAACTGGCCATGGTAACCCAACGGGTTAAGAGATTCATAAAGAGAACTGGGAGGAATCTCCAGATGAATAACAAGGGGATAGGATTTGATAAGTCCAAGGTCAAATGCTACAACTGTCAGGGATTGGGACATTTCGCGAGGGAGTGTCAAAGACCGAAGGTAGAGTCATACCAGGGGCAGAGTCAGCAACAAGGACAGTACCAAAGTCAGTCCCAACAGAGATATCTTCCGAGTTCTTCATCCGGTCAGGCCAATCTAGCGGGTCTAATTTCAAATGTCACTTCTGACAGACAGCTAGATGGTTCATATGACTGGAGTTCACATCCGGAGTCCAATGCTAGAGCTTTTATGGCTGAAGTTACGGAAAATGGTTGTGATGAGGATGAGCAGACCACAAGGGACAACAGTCCGATGTGGGTAGAGAAAGCGAATGATCAGACCGTGCTGGAGTTTGCTGCTCAGATGGCCAACGTGGAATCTGATAACTCTAAGGTTAGTCTTTCTAATTCTCTATTTCGTGATTTATGTGCTTTATGTGTTACTTCTAACGATAGGTTAAATCTAGTCTTAGACTCACATAAGACCATAGCTGCTCAAAATGAAAACTTGAAAATAGAAAATGCTAGCCTAAATGACATAAAACAAGATTTAAAAGAAAAGCTTAAGGCTGATGCTCAAGATGTAATCGTTCTAAAAGACAAACTGAGTGAGCAGTGTGTTAGGATAGAACTTATGTATGAGCACGTAGAAGCCTTGACTAAAAGTCTGAAAGACAAGGACATAGAGCTAGCCGAGACCAAGGTTAAGGTAGCAGAGGCAAATAGCAAGCTGGAAAAGTTTAGGAATTCGAGCCTAAACCTAGGGAAAGTCTTAGATGCCCAAAGACAGTCTAAGAAGTCTGTAGGTCTAGGTTTTCACGAAATTCCTCCACCTTTCAATGATAACTATGTGCCTCAGCCTCAGGAGAAAACTGACAAGTCAGTAGTTTTAGAGGACCTACCTGAACCTACACCTGAGCCTAAAGTTGAAAATACACCTAAGGTGACTGACTCAACCGTCAAGGTCAAGAAAGTGAAATTTGTGTCTTCCTCCAGTGAAACACCTGCAGGAAAACAGAAGATTTCATGGGCTGACCAGGTCGAAGAGTCAGACACAATAGATGTACCAAAGGAAGTAGACACCAGTGAGACACCTAGATCTAAGGGACCAACCAAAAAGTCCATGGATAAGATGTCTTGCTTTAGATGTCACGAGAAAGGGCACGTTGCTTCTCACTGTCCAAATAGGAAAGCTGATGTTACACCTAAGACAGTGAATCCAACACCTGTTAAGCCCTCACCGAGTGTGGCGAGCACGAGTAGTTCTCAAAGTACCGAGAAAACTGTGCAGGCCGCACCAAAACATGTTGTGAAACAAACACCGGTTAAGGTTGGACCAAAAGAAGTGGTTAGGACAAATTCACCGAATCGTGTCATTAATCAATCTAGGTCAGCACCTCAACAAGTCTATAGGAGCACAACACCTAGCAGGTCACACACTCCAGTTAGGTCACATACTCCTGTTAGACAATATGTTCCGGTAAAAGCTCAGGGATCACAGTCTGAAATGCATTATAATAAGACTTATTCTAGAGCATCACAACAAATGCCTACTCAAAGGCAAAGAGTGAATCTAAATCACTCGGCACCACAACAGAATTCAGTTCAAAGGCCCAAGTCACCTGAAAGGCGAGATGGGTACTTGAAAGAGTTCAAGTATGTGGACGAGAATGGTATTACCAAGTCAGTCATGGCTTGGGTTCCCCGTGATAACTAACCTATTTTCTTTCATGTGCAGGAGATAACTACCGGTCCAAACAACAAGTGGTTCGTCGACAGTGGTTGCTCCAGGCACATGACGGGGGAAAGAAGTCTTCTCACAGACTTCAAGGGGGGTAATAGGGGATTTGTATCATTTGCTGGCAACAAAGGAGGAAATATCACTGGCACTGGAGAAGTCACTAATGGGACGATTACATTGGATCAAGTTTATCACGTTGATAAACTGGTTCATAATCTCATTAGTGTATCTCAAATCTGTGATAAGAAGAACTCAGTGTTATTTACTGACACTGAGGCGTTAGTGCTAAAGCCGGGATTCAAGATACCTGAAGAGTGGATATTGATGCGGGCTCCAAGGAAGAATGACTTGTACATGCTCGACATGAACAAGCCAGATAATTCGATGGGTCCGATCTGTTTACTATCAAAAGCTTCGGAGACGGAATCAGTTTTGTGGCACAGACGCATGGCTCACTTGCACCTAAGGAAAATGAACTACATAACGAAGAATGGTTTGGTGCAAGGTGTGCCTCTGAAGAGTTTTCAGTTTGAAGATAAGTGTCTACCGTGCATGAAGGGCAAACAACACAAGAAGACACACAAGTCCAAGAAGCAGAATTCCATAGCCTCGACATTCGATTTGTTGCATATGGACCTTTTCGGCCCTATCAACAAAAGGAGTATAGGAGGTAGTTGGTTTTGCTTAGTTATCACCGACGATTACTCACGTTTTTCTTGGGTTTTCTTTATAGGTACAAAGGACGAGACGGCTGCGAAGCTCATCGGGTTCTTAGACCAAGTGGAGAATTCCTACGGAACTAGGGTTAAAAGTATTCGTAGTGATAATGGGACAGAATTTAAAAACTCTGTAATTGGTGTATATTGCCTATCAAAGGGCATCGTGCATCAATTCAGTGCACCATATGAACCACAACAGAATGGGGTGGCCGAACGTAAAAACAGAACATTGATTGAGGCTGCAAGGACTATGCTTTCGGATGCAAAGCTTCCTACCATGTTTTGGGGGGAGGCAGTGAATACCGCGTGCCATATTTTAAATAGAGTCCTTACAGTCAAATCTTTGAACAAAACATGTTATGAAATTTTGAATAAAAGGCCACCTAACTTAACTGGATTCGAACCGTTTGGAGTACCATGTACACTTTTAAGAACAAAACATCAACCGAAGTTTGGTGAAAAGGCTGACGAAGGATACTTCCTGGGTTATGTGCCAAACTCACCAAACAAACGGGTTTTTAACAAAAAGAGTGGTACTGTGGAGATTGTGTATAATATTGAAGTCACAAGTTATACACATGAACCCCAAACTGGTCCGGAATGGATTTTTGACTATGATAAGTTATTTGAGTCATTTAACATTCCTTTGGATGATACTGCAGGTACAATTGATAAAGACATGGCGACGTTACATCTAAATGACGATGGCCATATTTTTCCAAGGACCACGTTCGAATCTACGTCCGAGCCAACTGCGACTGTAGATGGGTCTCCAGAAGTTGCTGATCCAGAAGAACCTAATACTGAGAATCAGACTCAAGCATCAAGTTCTGCCTCGGAGGAAAACGTCCGTGAGGAAGAGAATGTGGAAGCTGAGCCTATTCCCCCTTTAGGTGAAATAGGATCCAACTTAGGAGATAATCTAAGGGTAGACGAAATAGAGACCTCTAGGATTAACAAGAATCATCCTATAGATAGCATCATAGGAAATCCTAACGAGGGTGTGAGGACTCGGAGTAGTGTAAATAACAACACTGTGTTGTTGTCGATGATAAACGACTCCGAGGCATATCACACATGTCTATATTCGTGCTTCATATCGCAAGTAGAGCCCAAAAACGTGCAAATGGCACTTAAGGACAACTCCTGGGTTGAAGCGATGCAGGAAGAACTTTCACAATTTAGGAAACTAGAAGTGTGGGAGTTAGTTCCGCTACCTCGAGGGGAGATTGCAATAGGAACCAAATGGGTTTTTAAGTGCAAGAGAGACGATCGGGGTATAGTCACGCGCAACAAAGCGAGATTAGTTGTAAAGGGTTTCAACCAAGAGGAGGGAATCGATTACAACGAAGTGTTTGCACCAGTAGCAAGGTTAGAAGCAATTAGGTTGTTTTTAGCTTTTGCCTCCTTCAAAGGATTTAAAGTATATCAACTGGATGTTAAGAGTGCTTTCCTGTATGGGAAAGTGAAGGAGTTAGTATATGTAGAACAACCGCCCGGGTTTACAGATCCCAAATATCCTGATAGAGTATATCGCTTAGATAAGGCTCTTTACGGATTACATCAGGCACCTAGGGCATGGTATGAGACTCTATCGAACCATCTCTTAGAAAACGGCTTTGAGAGGGGTAGGATAGATAGTACTCTTTTTGTGAAGAGAAAGGGAGATCATTTTATCTTGGTACAAGTGTACGTAGATGATATCATTTTTGGATCATCAGACGAACAGATGTGCAAAGATTTCGAGAAGGTTATGAAGTCTAAGTTCGAGATGAGTGCTATGGGGGAGTTGAATTTCTTTTTGGGGTTACAAGTTGACCAGAAGAAGGAAGGCATGTTTATCCATCAGACCAAGTATGTCTATGACATATTGGAACGGTTTGGGATGGAAGGAACAAAGTTGACTGCTCATTTCAGCACGCCGATTCAAGTGAATCACAATCTCGGGCCAGGTACTGAAAGTGATTCCGACGTGGATCCGACTTTATATCGGGCCATGATTGGGTCACTTATGTATTTAACTGCTTCAAGACCTGATATTATGTTTGCTGTTTGTATTTGTGCTAGGTTTCAAGCGAATCCGAAGGAGATGCATATGAAAGCTGTGAAGCGGATTCTACGATACCTCAAGTCGAAACCGAAGCTGGGACTTTGGTATCACGCGGTGGGAGATCTAGAGTTGGAGGCGTTCACGGATTCAGACTACGGAGGATGCAGCTTGACGCGCAAATCAACGACTGGAGGTTGTCAGTTCCTCGGAGGGAGATTGGTGTCCTGGCAATGCAAGAAACAAACATCGGTAGCCGTGTCAACGTGCGAGGCCGAGTATGTTGCTGCTGGTAGTTGCTGTTCACAGGTTTTGTGGATACAACAACAATTGCGGGATTACGGTTTGGCTTATACTCAAACTCCAATTAGGATAGACAATCAATCTACTATTGCGATAACAAATAATCCAGTTAAACACAGTAAAACAAAGCACATAGACATAAGGCATCATTTTATTCGTGATTGTGCTGAAAAGAATTTGATCAAACTGGTAAAGGTGGCAACAGAAGATAATAATGCTGATTTATTTACCAAAGCGTTTGATAAGTCACGGTTTGAGTATTTAATTCAACTGAATGGAATGCGCAACCCAGAGTAATTTGACCTTAGTAGTAGTAAGTTTATTTTCTTTTAGAGTAGTAGTATTTCTTTCTTTACAGTAGTCTGCTAATTTAGGTAAGTTTCTAATTTAGGAAAGTTTCTATTTTTAGTAAGTTTCTATTTTTAGTAAGTTAGTAGGTTAGCTTAGTTTACTGCTTTTTGCTATGAAAAACAAAAGAAAAAAGAGAGAAAATTACAAAAATACAAAAAAAGAGAATATCAGAAAAGGAGTTAAGTCTTAGATACATAGGTTCAAAGTGACGAAAATTAGCACCGTCGTTACAGATTCTAAGTGTTTAGGCTTTCACACATAATGCAACTAAATCCTAAGTGTTATACTTTATTTAGTTTGATGTGTTGGTAGGCATAATACATATAGGGTATCTAAAGGCTAATAAAATATTCTAGAAAAAGTCAAACGTGTCACTAGCTTAGATGTATGACCAATCGGTCTTAATTTTTATGTACAAGACATACAAACATTGAGTCTAAATGAGGTATGCAAACTTTCTGGGGATGTATAGCAACATCAAATACGTCTGAAAATGGAAAGAATAGAAATATCATGAAAAACTGAGAGTCGAAAACATGCAACTCTGTTGTACGTAAGTACAGACCTGTTGTCTCTGTTTAGATTCGGGTTAGCAGACATGTCGCTTTGTTGTACGTCAGTACAGACCTGTCACCGCTATCTGCTAACTTTAAAATTAAACCTTAAGTCGAACTAAGACACTTTGTTGTATGAGAATACAGACCTGTGTCCGATGTTTGTCTTTTAAAGAAAGTTTGCAAATACCAACAAGTTAGAATTTTGTCTGTGTGCCTCGATCATAAAAGTATGTCTATGTCTGAGTCACGTAAGATAATTTCCTGATAAATAAAAAGGCCAAGGGATATTCCGAAATGTAGAGTGTTTAACAGGGTAAAATACCAACAATCGGATAAATGGGTATGTCACGACAAACAATCAAAGGAATCAAAAATTCCTAAGTGTGAAAGTTTAAGTACTGAAAGTTAGTATCGGACATCGCTATCTGATTGAACCTTTCTTAGACTATACTCATCAAAAATATGGTGTTAAGTATTTAGCTTAGCTTGTAAATTTATTTTTATAACTTAAGTCTAGATTAAATTTTTTAGTCAAAATTTTATTTTACTTTATTTTATTTTTACCTTAGTTTATTTTATTTCATTTTAGTTTAGTTTAATTTTTACTTAGGTAAAGGGTCAAAAATTACTGAGGGTGCATTCAAAGTTGGATAAAATATACAATGCGTGAAATATCTGAGCTTAGGGTAAAAGATTTGGCATAGTTTATCTGGTTACACTACACAGTAGAAAATAGTTGGTAAAAGTTGAAAATATTTCAAAATTTCCGAAATTTTTCTAAGTGTTGGAAATTTCGAATCTAAGACAGACTCGAATGTGAGATACTTCGAATCTGTCAGTAGACTCGAAATTGCATAGACTCGAAGGTAGGTAGTATAAATAGGTCCACAGTAATGGCATTTATTTCTTACTACCCTCGAATCTGATTTCTCGAATCTGTCTTTGGCGATCTCGAATCTATTCTCGAGTCTATCGAATCTCTACTAAACGACATTTCGTCGAGTTTGAAGTCTTTGTGTTCGATTCTAATCTCATATCTAGGTATAATCAACAGGATTGTACAAGATTTTGGTGGTTTAATACACAAATTTGGACTTAAACATCACATTTTGATGTTCTATTGGTCAAAATTGGGTTTTTGCAAAATTACCAAGTTTGGACTAATAAAAGATCAAATTAAAAGCATAAATCTATAATTAGAACCTAGTTGAACTAATGTATGTGATTTGCTACGTTCAAAATGGTTAAAATTGTTGGTTTTTGTTGAAATAAGGTCCGACGGCCTTTCGAATCTGATAATAGGTTCGAATCTGATCATGGCTTTCTCGAATCTATCAATAGATTCGAGATGACCAGATATTCGAATCTGTCCATCAGACTCGAATAGGGTATTTTCGAATCTGTCCATCACATTCGAATATGGGCACTTCGAATCTGTTTCTCTCGATTCTGTACTTCATTTATTTTGTTGAATTTAAATTTTATTAACCTTGTGAAAATTTAATTGTGTTAGATTTTGTATTTAATCAAATACAAGATAAAACAAATTTGAATTTAAACAAGTTTATTGATTTTTAATAAAAATCTAACAAATTTTATGTATTGTGCAGATATGGCGCTTCGTGCTTTTGTTCCCAAGCACAATATGGTACTGAATCCTGCCCATAACATCCCTGAGGCGCAGGGATTTCGAGAAGTTTTGGATTTTCTGGCAGAATCTAGGATAAGTTATGTGCTGTATGAAAACATTCCGATTGTGATATCCTATGTGCGTCAATTTTACGATCACTTGCAGGTGGACTGCACTGTCACCCCGACAGTGTTAAGAACTAGAATTGCCGGACAACCTTTGGTTTTCTCCGCTGATATTTTGAGACAAGTCCTGCAGTTGGGTTCCCTAGAACAAGAAGACGGGCCTACAGACTTTCCTTTAAGTATTAGGCAAGCAGCTTTTTTGAGAATGGGATACAGCTTGGACATTACAAAATCTTCATATATGAAGAGCGGGTTGATAGGCCAATGGCGTTTCTTGGTCCATGTGTTTATGATCTGTTTTGCGCCTAAGAAAGCTGGTTTTGATTATATAGTATCAAAAATCCAATCAGCAATGATCGCGATGGTATACAATAAGAAGTTTAGTTTCTCGCAGCTGATTTTCTCGGAATTTATCCATCAAATCACGGCTCCTGAGAGAGAAAAGTTCCTTTTGTATCCGAGGTTTGTGATGATGTTGATTAGGCACTTCTTGCCTGAGCTGCCACAATCTGATGATGCATTGACCGTCAATGTTATAGAGAAGCGTATCTATTCTGACTGTTCCTCACACCGAGGAAGGTTAGCCGTTCCTGAGGCACGTCCACTTTTTGGCGCAATTCTGGACAGGGAATTTCAAGCTCCGAATGATGCCAACTGGGCATGTGAAATAGAAGAGCAAGAGCAACAGCAACAGCAACAGCAACAGCAACAGCAACAGCATCAGCAACCGCATCAGACTCGTGTTCGTCCACGTGATCCAAGGCGAAGACAAAGAGATATTACAACTCAGTCTCAGGTGTCTAGGCCTTCTACGAGTCAGCCAGAGCCAGAGGTGCAGGAAGCAGGGCCTTCAAGTGCCAATCCAGAAACCGAGCAAATAGCCCAAACATTGGAGGAAATATGGGCTTCGGGTCCGCATGCAAATGAAGATGTTGCAGCAGCATTGGTGGATGAGCTGCTGAGTCCGCCTGGAGATAATGATGATATATTTCGTGATGTTGACGACTATGAGCCAGAGGGGGCTGAGGCAGGATTGACATCTTCGGAATCTGAAACCGAATCAGATGAAGTTCATGAGGTGGTGACTACCGAAACTGGAAGTTGTTTTGAGACTTATGGTTCTAGATTGATTGTCAATCAAGGTGGTTCGAGGAGGAGAGAGACCAGGGAATTGGAGGAGTCCGATTATGAAGAAGAAGAGATTGCTACGTTAGTGACGAGGCCACGCGCAAAACGTCATAGATTCATGCAAGGATCCTCGTCAGTCTCCGCAGAACAACCAGAAACTCCTCAATCTCAAAACCCTCAACCTCAAGAACAAGAACCTCACACCAACATTCCACCACCACCACCTCACGATGATCCTTATATTCCATCACCAATCACTCCAACTCCAATTCAGTCCATCCCATCAACCTCATCCTCATACGCCGACAATCAAAGGTTTCAGCAGCTCAAAGCGCGAGTCGATTTCCAAAATATCCAAATCTTAGGCCTAACAAAGGCAGTCGGCGAGATTCAGACTCATAATGCCGATCTAAAGAAGATAGTGGACACAGTTCAGGAAGAGAACTTAGAGCTGAAGGCCTTTGTTTGCGATCAGTCAGCCGAGATAAGGTCGATGCGCTCCCTTATTGAGCAGTTAATGAAGAATCTACAAGCTCAGGGGGAGACATCGTGCCGTGATCAGGAAGCACAGAGACCGAGAGATGAAGATGATGAAGACAACCAAGGCAATGATCCCAGCCTACAAAGACAGAATGAGCCAGTAGATTTTTCTGCTGCTCAGACTGCTCAATCTGAGGGGGAGCCTAGTACAAGGGGAGAAGTAGGAGGAGCGGGAGGAGAGGCTAGTTCTTCAAGGAATTTAAACAGCGACATGATCGATGCGCTGAAAGATATTGAAGAAGAGCTGATGGAGTTTGACTTTGAAGATGAAATGGAAGAGTTGGAGGAAGGGGAATTTATTCCAGACGATGTTGTTGACTGGAAATCTGACGACGAAGTAATAGAGGACGAGGACGATCAAGTCAATGAAGTTATTGTCAATTCACAACCAGTAACGGAGCTATATGAAGGACAAAATCGTAATGTGATTGACATTGACTATATCAAAGTAGCCTCAGTCGAGGATAATGAACTTGAAGAGGCCGAGATGGAGCCATCTAGGACTGACTTGATCAATCTTTGGTTCAAGAAAGAGGAAAAGAAAGAGAGTTTGAAGATGAAGAAGAAGATGAGAGTTCCAGGTGCTGGGAACTTCTCAGGAGGCATTATTAGCTGGTTCTTTGACAGAGAACTGCAGCTGTTCATTTTGAAAAGAAGAGATGGACTTCAATACTTGAGGCGGACACTGAAAGCTTTTAATTCTTTGCCCAAGATTGAAGTCAAAGAGTTAGCCTGGAAAGAACTGATCAACATTGGAAATGATCCCTACGCGAGCGTTATTGAAAGAATTATCAGGAAAGAAGGGCGATCAGGCAAATTTGAAAGGCTTAAACCGAGAACAGGCAAGAGGGTCGAGGATGGATCAAGAATAGATCCTCATACTGGAAGACCGTGGGCTAGAATGATCTACAAGCCGGTGAAATGCTTGAAAAGAGTGCCAATAAAGCCAATGCCACAAAATGTTTTGAGCAACATGAAGTGGTGGTACCTGGAAATTGATACTGCTGAAGCTATAATGGAGGATCAAGACGAGCAGGTAATTTTGAAAGTATACGACCCACTGCATTTGATAAATCTATCTAAGGACGACCTGAAGAAGCTTCACGATCAGCCTATATTCTTCACTGAACCATGGAGATCTGAAGCCAGGAAGTTCCAAAAGGTAGTTAAAGTTTGTATAGATGCAGGGTTATATGCAGGTAGTAATATCTATAGCTCTAGTACTTAAATTTGATGTCATGTAAATAATTAGAAGCTATCGTCAAGGGGGAGTCTGTTGGTACACCCTGTGTGACGATAGCAGTCTAATCGATCTACGTTATGATTTAAGTAATATTCTGAGTTATCCAGTAATTTGATATATATGTTTAAAATGTGTTTGTCTGTTATTGATTGTGTGTTTGAACTTGATGTAACATATTACAAGAAGTTCAAACATAAAAGTCAAAGAGTATGTCAAACATAAGTTAAAACATAAGTTTCATCACGTAAGTGTTTAAATGTATTGGATAGATTCGAATTGCATAAAAGGATACATTCGAATCTGTGATAGATTCGAATGAGTCCTTAGATTCGAATAGGCTAGATTCGAATCTGTCAGATGGACAGATTCGAATGGGCCTTAGGCCAGATTCGAGGTTGGCCCACAACAGACTCGAATCAGGGCCTATAATTAGGGATAGAATCGAATCATTAGCAGACCTTTGGCAGAATTCGTGAGGAATTAAGCGATAGGCGATCTCGAGTTTATCAGCTAGGTGAGTCCCATTTCGGAGAGAATTAGTACGTAGGATCGTTCGTGTGTCGTTCGTTCAGCGTCTAATAGTCTCCGTGTTTCCGTTGGTTGAGAGTTGTCCGTCTGACCGTAAACGAGGATTCCGCACTCGTTCACGGATCCGCGTCTAGATAGATCTGTCAGTTGTAGACCTTACAGGGGTCAAATTAAATGATTATTGGGATGGTGTCGTGTTAAATAAATGACAGGAAAATCACTTTCATTCGACACTACGGCAAGTTTGGATCAAGTAATTGATCGTTTTTTAGTGCAAAGTATTGAATTTTGCTCGTGGAAATTGTAACCCAACTTTCAAACCAAAAACATAAGGTAATGAATTTAGATAGAAAATGAACTTTTACTATGTTTTTACATCGTTAGTTAAAGTTTGGTTTGAATGAACACATGACCTTTTTGTTGTCAAAGAAAGTAAGTTCACAGGTTGCTTATAGGCCAAACCCTTATTTCTTGTCATATTTATAGCAAATGCTTGAATATGTGAATGTCATTTTGGGATAATATTAATCCATTAATGATGATGGTATCATTTAAATATTATTTATATGTTAAAGTTGAAATGTGTTGGAATGGACTAAAAAATTGATTTTCTTAAGTAGAAGTACTTAGAAAATTTTTTATTCCACCACTAATCTACTAAATCAAGCTCCACAGGTGTTGTAGCTACCCATTTTGTAATCACAAGTTGTAAAGTTACCTTCAGAGTTTCAACTATTTTTGGCAAGTTCTAATATACGAAATTGTTATTTCAATCATGGAAACAACCTATTTGTAAAGTGGAAGACTAAGTTTCATGTAATCGCAAACAAATATATCTGACCACATACACAACACATAAACCCAAATAATCTCACAAGGAAGAAAAAAAACTAAAAGAATACCTGATATAGGATTTAAGCAAATGATTTTAAAACAGAGTCAAGGTATCTAGAAATTGATTTATTTCAAGTGCTACATATGCGAAATCTGAAGCAAATCAAAAGTAAAAACGAGATAAAAATAATAAATGATTAAGGTTTTAGGCGGCGATAGAGCTGCACCAGGGATGGCCGCAACGGCCCTGTTCAGTGGCGGTGGTTGTGTGGTGGTGGCAGCTGAGAGGGAGAAAGATAGGGTTTGGTTGCGGTAGCCGAGTGCAGAGATGAGTGTGTGAGCGTCGAGGGATGAGTACGTGAGGAGAGTATCGACTGGCGAGGGAGAGAGGCGGAGCAGTAGGGAGAATGGTGGTCAGGCGATGGCTACGGCGGTGGCTAGGGTTTGGTCGTCAACGAATAGCAGAGAGGAAGAGCGAGCAAGCGAGTGAGATCAAACAGTAGGGAGATGAGTAGGTGAGGTTGGTGGTTGCAGGAGTCACCAGCGGAGAGAGCTAGCGGTAAGGATGGCAAAAAAATCCGAAACCGACGGGGAAAACCGAAACCCGACATAAACGGGGTGGGTTCGGGGATGGCTAATCGGGGATGGGGACGGATTCGGGAAAAACCGTTTAAATTAGACGGGGACGGGGATGGTATTGTCAATCCCCGCCCCGTTTACCCGATTATGTACCCGTTTAAAGCCCCGATTAATACCCGATTGTATATATATATATATATATATATATATATATATATATATATATATATATATATTTATTTATTTATATAATTATATTTATATTATATTATAAAAAAGTTCCCTTAACTCCTTAACCTAACCGTACTTCCACTTATTTCTTTTCTTTTCCTGCCTCCTCCTTTCTAAATCCAGTTCCACTCCACGATGCTTCTTCTCCAAGACTCCAATCTCCACTTCGTCTACCACGATTCCACAGCCGGCGACGGCGGCGCCTTCTCGAGTCTCCTGCTCAGTTCGACGGCGGCGACAGCGGCGCCTTCTCAAGTCTCGACTCTCGCCGGTCGTCTCGTCTTCAGCCCTCCAGGCCTCCACTCACCCTCCGGCTGCCACTCACATCACAGCTCCTCTGTCCTCACGAATATGCTTTCGTCGGTGCTGCTCTCGGCGCTGCTCACATCACATAACACGGATCTGCATAATATTTGAGGTAATTTCATTTTTAATACTCAAATCTATGTGTTGTGTGTGCGTGCAGAGAACTTAAAGTTCATGTTTCTGTGGTGGAAATTGGATTATTGGATTATTGGAGAAATTGGATTATTGGAGAACTTATTGGAGAAATTAAATCAATGTTTCTGTGCAGAGAAATTGGAATTGGATTTATACTCAAATCAATGCATCTGTGCAGAGAACTTAAGTCCATGTTTCTATGTGTTGGTGTTTTTGTGGTGGAAATTGGATTATTGGAGAAATTAAATCTGATGTTCATGTTTCTGTAATGTGTACACAGAGAACTTAAAGTTTTTGTTTGTGAAATTTAATTGGAAATTGATGTTTAATTGGTGTTAAATATTTTCAGAAATTGATGTTTAATTTGGAATTGATGTTTAATTGCTCATTTCTTGCTGAAATTAAACCCGAAACAAGGGAGATATGGAAGGATAAAAACAAGTTGAATATTTTCATATTGGTTTTTGTACAATTGTATTTGTTGTAATTATTGTGTTATGTAGCGATAAACAAGTCAAAATATGGAGGGAGAAGGACAACCATCCGCACCACCATCTCATCCATCCACCGGTGATATTCACAAGCCGATAGCAATAATTGCATGAACCAACCTTCTCCAGAAATAAATAATGAATCCACACCCACACCCACACACACAGAAGGAGATCAAACTCAAAATGATGATAGCAATGTGGTTTCAAGGAAACAAAAACTTACTTCAATGGTATGGAATCACTTTGACAAGATGACGATTGATGGTGATGAGAAGGCTCAATTTCGTTATTGCAAGAAGAAATTAGGAGGAAATTGTAAGAATGGGACACGACACTTGCTTGATCATTATAATAACTTTTGTCCAAAACGATTCCAAAGAGATATACGCCAATCAGTGTTAGAAATGGGGAAAAGGACAATGGGTGGACAACCAAATCTAAGTTGTTTAAACTTTGATCCCGATAAGTCAAGAAAAGATTTAGCCGAGATGGTAATAGTTCATGAATATCCTCTTGTAATGGTTGAACATCACTTGTTTCGAAAGTTTGTGGTTGGACTTCAACCTTTATTTAAGGTTCCGTCTCGAAATACCTTAAAGAGTGATATCTTCAAGATTTATGACTTTGAAAAACAAAAGACAATGCGATATGTATTATTTATTATTTGATTTTAATATCATTACTGAATTGCATTTTAACTTCTCACTTTGATTTAAATTAGGATATTTGAGAAAAATGAAAGTCGAATTGCAATTACCACCGATATGTGGACATCGGGTAATCAGAAAAAAGGTTTCATGTCAATTACCGCGCACTTGATTGATGATAATTGGGAAATGCAAAGTCGAATAATGAGGTATTTCAAATATATGATACTAAATTACTACTTTATTTGGTTACTAATTTCTACCTTATTTAGTTACTAGTTTCTACTTTATTTAGTTACTAGTTACTTCATTCTTGTCTTGTTCACATACTTTAAAGATATTTAGTTACTAATTAATACTTTATTAGGTTTATTTACGTGCCTTGTCCACATACTGCTGAAGTTCTTGCTGAGGTTTTGTATCAATCTCTATGTTATTGGAACATTGATAGAAAGATATCAACTGTAACAGTTGATAATTGCAGCACTAATGATTTACTGATTCACTTTTTATTAGACAAGTTGTCTTTAAACTCTTTGATTTTATGTGGGGAGTTATTTCATATGCGATGTTGTGCACACATCTTGAACTTGATAGTTCAAGATGGTTTATCTGTTATCGGCGATGGAATAGAAAGAATTAGAGACAGTGTTGGTTTTTGGACGGCAACACTAAAAAGAGATGAAAAGTTTGATGAAGCGGCTCGTCATTTAGCAATTGAATGTTCAAAAAAGTTGTCTCTTGATTGCAAAACGCGTTGGAACTCTACATATTTAATGTTGAATGTTGCTATATGTTACAAGAACGTGTTCAAACGTTTGAAGCAACGAGATAGCCAATATAAAACTTCGCCAACGGAAAGAGATTGGGAGTTAGCTTCAAGCATTTGTGACAAATTGAATCTATTTTATGATCTGACTTTGATGTTTTCGGGTACTAAATATCCCACAGCGAATGTCTTTTTTCCATCCATATGTGAAATAAAATCTTCTTTAAGTATATGGAAAGAAGATAAAGACCAAGTAATAAAGGGGATGGCGGAAAAGATGCTTGTTAAGTTTGATAAATATTGGTCGGTTATTCATGGGGTCATGGGAGTAGCAGCAGTTTTAGATCCTCGATACAAGTTGAAAGCAATGGAGTTTGCTTTTCCAAAGATATATGGTGTCGACAAGTCAGAGAGTGAGATAATAAAACTTAAGGAGCTTGTGTATAAGTTATTTCAGGATTATGAAAGTTGTGGTCAAGGAACTTCACGGGTTGATAGTATGAGATCAACACAAAATATGGGGGGTGGAAGATTTTTCAATGAGTATTATTCTTTTGTTGAAGAGGATAGTCACACAGGTATGAGATATCCATTACATTATTTTTATTTACTTATTATATTCAAGTTTATATGATTTGACAACTTGTTTATGACTTTATATTTTAGGTGATACAACAGAGCTTGATATGTACCTTCAAGAGAAAGTTTGGACCAAAACCCCGGAGATTGATCTTTTAGCTTGGTGGAAAACAAATGTTGTCAAGTATCCAAGGTTGCAAAAGATCGCTCGAGATATATTGGTGATTCTGATATCTACTGTTGCTTCCGAGTCAGCTTTTAGTATAAGTGGTAGATTGGTAAGTCCACATCGTAGTCGTCTTCATCCAAAGACACTGGAAGCGTTGATGTGTGCCCAAAGTTGGTTATTAAATGAAATAAGAGGTAATCAATCATTTTCTTTTTCTTATATACATATTTCTTTTTACATTGAAATTTAATCTTAATAAACGGGGATCCCCGCGGTGAATTTAACCCGTTTAAAAAACCGTTTAAATTAAACGGGTTTCCCCGATTCCCCGACGGGGATTCCCCGTTTAAATCCCCGCGGTTTTTAAATGGTTTTGGTATTACATATTCTAATCGGGGACGGGGACGGGATGACCAATCCCCGCCCCGTAACCGCCCCGTTGCCATCCCTAGCTAGCGGCCGTGGTTGTCGCCGGTCGATGAGGACAGAGAGAGAGCACAGACAAAGGGGAGTGTGCGTGTGCTTGGTGTGTGTGAGTGTGTTTGTGAGGTGAGAAAGAGGGGAAAGTATAAAAGGGGATCCGACCCAGGGGTTTGTCCGACCCGGTACCCTAAACCTTGTTTAATTAACATACACTTAATCTTAAATTTTATTAGATGTATATGAAGTTTTCTTAAAATCATAGGATAATAAATTAAAATGTAAGGTAAATTATACTTGCATAAAAAATACAAAATCAAATTAGCAAAACATAATAGTTAAGAAATTAACATAATTTTGAAAATACAAACATAAAAAATAATTTAATACATCATATAATAAAAAATTGAGTTGATAATACTATTATTAAAAACTTGTAACTTTATATCATAATATTTATCAAAATTAATACATGAATAAAATAATTATGATTGATGTTGGATTAAAACTATTACCCAAATGTGTATAAAAATAAACTGACATCCAATAATTATATTTTTATTGTGTCATTATTTAATTAAAAAAGTAAAAATCATGTGATTTAATATCACCGAGCAACGCACGAGTATTCAACTAGTAGTTCATATACCATGAAAAACGTAACAAACAAACTAAAAGTTCTAGAAGTCTAATACAAAATCACAATTTATTAATAATCCTACTTAACTTACTTGAAATTAAATCATAACATCTATTTTTAAATTTCAATATTATTGTTTTTTACTTCAATGTATTATCAATAATCAATAATTGTTTATAAAAATTGACATCAAGAGGCTAAAAGATTTTAAATTTAAATAATATTATTAGTGGGTTATAACGGGCTTTTCTAAAACACACAGTAGTCAGAGGACTCGATAGGTTTCAAAACTACAAATCAAGCAATCGACCACACTAGGGATATAGGTATGTGAATTTTGATCCCTAACAACTAACTCAAATTAAGAACACTATTACACTAACTCACATTGATAAAACTAAGACCCAGTTTGGCTTACGGGATGGAATTTGAAGGATTCAGAGTTCATTTATAGTGTGTTCGAACTCTTAAATTACAAAAATAATGAATGAAATCTTGTTTACATTACATCAAAATCTATAGCTTAAGGAATTCATGTTCCTAACTATATTAATGAAACTAAGATTTCTAACATTACACAACTCATACCTTTTGCCAACCTTTAACCCAATTTCATACATCAACTAATAAACATAAAATGTACTATAATTTAAATTCCAATTCTCTCAAATTCCATTCCGTGACACAAACAAGACCTAAGTTGGATTAAAACATTAATAACTATCTAAGTATCGATTAAGTTTGCAACTTCCAATTCAAAGATTACGAAGTCAATATAACACTTGCTTACAATCTACATGTAACATGTGTAAATCAAACCACACTTCCACAATTATTGACTAGAGTAATGCCCTTTCAAAACAACAAATATTTACATTGGAAGAGATATATGAGCACATTTAGTGAATCAACTAATCAACTTTATAAGTAATTACGAGAGAGATAAAATGCGTACCAAAATCAATTTAGTGAGCAAAATCGATCCTCGTCGGACAGCAGCACCAGGGAAGCAGTTCAGAGCCTCGTTGGAGTAGCCTAGGGTGGACGTAGGTCTTGAAGAAGGGGAAAGGCTGGGTGTCGGAGGAGAGAAGAGAGCATGTTTGCTATCTCACTTCAAAAATTAAGTTTAGTCTTTTAGGTTTCAAATGAAAGATAACATCTATTATTTGACTTCATTTTTGATCGATGAGCATTGGATTAATACATATGAGTATTCGATTAATGCATATGAAGAGAATTCAACAAGCGTAGTCAGGTAATAATTATAATGTATTAGATTATATAAGATAATAACAATAAGAATTATAATTATAATTATGGTGGGTTATTTATATATATAAGATAGATGAGAGATGATGATGCAGCGTAGCAAATGGAAAAATAGACTAGTCTGTTGATTCAAAGAATTCCAGACTAACCTCTACCAAAAGTATGTTGATTCCGTAGAATGCCACACAATTGGGCTTCAAACAACCGATTTTTGAACTCGGAAATTTGGAAAATATAAAAGTTTCTTGAATTGATAATATGATTTCATACATAACTTCAACACAACTTAAATAGAAATAGGAAACTAAAAACGGGTCAAAAAACCCAGCGGGTCGACCCAGGAATCGAAAATAAAAACCCAAATAACCGATAAAATTCATAAAAAAGCCATAACTCTCATTTTGGGTCGAATTTGTGACAAACGGTTGGGCAAACCGCCTTCGGAGACCCGTCTGGACACCTGATTCGCCCCAAACGGAGACCCGAGTCAAAAGTTAGGGCCGTTTTCGTTTAGCCCCTTTTATTACGGGCCCTATCTTGGGCCTCCAGAAACAGAATGGCCCGATCCTCTATACTTGGGCCTGCATCAGATGATATATGTAAATATAGGATAAATAAAGGGTAAAAAAATGTAAATATGAAAATAATGCATACGAATACAAAAGTGTCAAAAGAGATGGGAACGTAAACGAAGCATTGGGACGTGCGAGAAATACTGTGATAGCCACTTTTCAAACCAAAAAAAGTTCATTCTTCATTTATTTCTTGATATATTACAATGGCTCAAGGTTACAATTCAAGGAAAAAGATAAGTATAAATCCTATAATTTAGAAAGATGCTTTCTCACCTCTTTAGGCATTGTTTCCTGAGATACATACATGAATACATAAGCTTTATGCTTAGTAAGTATGGTTTCATCTCATGATCATATAATTGTTTACTTAAAGTAAGCTTTTATGCACAAAAAAGTATCTTTCATAATTCATCATTTACATGTTAAGCACATCAACTTGTCATAGGTTTTTTTAAACCTTGGGTCTATATAAGGGTTATCCAATAAGGTCCGTTTGCAAGACGTTCCTTTATTCTACATCCCAGATATATACATACACACACACACATATATATATATATGTATATATATGTATATATATATATATATATATATATATATATATATATATATATATATATATATATATATATATATATATATATATATATATATATATATATGACATTCTTAACATGTGTTAGAAAATTCATACATATTGGTGCATAATAATCTTTATGTTTTAAAACATATAATTGACATAATCATGAGATAAACATGCATAAAACATTTATATAGCACATATGTATCTCATTTAAAGCACATAACATACTCACTTTGCTTTGTCTTGAAACTTCAATCTTCTTCTAAGCTTTCTAGATAATGTTTTGGGATGAAAAAGGAAGGGTGCCCTAAGCCTCTATTTATAGTGTTTAGGTATTGCTTTGTGGTGCTTGTTCACCTAGTTGTCTAAATTGTAAGTTTCTCACTCACTTCCTAAGCCTTGCTTAGTAAGACTTTTAGACTTGCCACTTTCTTGGAGGGTAAGACAACTCATTACTTTAGGCTTGATTTGTCATGCCACTAGTCATGCCATGTCATGCCAATAGGCTTCCATGTAATGCTAATCTAGTGGTGTATGTGGCATGTGGGAAGGGAGCTTAGTAAGCTACTTGTGTGTTTGCTTGTATTGTTCCTTGGATAACATTCATTCACTTTTGTTCTTGTCATGGCTTTTTAAACGTTGCTTATTGCTAAATTTGGCACAAAATGAATTGAGGTTATTTTAAACATTTGCTAGGAATTCAGACTGTTACAAGTCTCCCCGTCTTATGATTTTTTGTCCTCGAAATTCATTCAAAAAGATGGGGATATTTCTTTCTAAATTCTGATTCTACTTCCCACGTAGCTTGCATCCCGTGGTAATAGTCCCAATAGACCAAGACTAAAGATACTTTCTTGTTGCAAAGCTTTTTTAACTTTACGTTCGGCGAAGGCTATGGGTTTTTCTTTGAAATTGAGCTTGTCATCAACTGAAATTTCTTCAGTAGGAACTACAACATCTTTTTTGGTAGAACATTTCTTCAGATTGGATACATGGAAAGTATTGTGTATTTCCTTTAATTCTTCTGGAAATTCAAGTTGGTATGCTACTGTTCTGACCCTTTCAATTGTCTTATAAGGCCCAATATATCGAGGTCGTAATTTACCCTTCTTACCAAAATGCAGATTGCTCTTCCATGGTGATATTTTTAATAGTACCATATCGCCAACTTGAAGTTCAATGGGTTTTCCTTTTTATCGGCTTCTTTTTTGTCTATCTTGTGCAGTTTTGAGTCTTTCCCTTATTTGAATAACTTTATCGACAGTTTGTTGGATGATTTCTGGGCCATTTAATTGCTTTTCGCATATTTCCATCCAACCAAATAGACGATCTACGCTTTCTCCCTTATAGGGCTTCAAAGGGTGTTGCCTTGATACTACTATGATAACTATTATTATAGGCAAATTCATTTAGAGGTAAATGGTTATCCCAATATCCTTTTAGGTCAAATGCACATCCACGTAACATGTCTTCTAAAGTTTGGATTGTTCTTTCACTTTGACCATCAGTTTGAGGGTGGTATGATGTACTCATTTTAATTCGTGTTCCTAGTTGTTTTTGGAAACTCTTCCAGAAGTTCGAAGTAAATTGAGGGTCTTGGTTTGACACAATTGATATGGGTACGCCGTGCCTTGCAACAATTTCGTTTATATATATATATATATATATATATATATATATATATATATATATATATATATATATATATAGCTAGTGTTTCCAAGGTTAGTTTTTCTCTTAATGGTAAGAAGTGTGTTGTCTTTGTTAATCGATTCACGATGACCCATATAGCATAAAAGCCTTTCGGTGTCTTTGGTAGTCTTGTGACAAAATCCATAGTGATATGTTCCCATTTCCATACAGGAATATCTAGCGGCTGTAGCTATCCATAGGGTTCTGTTGTTCAATTTTGACTTTTAAACATGTAAGACATTTTTGGATGAAATTTACTATAGACTTCTTCATTCCCGGCCACCAATACAAGGTCTTCAAGTCCTTGTACATTTTATAAGTCCCAGGGTGGATAGAATACCTGGACTTGTGGGCTTCTTCTAGAATCACTTCTCTATGGTTACCAATCTCCGGGACCCGATCCCTTTATCGTCAACTTCCAGAAATTTAGCTTGTCTGAAAATTCTTTCTTTCTTTTGATTTTCTTCTTTTAAGGCTTCTTGTTGTGCAATTTCCTTAAATAAGGTGTTTGTGGTAATTAAAGTTAATGCTTTAACTCGAATGAGTTTAATTGACTCTTTTCGACTCAAGGCATTAGCTACACATTGGCCTTTCCTGGATGATACTTGATTTCACAATCGTAGTCATTTAATAATTCTATCCATCGTCTTTGCCTCATATCAATTCTTTTTGACTGAATAAATATTTGAGGCTTTTATGATCTTTGTAAAGTGTACACTTTGTACCATACAAATAGTGTCTCCAAATTTTCAAAGCGAATACCACTGCAGCTAGTTCTAAATCATGGGTTGGGTATTTCTTTTCTTGTCGTTGAGGCAAGTTTAAGATTGGCGCATTACATAACTTATATTTTAAAGTTTGAAAAACCTCTTCTTATGCATCTCCCCATTTAAACTTACAAGCATTTCTTGTCAATGTTGTGAGTGGAGTTGATATTTAAGAGAAGTCTTGAATAAATCGTCGATAGTATTCGGCTAATCTAAGAAAGCTTCGTACTGTTACTCCCACTTTTGTATACATTCGATTTTAATTGGGTCTACCATGATACCTTTTTCTCTTATGATTTGTCCTAAAATTGGACCTGTCGTAGCCAAAATTCACATTTTGAGAATTTGGCATAAAACTTTTCATGATTCCAAGGTGTTAGATTTAGAAATTGTGATAGTTTCCGGGTTCATATTGTAATAAATGAAACTATGTTTTGTGTTCATTTTGTAAGGTTTCAAAGTTAAATGTAAATGTGTTAATAGACCAAAAATTCAACCCATGGGTATAGATAGTTTAGATCCATTTACTTTCTTATAAATAGTTTGTTTTAGGTTTTCAATTTGTAACCATTCAACGAAGTTTACGTACGTGGATTTGGAATGATCAATTAAGGTTTATCTAAACTTGAATGTTCTTAATGTTCTTCATTATATTCATATATTGTTGATAGTGTTCTTCATGTTTATAATATTATTGATCTTATGAATGAATGTTGAATGAATGCTTCTAATATGGGAATTACAATTGATATCAGAGCCAAAAGATTGGTTTTAAAGTATTTATAAACCTTTGATTTTTGAAAATTCTGGTAAAAATTTTTGCATTTTTCTGAAAATTGTTACTGTTTTTGAACGTTCTTCGTGTTCTACGATGAACTCCTCTGTTTGATCTTTGAATTCAAAATTTCTGGACTGTTTGTGGTTAAATCTCGTTTGTAACTATATTCCTTCGGGTGATTATCTTACTGTTTAATCATAAATTTGTGAAAGAAAGTATATTTGATTCAAACATCACTCAGATCTGTGCTTAATTTTTGTTTAAATTCGCTAATTTTAAAGAACTGTTTATCATCAAACTCTCGGATGTAACTGAGTTGTGTGTTTCTTGGTTAATTTTTTTTCTAAGTATTTTTGTGCCTTAGCTTTATTCGCAAGTTAAAACTTGCGGATAACACTGCCTGATACTTGCTAGTCTAAGTCTGCCAAAGTACTCCACACTACATCCGCAAGTTCCTACTTGCGGATCACAAAGCACACACTCTACACTCCAGATTTTCCTAAGTTAATTATCACCTAGTCTTACACCCGCGAGTTACAACTCGCGGGTTACAACTCGTGGATCCACTTCACCCGCAAGTTCCTACTTGCAGATCCAATAGCAAACCTATTCAAGATTCAAATTTTTCTAAGTACCCCATCCACAACTCCATCCGAGAGTTACAACTCTCGGATAAAGCATCATCCGCAAGTTGACCACCTATAAATTAGAATTTAATTCTAAATATCACTTAGTGTTTTTGCAATTAAGGATATAATCACTTACCAATCTCGGTCCAAAGAAACTTTCAACATGAATCGCGACACTCTCGCTATGGGATCTGACGTCAGGCCTCCAACTCTGTATCGGGGACACTACACTCTGTGGAAATCTCGTTTCCTCGACTTCATAGAACGTCAGGAGTTAGCTGATGACATTCTGGACTCAATCTACAATGGTCCAGCACAATTCGATCGTCCAAATCCAGCCGAAGCTAACATCGAAGAAGATGGACTTCCCAAGAAAGCTCACACGCCTGCTCAATAAAATCTGATTAAGGCTGATAGGATAGCTAGATCGCTCATCATCCATGCTGTTCTGGATGAAGTCTATATCAGCATAGATAGTTTTAAGACTGCCCGAGAAATGTGGGAGGAAATTGTGAGGCAAATGCAAGGAAATGATCGGAATGCCAAGCAACGTGAAGCAAATGCTATAAACAACTATGACATGTTTTCAGCAAAAGATGGAGAGTCTCTGGAAATCACGTATCACCGATACTGTACGCTGATGAATGAACTCCGCAAGAATGGAGTCAACAAATCTCAAGTAGAGCTAAATAGGAAGTTTGTGAACTCTCTGAAACCAGAATGGAAACATTTCGTCTAGTTGATTCATGAGATATATGACATCAGTATACATGATCTCTTTGATAGTGTTGTAGTCTATCAGTCTGAGGTCTCGAGTAAGCTTGAACCTAAGAAGTTAGAGGAAACCACCCAACTGACACCCTTGCCCTCCTCATAGATAAGAAACTTAAGTCCTCCAAAGCTGCCAAACTCCTCAAAATTCTGTTTGAGTCCTCTGCATCTGATACTGATGATGCCGACAACGATCTAAAGGCTACTGAACTTCAAACGAAGATCGCATTACTCATCCACGCGTTTCACAAGAAGTTTGCCAAATCGTCCAACAAGCTTTGACGTCAAGCAAAGAGTAAAAAGTATGACGACAAGAAGGAAGTAGTTGAGAAGCCAAAAGAGGAGGAACGTAAAGCTGATGACAAAGAGAAAGGGTGCTTCAACTGTGGTAAACCGGGACACTTTGCTTGAGAATGTCGTCTTCCAAAGCAAAAGAATGAGAATTACTACAAGACAAAGTACAATCTTTCTAAGCAAAGGAATGCTGGTCGAGCACTGTTCTCCGAAGAGGAACACTCGTTAGAAGACACTGATAATGAAGAGGATACTGCAGAACCTATGTGCTTTATTGCCGACACTCCGTCAGAAGAAGATACGAGTATAATGCCTGAAGTCTCGTTGATGGCTCAAGACGCCAGTTCAAGCAAGGAATCATCCACAGATCAAGAAGTAAGTTTTCTGCCCGACAAATTCCTTGCTGAATTAAAAGTTTTACGTAAAGAGGCCAAAAAGCTAATAAAACGTCCAATTTGCAAACAAACATTTTAGGGTTACAAGACGAACTATCTAAGATTAGTACTGTGACCAAAGATGTAACTGCTAAACTGTGCAAATTAGAATACGATCATCAAGTGCTTAAATCTGAAAAATCTGACAGTGATTATAACTATCAGTATGTACTGGCTGAGAAAAAGAAATTAAATGAAAAACTCTAAGACATCGAAGAAAGGTTTTACCAACGTGGTCAAACTGATCAAACCATAAATATGTATAAACCTAGAGATTTGAAATCAAAAGATGGTTTAGGATTTACCGGTGTTGGAGCCATGAAAAAAAGGTTAATCAACTACATGATCCTTTATATGATTTTGAAACTCTGGGTTGCGGGTACACTATGCCATATAACAGAACTTGGCCAAAAGTGCTACCTGATGAAGAAGTAAAATGAACAAGACCTGATATACCACAATATAAAATTTGTTTAGGATTGGTAAAATTACGATATTCTTCAAGGAAAATAAGATAAAACATTTATAGAAGATGAATTTGTTGAACCAAAGGAGATTACACTTGATCCAAACATGCCAAAACCTCGTGAATATGTACCATATTCTGTTCTAGAACACCAGGCTTCTGATCTAAAACAGATACTGGAAAATACAACACGATATTTTGAGCAAGAACAGATAGATTTTACAAAGAAATTATCAGATCTAGAAGCCGAAATTGCTCAACTTAATTCTTATATGGCTGACACTTCACTGAATAATGATAAACTCCATGACCTTGAGTTAGCATTAAAAGAAACCAAAGAGCTGTTTGATTCCGACAGAAACATCTTTTTAAGAAAAGAAAATGAGTTTAATGAGGCAAGACGATAGTTTTCAGTTCGAGAACAAAATTCCAAACTTGATGCCAACTCATTTGAGAAAGAACGAGACCAGATTCTAGCCACAATTAAGGGTCTAGAATCTCAACTTGTTTCTAATCAACATAGTTTTGAAAAACAAGCATCTGTCACTAACAACTCTAAGGAAATAATTTCAACTTCAGCCAGCGACACAACCTTAATTCTAAGACAACAACATATCTTAGAAATAAAGAAAGGCAAAGCCCCGATGATCGTACCTATCATAGAACATGTTGGCAACACTTCTAAATCTGTTCCCGAAAATTCTACTGCTTCTAGTAATAAAGGAAAACAGAATTCTCGGAAACAGATATCGCACACACAGTCTAGTAACTCTAAATCTGCAAAAGCTAACAAACATGTTCGTTTCATTTCAGAATATCGAGTAAGACCAAAGGGCACACCTCAAAAGACGACATCTAAAGTCAAGAGTCAAGGAGCAGTTTTTAATTCTTCAAAGTTTTTAATTTCCAATGTAATAAAAGACAAACGTGTGGTTGATTTACATTCTAGTACTGTTTTGAATGATTGTAATGGTTTGAATGCTATTCTGATTAATGCATATTCATTTGATCAGCTGTTTAAATTGTCCAAAACACCACAAAGTTTGTTTAGACCTACTTTGTTAAATTATGCTCCTATACTCAAACATAGATGTCGCCGCAAACCTAAACATAAGGTTAAAAAGGAAACTCACAAACCTATTAAATATAAGTCTATCTGGGTCCCTAAAATTATCATCTCTGCAAACAATGACATTGAGTGTACTATCTCTAAGACCGATGGTGGTTCTCCCATTAAGAACCCTTCCATAGACGCTAATACATCTGGACTCAAATTCCGTACAATTTGGGTACCAAAAGTCACTTAACTGTCTTGTAGACAATGGCTTCTAATCACCTTGGATTAGGACCTGTTCTTCATTCTCAACGGCTTTTGAACATCTGATTCAAAACCCACTCTTCAATCTTCACACACTTATATGTCCTTTGCTTTCAGGCAAACAGTGTGTGGATTCTCGACTCTGGATGCTCGCGACATATGACTGCCCGACAAGATCTTCTGTCCAACTACACGTTAACTGATGGTGGTTCGGTGAAATTCGGCAACAACGGTGTTGCTCGAATTTGTGGCTTTGGAGATCTCGAAATGGAAAATCTAAAGATAACTCAAGTCTCCTATGTCCAAGGTCTTGGCCACAATCTCTTTAGTATTGGCCAACTTTGTGATAAAGGACTTGAGGTATCCTTCAAAGCTACACGATGCAGTATTCGATTTCCAATGGGTAAGGAGATACTCGCCGGCACTTGAAGGTCCAATCTATACACCATCGATCTTTCTAAAGTCACGGTCAACAAGATGATATGCCTCCTTTCCAAGGCCTCATTACAACAGTCTTGGTTATGGCACAAGAGATTCTCTCATCTGAATTTCAAGAACATAACCAAGCTCGTATCCGACAAACTCGTCAAAGGTCTACCAGAACTAAAGTTCGACAAAGATCAACTGTGTGCGGCCTACGAAAAGAGTAAGATCATAAAAGCCTCACACAAACCGAAGCCAATCCCCAACACTACAAAACCTCTAGAGCTTATCCACATGGATTTTTGTATGATCCGATGCGCATTCAGAGCATCAATGCCAAGAAGTATATACTGGTGATGGTCGACGATTTCTCATGCTACACCTAGGTAAAGTTCCTACGCACGAAAGACGAGACGCTAGAATTGATCATCTCGTTAATGAAGCAGACCCAAGTCAACCTCCAACTTCAAGCCCAAACCATTCGAACGGATAACGGTACCAAGTTTATAAACAAGGAGTTAACTAACTTCCTAGATTCCGTTGGTATTTCCCACCAATATTCTGCTGCCAGAACTCCTCAACAGAACGGAGTCGTCGAACGACGGAATTGAACTTTGGTTGAATCAGCTCGTTCCATGATCACATACTCGAAGTGCCTCTACATTTCTGGGCCGAAGCCGTGGACACTGCGTGCTACACCAAAAACCGATCCATCATCAATAAATGGTTTGGCAAAACACCCTATGAGATTATTAATAAACGTGCACCTAATGTCAAACACTTCCGTGTTTTTGGTTGCAGGTGCTTCATCCTATATGACAAAGATAATCTCAGTCAGTTCGACGCCAAAGGAGATGAAGCCGTATTCATCGGATACTCAAAGAACTCAGCCTCCTACCGGGTGTACAACAAACAGACTAGAACAGTTAATGAGAGTGTGAATATCACATTCGATGATTTAGCTGAGTCCCAGAACGTTTCTGAACACATCTGTTCAGAACCGACTCCTCAACAATCGTCTGAACCTACTCAGACGTCATCTGCATCCACCTCTGCTACGCCAACAGTAGAAGATGATCTAGACCTAGACTCATTATTCGAATTTTTATATCCTAATTCGACATCTAGTTATAACTCTTTTCTGAAATCTGATGCAGATAAAAATTAAGTCAGTCCAAGCTCACCTACCCTTGACACATCTGAGCCCACACCTACTGACCCCACACCAACATCTCCCAAATCGCCAACCGGTTCTGCTATTGCTGACTTGAGCCCGGATACAACTACAGAACCTTCAACACCGGTTGATGCTCCTCAAACCGACACAACCCCATCTGACACACACCCTCCGCAGACGACCTCGTACCGCTTCTACGCAAGTGGACTTTATCCCACCCCGAATCTCAAATCATTGGGGATAAGTCCGCTCTGGTTCGAACCAGAAGAGCTATCAATGCAGAATGCTTATTCACAGCCTTCCTGAGTAAGATCGAACCGACGACCATAACCGAAGCTCTACGAGATCCAGACTGGGTGAACGCAATGCATGACGAGCTACATCTGTTCGAACGCCTACACGTATGGAGGTTAGTCTCACGACCAAAGGATTGTTCTATAATCGGCACAAAATGGATCTTCAAGAACGAACACGACGAGAACGGATTGTCATCCTCAACAAAGCCAAACTCGTGGCTAAAGGGTATCACCAATAAGAAGGAATCGACTACAATGAGACGTTCGCCCCAGTTGCCAGACTTGAAGCTATTCGCATATTCCTGGCGTACGCAGCACACAAAGACTTCACAGTCTATCAAATGGATGTGAAGACGGCGTTTCTCAACGGGATTCTGAAAGAGGAGGTGTACGTTTCTCAACCTGAAGGTTTTGTCGATGAGTCTAGACCATCATATGTCTATGCTCTCGATAAAGCTCTATATGGTCTGAAACAAGCACCTCGGGCATGGTATGATAGTTTAACAGAATTCCTACTCGATTCCGGTTTCTCCGAAGGTACGGTCGACACAACCCTATTTATAAGGCATAAAGGTAATGGCATTCTAGTCGTTCAAATTTACGTAGATGACATTATTTTTGGATCTACAAAACTTTCACTTTGTGAAGAATTTTCAATATTAATGGAATCAAGGTACGAGATGAGTATGATGGGGGAAATGAATTTTTTCCTCGGATTACAAGTCAAACAACTTCCTGACGGGATTCTCATAAACCAGTCAAAGTACATCCATGATCTCCTAAAGAGATTTAAGATGGAAAACTGTACGTCTATGAAAACTCCCATGTCCATGTCCATTTCCTCAAAGCCTGATGCCGATCCAATGGGTAAACCCACTGACATCACGACTTATCGAGGAATGATCGGTTCCTTATTGTATTTAACCGCTAGTAGACCGGAAATAATGTTTGCTACTTGTCTTTGTGCTCGATTTCAAGCCGACCCTAAAGAGTCACATTTGGCTGCCCTAAACGAATCTTTCGTTATTTAAAAGGCACACCTGACCTTGGTTTCTGGTATCCGAAAGGAACCAGTTTCGAACTAACTGCCTACTCAGATGCAGATCATGATGGTTGCAAACATGACAGAAAGAGTACCTCAGGTCACATCCAGTTCCTCGAAGACAAACTGGTAAGTTGGGCATCAAAGAAACAATATAGTGTTTCTCTGTCCACCGCTGAAGCAGAATATGTTGCTGCTCACAACTGCCATGGATGCGCACTCAACTCTGAGAGTATGGATTCAGACTTAGTCGGCTTCCCATCTATTGCGAATCCATGAGCGCAATAGCCATTACTAGAAACCCTGTACAACACTCTCGTGTTAAACACATAGATATTCAGTACCATTTTATTAAAGATCACGTTGAAGAAGGTACCGTAGAATTAAATTTCGTAAACACTGAAATCAGATAGTTGACTTGTTCACAAAACCTTTAGATGGAAAACATTTTAATTTTCTGGTGAACAAGTTAGGTATGCTGAATCTGTTAACATAATTTAATTTAAAATGAAACATTTTTGCAAAGTTTATCTGCCTTCTCGAAAGACAGATTTTCTTTTCGCAAATGTTACATTTTCTAATAAATTATGTTCCGTGTTTATGTTATTTACTTCTAGTCTTTGTGTTTGTTATCTTTTGGTCATACATTATAAGGATGCATCCAGGTAAGTCTTCGAGTGTTTAAAATTCCATTTGTGCACACTCGGAGGGGGAGAAAATGCATTAAATTAATTGGTGTGTTTATTTTTTTTGTATGTTTAATTTCTTAAGTTTATTATTTAAGAAAATCCAAAAATATTTTATTTTCCGTGTTTATTTTTTGTGTGTTTAATTTCCTAAGTTTATTATTATTTAAGAAAATCTAAAAATATTATTATTATTTTTGTGTGTTTAATTTCCTAAGTTTATTATTATTTAAGAAAATCTAAAACTATTTTACCTCTCTATTTAATTTTAAGTGTGTTGGTTAATATCATAGAAAATCCAAAACAATTTTTCCTTATTTCTACTTTATAATTTTTCCCTTATCCGTGAAAGCGAAAAAGAAATAAGTAGATATTTTGGGCACGGGTCGAATTCCCCAAACGGGTTGGAGGGAACCGGTTTTTCAAAAGGATATAAATACCGCCTAATTTCTTAATTTTTTCACTTCTTCTTCTTCTAAATCGCTCAAGAACACACTCCAAAACACACTCCTCATTCTCAACTGTTTCATCAATTAATCGAGATTTTGAAGTGTTTTAAACCGTTTTCGTGCACCAAAGTGAGTATACATTTTGTTTTTATACATTTATCACCTATTTACTTTGGAATCTATGCAGTTAATCGGGTTTTAAAGGGGTTTTATGGTCTGAAATGGCAAATAACTTCGTGTTCAAGAAACCGAAAGGGTTTTCATAAAAACAGCTTTTTGATCGAAATATTTATAAGTGAAAGTTGTTTGTGGGAGTTGAAATAGCCTAAGTCCTAAAACCTGCGATTAAGGCATCATCTGCGAGTTCCAACTCGCGGATAATACTTCATCTGTATGGTAAGTTAAAATTTTCTAAGTTAAAAAGACCATTGATGTTTTGTCCGCAAGTTTCAACTCGCGGATACCCCTATATCCCCACAAACATAATCAAGGGCTAAATTTTATGAATCAGCAGCCGATCGTTCTTCAAGACCCCACCCTTGATGAAGCCAAACGCACATTCCACTCCCTACTTAAGGCTTCATCGAATCTATCATCTACAAACGCCTTGCTGCTGGAAATTTTGAACAACGAAGCCTCCGGCTCCTCATCTTCTACAACAACAAACCCCTTGGTTACTCAAATGGGCGAGCGTTTAAAAGTTATTGCTGAATCTTGTCATGTTGCCGCCCAGGGTACCAAGCGAAAGCATGATGATCAGGAGGATCCTGATCACCATGAGGGGGAGAAAAGGGCCAGGGCCGCTGGCAAAGCTCCAATGATCATAGAAGAATCAGCTCCTCCAAGTCCAAAACAATCTTCTCATCAAGCCGGGCCCCAACAATCTGAAATAGAACTACAGGATGATTTTTTTTAAGGAATCTATCTCAGGAGCTCTTCTACCTCTTACTGTCTGGGAGGAACCCGAGAACTTCACTGAATTCATGCAACAAGAAGAGATATTAACTGCCATTCTTCTGAGGATATTTGACCATACAGAAGTTATCATTATTAAATCCGATGAGGAGTAACAGGAAGCAAGAGAAGTTCAGCTAAAAGAGTCGCTTCGCATTGATATGCTGGTGAAGAGGGGGTAGAACCACAAGATTTTGAATTTGAACTCCCTTCTAGTGATCCAACATCACCATCTCCTTCTCCGTCTCCACTAAAAGTGCCAACACCAGTTCCTTCTCCAGCTCCAACTCCGTCAGCCCAACAAGCCTCCAAAAGTCCATTGATTATTCCGGTTATTCCAGACTAATCTTTCGAGTTGGCATAATCATCAAGAGTATTTCCTATCTTCCAAGAGAGATCAGATGTACCACATCTATCCTCTGCTGCCCCATATGTACTTAAAGAAATCACAAGGTTGCAAGCGGGAACGTCTGGAGGTGCTAGTTCTTCTCAGAAACGAGAAGAACAACACGCTGAAAGACTAATTGCCCAAACCATTGACTGGGTAAAGCAGAGGGTAAGAATCCCCTATATGGAAGAGATGTTTAGGAGGATGTTCGTTCATGAGTTGAAGACGGCCAGAGCCGACCTAATCTGGTCAGTGGAAGGTATGGAACAAAGAGATAGATCGGTGTATGTTGCAATGATCGGATCTCTAAGAAAGATCAAAGAATCAGTTAGAAGTCGATCTCCTATTGTTAAAGTTTTAAAGATTAAGTTCAATAAATTTTTGAGCATTTTTTAATCCCATTTTTGAAGTTGAGAGGGAAGACCGAACGATGTATACATTCACCGAGGCAGACTTTCCTAATTTGTTTTTGCAGGATCTTGAGTTTTTATATCTACATCTGCTATACAATAAGAGCAGAGATCCAGTTCATATAAATGCTTAATGATGTATCATCAAGTTTCTTCGCCGTATCTCACAATGTCTATCATATTTGATTTCCAAATGGCGTTGGAAGCGAGACAAAGAAAAGTGAATCTGCTTGCACTGAATCAGAACACTCCGGGCCTTGAACGTTTCTCAGTTTCGAAAGTGCTTAGATGGCCAACGGTAGGAGTTGTTTATCTAAACTCACAAAGAAAGAAAGCACTGATGAGAAGAGACGAATTAGAGAAGTATTGTGATGGGACGTTATATATGGTCAGAAAGATGCTTATGATCAGAATCGACAATCTTAAGGAAGCTCTAAAGATTGGTACAAGAATCTGGGAACTTAAAACTGTACTACAACTCGTTAGAGACTTCCAACAGGACGTCCGAGACAAGCTGGAGTACAGGATGACTATCAGACGTCTTGACGAATATTTGACCATAGGAAGCTGATCACCAACTTGAAACAAAGATCTGAAAGCTAATCACAAAGGGGGAGAATGTTAGATCTAGAAATTGTGATAGTTTCAGGGTTCATATTGTAATAAATGAAACTATGTTTTGTGTTCATTTTGTAAGGTTTCAAAGTTAAGAGTAAACGGGTTAATAGACCAAAAGGTAAACCCATGGGTATGGATAGTTTAGATCCATTTACTTTCTTATAAATAGTTTGTTTTAGGTTTTCAATTTGTAACCATTCAACGAAGTGTACGTACGTGGATTTGGAAAAAGCAATTAAGGTTTATCTAAACTTGAATGTTCTTAATGTTCTTCATTATATTCATATATTGTTCATAGTGTTCTTCATGTATATAATTGTAACACCCTACTTTTACGACTAATGCCACATAGGACTCACAGTCCACGTCCCCCATCCATAAATGACATCATCTAGGGTAAACATCTAGTTAATTACTAAACACCATGATCAAGCATAAGGTATCAACAAGATGGGAACCAACCCCCGTTAGTAAAGTCAGTCAACCATAACCTGTATATAGGTTACAGGCATCAAGTATCACTGGCTAATAAGCCAAACCACAAAACATTAAGACTACTTACGAAAGTAGTCACTAGCTAGTATCCGCGTGGCGGGTCTCGACTACTGCCAACTGTGTCCCTAGCCTCAGTTCTCGAACCTGTGATCCACATATAAAACAACAGTCAGCGGAGAGCTGGTGAGTTACTATAAACAACTTTAAAAAAGTTTATGAAACAGTTAGCACAATATAACGACTATTAATCAACATGCGGTCGGCCTCAACTGCCCGACGCCTCATCGGGAGTGACCCGGGATAGCCTGTATAGCTCACTCCACAAAGTAGCGGCTAAGTCAGGACCTCTGGGTTGGGAATGACCCAACAGACATCTACTCTGCGTAACACGACTATACACATAATCTACGTGCTCTGCTCGGTGCTAACAAGTATCAACATATAAAAGGGATCTGCACTGGACCCGAATGATAAACAACAAAGTAAGTAACACACATGAAGCACGACTACAACTCCGCTATCTACGGCGGTCTTGATAAGTCCTAGGCTTACCAACAACTCCTAGCAAAAATAAACACAACTACACTGTAACGACCAGCTCATAAACTCATAACAACTATACTACTAAACACAATAGCTCAACATAAGCCAACAAGTCAAGATCCACGAGCGCGACCAAGATCGCGGCCGGGATTGCGGTCGCGGTCCCTTCATCGCGGCCAGTCATCGCGATCGTGGTGACCCCGCGCTGACCCTCCTATCGCGATCATACTCCTACAAGCGCGGCCGGGATTACCCAGCCCGCGATCTAGATCTCGGTCGCGCTCTACAACCAGCGACCACCCTTAGCCGCCTCACCCTGATCGCGGGCGCGACCAGCGGAGCGCGGCCGCGATGAACAGAGCAGTTCATGCTCTGTTTTCATACAACCACGGGAATCACTATTAATCCCGAGTTCGCACACTTCAGGTGTTATAATCCAACCCCAACCTACCTTAGCTACAAAATACGACAACTCAACTCATTTGATATGAATCACTAATCTTAATATGCTTTTCTTCTTGGATTTGAGACTCCAATTTAGAGAAGATTGGAGCTTGAAGCTTCTTGGCTATGGCTGCTGTTTGTTCCCACCATCTCCCTCTCTCTGTGATCAGCTAGAACACAGACACACAGACACACACACATATACCCTTTGAAGTTACAAGAATGAAGGAATAGGAACCATTAACTGCTATATATATGTTCCCGGTCCCGAACCCAATTAAAACAGGTACAATACTCAATATTAACTAGATAAACACCCGTTAACCCAATTAATCTCAAATCAATAGCTTGGGATTTGAAATATTAATTACTCGTTAAAACATCCCCAAACCAATAAATACTACTAGACCGATTATTATCTCAACCATTAAAATTACACGTAATAGCCATATATTTTATCAACTCACGTGTAATTAACCAATTAAACATCACCAACTCATTAGGATAATTCTCAAAGCCAATAATTAAACTACGCGTACCTGCTGCTAGATTCCGGATGTTACAAATCATCCCCTCTAGTGCTGATCCCGTCCTGGGGATCTCAACTCAGATGAATGGATGCGGATAACGCTGTCGCATGTCCGCCTCGGGCTCCCAGGTAGCACTGAACCCTTATGGTAGCGCCACTGTACTAACACCAGTGGAATCTCCTTATTCCGTAGCTTCTTCACCTTGTGATCCATTATGGCCTCGAGATGCTCTATGTATCTCAGCTGCTCGTCTACCACGATTGACATGGGACTGTCTCCTCATGTGGAGCCAAACATCAGCGCAAATAACTAACATGAAAGGTAGAGTGTACCCCATGCAACTCTGGAGGCAACTCCAATCGGTAGGCCTGCGTGCCCACTCGCTCAACTATACAGAACGACCCAATAAACCTCGGACTGAGCTTACCTCGTTTCCGGAATCGGATCGCACCCTTCCACGGGGTACCTTCAGTAGTACCCACTCGCCCACATCAAACTCTAACTCTTTTGTCCTCTTGTCAGCGTAGCACTTCTGTCGGCTCTGGGCTACCTGCAATCTCTCTCTGACCTCAACTATCTTCTCACTGGTCTGCTAGACGAACTCAGGACCTGTAATGTATTTCTCTCCCACCTCGGTCCAACATACTGGAGTACGACACTTACGACCGTATAATGCTTCAAATAGAGGCATCTTAATGCTGGAGTGGTAGCTGTTATTGTAAGAAAACTCAACCAACGGCAAATGCGAATCCCAACTACCACGAAAATCCATCACACAAGCTCGTAGCATATCCTCCATCGTCTAGATTGTATGCTCAGACTGGCCGTCGGACTGGGGATGAAAAGCCGTGCTCATCTGAACTCGAGTACCTAATGCTCGCTGCAGACTCTTCCAGAAGGTAGACGTGAATCAAGCGTCTCTATTAGAAACTATCGAGTCTGGAACTCCATGTCGGGAGATAATCTTATACAAATAAACTCGAGCGAGCTGCTCCAATGTATAGGCCTCCCGGATCGGCAGAAAATGCGCTGTCTTCGTAAGCCGATCTACTTTTACCCATATCGCATCATAACCACGTGGAGTTCACGGTAACTTTGTAACGAAGTCCATTGTGATATGCTTCGGGATCTCTAACGGTTGTAACCGACCATGGGGCTTCTGGTGCTCGACTTTCACCTGCTAACACGTCAGGCAACGCTCAACAAACTCAGCTATGTCCCGTTTCATACCGGGCCACCAATACAGTACGTGGAGATCCTGATACATCTTCATACTACCAGGATGAATAGTGAGGCGAGACTTATGCAAATCCTCCAAAATAAACTATCGTATATCCCTGGCTCTAAGGACCCAAACTCGACCCTTTCTCCTATATAATCCCCGGGAGTTTGTCTCAAATTCCTGCAACTGGCCCACAATGTGCTCCCTCTGGTGATTCTCTGCACGCATTCCTATGGTCTGTGCTTCCCGAAGCCATCTCTACCAGAGTAGACATCACCTCGACCCTGTAATTACAGGCCTGACTCGAAGATCCGCGCTCTTTTCGACTAAGCGCGTCTGCTACCACGTTCGCTTTACCCGGATGGTACTGTATGTCGCATTCATAGTCCTTGATCAACTCTAGTCCACGTCTCTGTCGCATATTCAGGTCACGCTGGCTAGATAAATACTGGAGACTCTTGTGATCGGTATACAATTTAAACGGAACTCCATATAAGTAATGGCGCCAGATCTTCAGCGCAAACACGATAGCCGTCAACTCTAGGTCGTGGGTCGAGTAGTTCTTCTCGTAGTCTTTCAACTGGCGAGAAGCATACGCAATCACTTGGCCCCACTGCATCAACACGCCCCCAATCCTGTCCCCAAAGCGTCAGTATACACAACAAAATCGCTAGCACCTTTGGGCAGGGCTAATACTGGAGCCTGACACAACCGACACTTCAGCTCCTTGAACACAAACTCCTGGTCCTCAGTCCATTCAAACGGAACTAACTGACTGGTCAAGCGAGTCAACGGTATAGCAATCAAAGCGAAGTCCTGAATAAACCGGCGGTAATACCCTGCTAACTCTAGGAAGCTGCAGATCTCGGCTACACTCCGAGGTTTCTCCCAGCTCATAACAACCTCAATCTTGGCTGGGTCAACAGAAACACCCTCGCCACTAACAACATGGCCTAAAAACTGAACCTCTCGAATCCAAAACTCACACTTCGAGAACTTCGCATACAATTTCTCTCGCCGCAACACACTAAGAATCTAGCGTAGATGCGCCGCATGCTCCTCTACTAATCGAGAATATATCAATATGTCATCTATGAACACTATGACAAACTGATCCAGATACGGACGACAGACCCTATTCATTAGGTCCATGAAAGATGCTGGGGCGTTGGTTTGCCCGAATGGCATGACCAAGAACTCATAGTGGCCATATCGGGTCCTGAATGCTGTCTTCGCTGTATCCTGATCATACACCTTCAGCTGATGATACCCCGAACGCAAATCAATCTTTGACAATACACTGGCCCCCTGCAACTGATTAAACAAATCATCTATCCGCGGCAGAGAGTAACGGTTCTTCACTGTCACCTTATTAAGCTCGCGGTAGTCTATACACATCCTCATCGACCCGTCTTTCTTCTTAACGAAGAGAACTGGAGCACCCTACGGCGAAGTACTCGGCTGGATAAAACCGCAGTCTAACAACTCCAGCAACTGGCTCATCGACTCCCTCATTTCAGTAGGAGCCAAGCGATAAGGTGCACGCGCAATAGGAGTAGCACCTGGCAGCAACTCGATGCGAAACTCTACCTCGGTCTGGTGGCAACCCAGGTAACTCCTCAGGGAAAACGTCAGGAAACTCAGATACAACATCAACAGCCTCTATACTCTGTTTCTCCTTCTTCACATCAAATACATATGCTAGGAACGAAGAACAATCCTTGGCTAAACAACGACTAGCCTGAATCGCAGGAATGAGGCCAACACTACCTCTACTGCGCTCTCCGTACACAGTAATAACACGATCCTCAGAAATAGGTAGCCGAATGATCTTCTTAGAACAAGCAATGTCAGCACCCTGAGAAGTTAACGAATGCATACCCACTATCGCATCAAAGCTACCGATCCTTATAGGCAACAAAGCAACCCTAAACGGATAACCGTCTATCTCTAACACACATTGGGCATAAATATGCCTAACTACAGAAGCACTGCCATCAGCTAGCTCTATAACTAATGGCTCTGACAACTCAACGGGCGGAGCAGTAAAGTATGCAGTAAAGGCAAAGGAAACAAAAGAATGGTTTGCCCCTGAATCAAACAAAACTCGGGAGCTATGATCGTTCATAATGAACATACCAGATACTACACCGGCGGTCTCCCGAGCCTTATTTGCCGTCAACTGAAATACCCAGCCTCTGGCTGGCGGGACAGTATCTCTATGTGCCGAAGAACCAGTAGAACTCTGACCCTGTGCTGGTGCTCTCGAATCTCCCTATCGCGGAGCCGTACAATCTCTCTCCTGGTGACCAGGCCGCCCGCAGTTAAAGCATAGCGGGTCTCACGAAATACATCCTATCTGGGTGTGTCCGGGCTGGTCACAGTGGAAGCAACGTACATGACGGGGATCACACTCCCCAGTGTGCCTCTGACGACACCACTTACAAAACCGCTCCCTACTAACAGACCCCGAACTCGATGCTCCTCCCCGTTGCTCTGACCCACCAAAACGACTGCCCATATCATCGGGCCTGCGATCAGATGTCTGGGAAGACCTATCTCTCTGTCTATCTCCCCCTTCGGACTCAGTACGTCGGCGGTCATCATCCTTCGGCTGAAACTGGCTAGAACGACTATCTCTGTCCCGATCTCTGTCTCCACCCCTGTTAGAACCACCAACATGTCTAGCTGACTGCACCAATCGTGGCTGCTCCACTACTTAATTGCTACGAGACAAGTCGCTCTCTCGTCTACGGGCCAACTCAACTGCTCTGGCATAAGTCGGGATATAATCAGTGTCAATGAACTCGCGAATCTCCTTACGCAAACCCATCAAGAACCTGTTAATCTTCCGAGACTCCGTGCTAATCTGAAGTGGCGCAAACAGACTCAAATCGATAAAAATCTTCTCATACTCGTCAGCTGATCGCTGTCCTTGGAATAACTGATCCCAAACTACTCCTCAAAACGAGCTCTAAACTGACTCCATGTTATCTCATACGCCGGACTATCTCCCATCATGTCTCTGACCGTCCGCCACCACTGCTGAGCGCTAGTCCATAACTGAGCAATAGCGAACATCGTCATCTGATAAATGTGGCATCCTGTGATACGAAAGGCCATCTTCATATCTTGTAACCAGTACATGGCCTTAATGGCCCCGGGCTCGCCATGGTACTCTGGTGGATGCGCAGCCACATGTACTCTGTGTCAGGGACTGCATACCCTTAGTACGGCCCTTCTCGTAGGACTCTTGTAGTCATCGAGCAAACTCCTCATCAGATACTCGTCCCATGGTGGGACCTTCGGGTCTCTGCTCATCTGTTATGAGATCTCTGCACAATATAAATGACATTACTATAACAACAATAGCACAACTCTACAATTTCGTAGACTTACTCATCAGAGATTAAGCCCAAGGAAAATAAACACTGGTTTAAGCCTAAGCATCACTAATGATACTTTAACCTTAAACTAATGCTCTGACACCAAGCTGTAACACCCTAGTTTTACGACTAATGCCACATAGGACTCACAGTCCACGTCACCCAACCATAAATGACATCATCAAGGGTTAACAGCTAGTTAATTACTAAACACCATGATCAAGCCTAAGGTATCAACAAGATGGGAACCAACCCCCGTCAGTAAAGTCAGTCAACCACAACCTGCATACAGGTTACAGACATCAAGTATCACTGGCTAATAAGCCAAACCACAAAACATTAAGACTACTTACGAAAGTAGTCACTAGGTACTATCCGCTTGGCAGGTCTCGACTACTGCCCGCTGTGTCCTAGCCTCAGTTCTCGCACCTGTGATCCACATATAAAACAACGGTCTACGGAGAGCTGGTGAGTTACTATAAACAACTTTAAAAAAGTTTATAAAACAATTAGCACAATATAACGACTAATAATCAACATGCAGCCGGCCTCAACTGCCCGACGCCTCATCAGGAGCGACCCGGGATAGTCTGCATAGATCACTCCACAAAGTAGCGGCTAAGTCAGGACCTCTGGGTTGGGAATGACCCAACAGGCCTTTACTCTGCGTAACACGACTATACGCATAATCCACGTGCTCTGCTCTTTGCTAACAAGTATCAACATATAAAATGGATCCGCACTGGACCCGAATGATAAACAACAAAGTAAGTAACTCACCTGAAGCACGAATACAACTCCGCTATCTACAGCGGTCTCGATAAGTCCCAGGCTCACCTACCACTCCTAGCAACAATAAACACAACTACACTGTAACAACTATACTACTAAACTCAAAAGCTCAACAGAAGCCAACAGGTCAAGACCCACGAGCGCTGCCAAGATCGCGACCGGGATCGCGGTCGCGGACCCTTCATCGCGGTCCCGGTGACCCAGTGCTGACCCTCCTATCACGATCATACTCCTACAAGCACGGTCGGGATCACCCAGCCCGCGATCCAGATCTCGGTCGCGTTCTACGACCAGCGACCACCCTTAGCCGCCTCACCCTGATCGCGGGCTCGACCAGGGGAGCGCGGCCGCGATGCGGCGACGAACAGAGCTCTTCATGCTCTGTATTCATACAACCACAGGAATCACTATTAATCCCGATTTTGCACACTTCAGGGGTTATAATCCATCCCCAACCGACTTTAGGTACAAAATACGACAACTCAACTCATTTGATATGAATCACTAACCTTAATCTGCTTTTCTTCTTGGATTTGAGACTCCAATTTGTAGAAGATTGGAGCTTAAAGCTTCCTGGCTATGGCTGCTATTTGTTCCCTCCTTCTCCCTCTCTCTGCGATTAGCTAGAACATAAACACACATATACCCTTTGAAGTTACAAGAATGAAGGAAAAGGAACCATTAACTGCTATATATACGTTCCCGGTCCCGAACCCAATTAAACCGGGTACAATACTCAATATTAACTAGATAAACACCCGTTAACCCAATTAATCTCAAATCAATAACTCGGGATTGGAAATATTAATTAACTCATTAAAACATCCCAAAACCCATAATTACTACTAGACCTATTATTATCTCAACCGATTAAAATTACACGTAATAACCATATGTAGGTCCCGTGAGGTTCCCAAAGTATATAGCTTTAAGCTGTAGAGGGGGGGTGAATACAGCTATTTAAAAACCACACACTATTTTCTCAATGTTTGTATGTATTATTAACAAACTGTTAATTACAAACAAGCTTGAATGCGGAAAGGTTCAAGCTGAGATGACAGATACAACAGTATGTTCACTAGTCTAAGACAGACTCAAACTAGATTACAATGAATACACTCACTGATAAGCACTCACTGTGTTTACAAGACTTAGAGGAACAACTTAAGTAGAACAGCTTAGACACAAAGAAACTGTATTACACAAGCAGGCTTGCATGCATGAAGAATATACTTGCACGTTCACTCTTGGCTTCAGCACTTAGCTTTTTGGCTTGATCTTTCTGACCTTAGAAGCTTCCTTTTATACTCACTCAGAGGATCTAAGAGAAACTTCTTCATTGGACGGAATGAAAAAGGAGAAGTCTTGTTTGAAAAGACAACATAACTTTTCTGCACTTTTCTGAAAAGCAGACTTGTCTTCACATGTGCAGAACTTTTGTCTTTTCACTTTGTCTACTGTTGCATTGCCTTTAACTAATTAAGGAATGTCAACTTTGCGTCTTTCTTCCTTGTAAAGGCCTATTTTGATATAAGAAAAAGGTCTGTCACCCTTTTTCAAATAACCTTTTGTCTTCATGTTACAGAACAGCGTGGGCAGGCTGAGCAGTTCTGTTTTCCACTTTGTCTTCGACTTTGTAAACTGATCTTGTAGCCAAAAACAATACATGATGACTTGGAAACGTATTCCATAAAGTGTTTAGCCTGTTCACAAAGAACAGGTTCTGTTCACAAAGAACAGAACACTTGAAAAATGCCCAAGCTGCTTACCAGTGTAGAGCAGCGTAGACAGTTTATGTTCAGCCTGTTTAGCAGACTGAGCAGCGTGGACAAACTGTCTTAGTTGCAACACATGCAACACATAGAACAACTTTTGACTGATATTGCAAATCATTTTCAGGTTTCAATAAGGCATATAACAGGCCTTAATTTCAACCTTCAAATGCATCAACAGGTTTGATTAGAAATCTCCCCCTCAGATGTAGAACAGGTTTGACTGAGGCCTTTTTGTGCCTAACAATCTCCCCCTATTTGCAATAACCAGTCTAAGCTGGTTTTGTCAAAAATCACTATATATTCTTACAATACATTTGTTGAAATAGAATTACAACATCAACATAAAGTAAAAGATCAGTTTATATATACACTGATTTTTTATTACATTAGAACAACACATGTTCTTACAAAAGTACAACTAATGTACTGATGTATATTACAACTAATGTAAAATGAAATTACAACAAATGTAAATAAAGTACAACTGATGTACATTGGACTGTTTTTGTTGGGAGCGAATAATGGTAAGCCTGTCCAACTGATGGACAGCTTCCATTCTTCACCTACCCATATGGTAGATGGACTTCACTGGACTGGAGGTGGCATTCCTTGTTTGAATCTTCTTTCAAGTTCTTCCCTCGTTTCTTCCATTTCTTCAATTTCAACTCTGAGAAACATGAAGTTAGAATCTTGAAGCTCACCTCTGTTATAGAATCCTTTCAGCTCATCCCAGATGGCTGCTCTCCATAAGCTGGACTGTCTGAAGGAGGAGGCAATCCTGAAGGCTGCAAGCTGCTTAAGACCAACTTTATGTAGGTCTGAAGCTCTTTGAAAGCATTTCTTTTGAGACAAGGGATCTACAAAAAATGCCCCTAACTCAGGCTCTTCAATCACTTTGCCATCTTCAAATTCTACTCCTTTAGGCAGGCTGTGGTCAACTCCTTTAATTTCCACAGCATAATCTCCTTGTTCAATCATTATAAGGAGTTCTTCCAGCTCTGTGTCCTTCTTAGTTCTCCTGGCCTTTATTTTAGGATGTGTCACAAAGACACCTTCACTTACTTCTTTAGAGATCAGGCCAAGGTCTTTTACTCTTTCCATCAATTTCTTGACATATGCCCTGATTTCCTTAGCCGTTTCTGACTTTGATTCACTCAGGGCAACTGCCAGCTCAATCCATTCTCTGTACCCCATCTGTGCTACGTCAGTGTGGTCATATGTTTCCAATTCTGGGCCTGTTGCACCCATTCTTGTTATTTTCAGCTTCCACTGACTGCCTTTCCTTGATACAGGGACAGCTTTGACAATTGCTTCCTTGGCTAGCCTTCTTTTAGCAACATCATGAAACTTTTTCTTTGCCAAGTTGTCAAAGTGGTATTGAGCTCTTGCATGAGGCACTGTAGATTTGGTCACAGAGACCGGAGTACCTTTTTCTACTTCCTTTTCCTTCTCCCCCGCTGATTTTCTAGCAGCTTCCATTATTTTCTTTTGCACCTCCAGGGTAGACATTTTAATTTTCTTTGCTTCTTGGAGTGCAAAAGATTTGGCAGCTTTGGCAGATTCTTCTTCTTTTCTCATGACCTCCAGGGCTTGAAGCTGTTCTTCTCTAAACTCAAAGTACTTGTGCATAGGAAGACCCATCTCTTTAGCCCTGGCCTTGTGAAATTGAATTTCTGCTTGTTTCTGCTGCATGGGATCAATATCTGCTTTTTCTTTCCCTTTAGCTGCTGTTGTAGTGATAGCAGCCTCAGGAATTTCCTCTTCTTCTTCTTCTTCTTCTTCTTCTTCTGTTATAATTAGATGCCTTCTTTTACTGTTGGGCCTGTCCTCAGAGATGAATTCCTCCCCCTTAGACTGAGCAGGGTTTGGAGAGACAGCCTGAGTAGGCAGAGCAGCTTGAGAAGCACCTTCAGCTGTACCTGTTTCAAAAATATCTGCTGGCTGACCAGTTTGGGTTGTAGACACTGGTATCTCCTTAGGAGAAGAAGTTTTCTCCCCCTTAGACTTAGTCTTCGAGGCAGATGACTTCTCCCCCTTTGAAGGAGATGAAGCAGTGACTTCAACACCTGGTCTGCCTGAAGACACAAAGTCAGCAGGCTTGCCAGCAGGTTTAGCAGAAGGTTTGGGACCAACAAGGCTAGTCACTAAGAAAGCCAAGTTATCCTTCACCTCTGTAAGCTGGGAAAGACAGGTCTGAAGAGAAGAGGAGTGGGAATCAGCAAGGGAGGTTAGCTTTACAAATATTTTCCCTATCAGACGCTGTGAACAGCAGAGTTTGCAGCTGTGCAAGATGAAGTTCTAGAGAATCTTGCACATCAGCAAGGTCTGATGACACAGAGTTTGAAAGGGAGCCAATGAGAGTTTGTAAGCTAGCCAGAGTGGCGGGAAGAGTAGAGTTGCAAGAAGTAAGAAGAGATGACAGCTGTTGAAAAAGGGCTGTCATTGAGGACACAGAGTCCTGTTGCATGGAAAGAATAGAGGAGAGGGATGTGGACACATGTTGCAGCTGAGCAGTGAGTGCTAACAGCTGTGGAGAGTGATCAGGTTGTGGAGTGGTAGGGAAAGAGGCCTTGAACGAATCAAAGAACCCCTGAAGCTGTGCAGACACAGAGTCTGATATGATAGAGGGGAGAGAAGACATAGAGGATTCTAAAGAACTAACTTTGTTGGTCAGCAAGGAAAGCTGATCCTTCAAAGGCAGGTCTTTAGGAGATGGAGGGGTATGGGTAGACTGTTTTGAGTGGGTAGATGGAGAAGATGATGATGAGGCTGGTGTTTGAGGATGAGATGGAGAGGGAAGAGAAACTTTTGAAAGAAGCTCCATAGCCTGGGCAAAAGTTAGATGGCCCAGCTTGGAGGGGTCAAGAGGTCCTTCAGCAGCGGCTGTAGCTGCATCACCAGAAGAAGGGGTTGGTGTTGAGGGCCTTTCAGATGCTGCTTGTGCTGCAACATCCTCATGAAGACCAGTGGAGGTTCCCTCTGCAGTGCCTTGGTTTAAAAGCACCTCATGATTGGGAGATGGGATATGCATTTCAACATCAGCAGTGGTGAAACCTGCTGATGGAGTTTGCATGGAGGGAGCAGCCTCACCAGAGGGATGGTGTGATCCCTGAGATTCATCAGCTTGGGTTGTTGGTCCCTCAGCAGCTGTTTGGTGTAGAACAGTTGTATCATGGGGAGTAGAAGATTGAGGCTGAGCTGCTGATTGGTCTATACCAGCAGCGTGGGCACCTCGTGCAGACTCAGGGTGTGAGAAGATTTTAGTGGGGGACAGTGTGGACGCAGTATGGAGTGGAGAGGACTCCTGTCTTTCAATATCCTCAGCCTGTTGGGAGGCTGGGATAGTTGATGTGGGTATCTCCGTTTGTACAACTGGTTCCTGTTGGGAGGAACCAGAGGGTCTAGGCTGACTCTGGGTAGACTCAGAATGGAGTGAAGCATGCTCCAATGTGGCTGAACCTTCTCCCAAAATAGGAGAGGCAGCAGGGGTTGCTTCTTTTACAACTGAACCCTGTTGAGAGGGAACAGAGGAGGTGGTTGTTTTAGCTGTTTTCTTTTTGGAGATAGATTTTCTGTGATAGAGGATGGATGGAGTGGGTGATAGGGGAGAGGAGATGAGAGGTTCAGACTGGACAGGTTTTGAGACTGGGTCAGAAACAGGTGGGTTGGCCTGTTCCATAGTCTCAGATGCCACAGAGGCACCAGCCACAGAGGCTTGAGGTTTAACAAATGATCCAAGGTGATGAGTCTTGTCCCTCTCAGCCACAGAGGCTAAAGGTACAGACTCAGTCTGAGCTGATTTGGCCTTCTTTTTCACAGGCCCAGCTTCAGCAGTTGCCAGGGTCCTCTTAACAAGTTTGGACCTGGCTTTGGATTTTGTTGCGGGAGCAGCAGCTTCTGGATCCACCCTCACAGCAGGGGGTCCTTCCACCAAACCTAACAACCTCCTCAATGGTGTGGATAGAGGAGGCTCATTTTGAGGTACAGGAGTATGGAATATTCTATTCCCTATGACAGGGAATGCAGCAGACTTAAGTAAGGGCTGAGAGTTGTATAGTTGCTCACCACAAACATGGCTGAAAATGAGGCTCAGAAACCTGGGATAACGGACAGCAGCTGGTCTTGGCTCTTGCTGCACCAGGTTCCTCAAGTTCACAAAGATCCACTTAGCCATATCAAGGGTAGTCCCATCCACTAGCTGTAGGACTATTGGAACTTCATCTCTACTCAGTTGGTCAGATGAACCAACTTTGCTGCTGAAGCTCATCATCACCGAAGCAAACAGAAAGCTGTAGGTAGGAGACAAATCCTTCCTGTATAATGTTGCTCCAATTTTGGGTTCTGCTACACCACAGAAGCGTATCAGATTTCCCATTTGATCGTTTTCAGGCTGGGGCAGATCATATGACTCAGCAACAGGCAGATGAAGAACCTCCCTCAGAAGATCAGCAGTTATCTCAATGGTTTGAGTTCCATTAAGAATAGTTCCTTTGATGACTTTGGTGTTGGGGTTGTAAGAACAGGTGTACCAGAACTCATACACCATCTCCTGGTACAGGACACCAGGAGTTGTAGTCATAGCATAGTTCAACGGATGAACTTGTAGAAACTCCACCATTTGATCGTAACCTTTCCCCACATAGTTTTTGGGGATAGTAAGGTTTGCAACGTAGTTTGTGGGTTTGATGGTCAGCATTGTGGTGACTGATGAGTGTTTGACAACATCATCACCCACGAACACTGGAAGAAAAGGATTAGGTCTGTGAGCCATTTGGAAAGTTTTGAGGTTTGGAGAAGCAAAAGACACTTAGTCGATTTTTAGGGTTCTTGAGAATTTCTGGAAATGATGAGGAAGATGAAACAGTAGTTTGGTATTTATAGGATTTGAATGTGAGTGTGTATGAGAGAGATAGTTTTGGGCGGTTTGATTTGAAAAAGTCGTTAACGGAAAACGGAACGGTTGTCCATGTCAGACCGTTTATCAAACCACTTGAGTCCTTTTTAATCACTTACACACGTAATCCACATTATCCGCAGTAATTAAGTTAAATAAAACATTAAATAAGTAACTTAAGTTTGAAGAAAGGTAATTAAAATTTTTGGTCTAAGCTGTTGGTCAACCCTGTGATGAGCAAGGTCTTCACAAGCTGTTCAATCTTCAAGCTGTTCATTTTTCAAACTGTGCCTCCAGCCTGCTCTCTTTTGTAATAGCAGGTTGTGTTCAATAGTTGAACAGGTTACATGACAATGGCTTGTAAGACAGTGTGAAGAAATAGACAAGTTGAAGATTAGACCATCAGAGCAGGCTGGACGAATAAACTGTTTTTGTTCAGCCTGTTGTATGCTCAAGCTGTTCTAGTTTTTCAGACAAATGACTAAGTACAGAACATGTATAACCTGTTCTGTCTAAGCTGTTCAGAGAAACTTGAGCAGTGTGAAACACACAAATTTTTAGACCTTTGAGAGACACTTAGTCACTCTTGTTTAACATGCCCAGCTTGCTGACAAGGTAATGAAACCTTGTTTCATCCAAAGGTTTGGTGAAAATGTCTGCAAGCTGTTCATTTGTGGAAATAAAACTTACCTCCACATTACCTTTCTGAATGTGATCCCTGATGAAGTGATGTCTGACTTCAATATGCTTTGTTCTAGAATGAAATACTGGATTGTTGGAAATGGCTATGGCACTTGTGTTATCACACAGAATAGGAATTTTCCTATACACAAGACCATAATCTTCAAGCTGATGCTGCATCCATAGAATCTGTCCACAACAGCTTCCAGCAGCAATGTACTCAGCTTCAGCAGTAGAAGTAGACACAGAGTTCTGCTTCTTGCTACACCAACTTATCAACTTACCACCAAGAAGTTGACATCCACCTGTTGTGCTTTTCCTGTCTAGCCTGCAGCCTGCAAATTCAGAATCTGAATAACCTGTTAGTTCAAGGCTAGAGTCTTTGGGATACCAAAGACCCAAACCTGGTGTACCCTTCAGGTATCTGAAGATTCTTTTAAAAGCAGCTAGATGAGATTCCTTTGGATCAGCTTGGAACCTAGCACACAGACAGGTGGCAAACATAATATCTGGTCTACTAGCAGTTAAGTATAGCAAGCTCCCAATCATGCCTCTTTAAGCTGTTACTGAAACAGCTTTGCCACTGGCATCAGCATCCAATTTTACATTAGTTGCCATTGGGGTTTTAATAGGAGAACTTTGATCAAATTTGAACTTTTTCAATAGATCTAAAGTGTACTTTCTTTGATTTATAAAAATTCCAGTTGAGGTTTGTTTAACCTGTAATCCTAAAAAGAAAGTAAGTTCTCCCATCATACTCATTTCATACTTGGATTTCATGAGTAATGAAAAATTCTTGCACAACTGCTCATTAGTAGAACCAAAGATTATATCATCCACATAAATTTGAACAAGCATAATGTCAGATTTCACTTTCTTTATGAACAGTGTAGTATCCACCTTACCTCTGGAATACCCATTGCTCATAAGGAACTCAGTAAGAGTGTCATACCAGGCTCTAGGGGCTTGTTTGAGACCATAGAGAGCTTTGTCCAACTTATAGACAAAACCTGGATGTTTTTCATTTTCAAAACCTGGAGGCTGCTTGACATAAACTTCTTCTTGCAGCTTCCCATTCAAAAATGCACTCTTCACATCCATTTGAAATACCTTAATGCTCTTATGAGCAGCGTAGGCTAGATACAAACGAATTGCTTCTAGCCTGGCCACAGGAGCAAATGTTTCATCATAATCAATTCCTTCATCCTGTCTGTAGCCCTGAGCAACCAGTCTTGCCTTATTTCTAATGACATGACCTTGCTCATCCATCTTATTCCTGAAAACCCATTTAGTGCCAATTATAGTTTTACCTTTAGGAGCAGGGACTAGCTTCCATACATTGTTTCTCTCAAACTGATTGAGCTCTTCTTGCATGGCAGTGATCCAATTGGCATCTTTTAGTGCTTCATCAACCTTCTTTGGCTCCATCAGTGAAACAAAACTAGAGAACATACAAAAATTCCCTAAGCTGTCCCACCGTGTTTGTACCCCTTTGTTGATGTCACCAATTATTTGATCATTGGGGTGACACCTGATCCACTTAGGATCATTTTTCAATGATGATTCACCTGAGTTGTTAACATCTTCAGCAGGTCCTGTTGAACAGCTCTCAAGATTTTCAGACACACTGTTTTCTTGAGCCTGTTCACTTGTTGAACATGTCTGACCACTGTTGAACATATCAGCAGTAGAACTAGGAAAATCAGCATTGATAGGTTCAGGACATGCAGTTGTAATTAAGTCAGTACACTTATTCACACAGGGTGTATTGACATAATCATCATCATGTCCATCATGATTAACAGGTTCCACACTGGGTGTAGTGGAAGCTTTTGAGTCCTCTTCATTGTTTGAATGCATCAGATCATCAAAAATAAGTTCTCCTGAAACTGATTCAGGAACAGCTTTGGTGAAAGCATTCTTGGACTCTTCAAAGGTGACATTGATAGATTCATCTATCACCTTTCTTTTGTTGTTGTATACTCTGTAGGCTTTAGAGATAGCAGAGTAGCCAACAAACACACCTTCATCAGCTTTAGGTTCAAACTTTGTCAGTTGATCCCTCTGATTCAGAATGAAGCAGGGACACCCAAACACATGGAAGTAACTGACATTTGGTTTCCTTCCTTTGAGCAGCTCATAAGGAGTCTTGTTCAACCTTTTTACCACTAAGGATCTGTTTTGAGTGAAGCAGGCAGTGTTGACAGCTTCAGCCCAGAATGATGAAGGTAAACCTGATGCACACAGCATGGTTCTAGCAGCTTCAATAAGAGTTCTGTTTCTCCTTTCAGCAACTCCATTTTGTTGTGGAGTTCTTACAGCTGAAAAGTTTTGAGTGATTCCTTTCTCTTCACAGAAGTCTTCAAGAGTACTATTTCTGAATTCAGTACCATGATCACTTCTAAGCTGCTTCACTTGAGCAGAGTTCAGCATCTCCATCTTTTTCACAAATCCAATAATTTCTTTAGCAGCCTCTCCTTTGCTCTTCAGAAAGATCACCCATGTGTACCTGGAGAACTCATCAACCATTACTAGAGTGTATCTTCTTCCTCCTAGACTTGGGACATTTACAGGTCCAAACAAGTCCATGTGGATTAAGAAGAGTGGAGTATCAATAGAGTAATTATGTTTGGATTTAAAAGATGTTTTCCTCTACTTGCCTTTTTCACAAGCTGTGCAGAGTTTATCTTTAACAAAGGTTATAGAGGGCAAACCTGTCACCTTTCTTACAGAGTTTATTGATGTTCTTGAAGTTCAGATGTGACAGCCTTTTGTGCCATAACCAGTTTAAGTCTGCATTTGTTCTTGTGAGAAAGCAGGTTTCAGTTGTGGAATCAGCAGATTGCATGTCCACAACATATACACCTTTCTTTTGTTGAGCACATAGCACAACTTTGCCTTGGGGATCCAATATGTAACCCAGGTGCTCATCAAAGTTAACCTTGTAGCCAGCATCACACAGTTGGCTTATGCTAACAAGGTTATGTTTTAGCCCAACCACATAGGCAACTCTTTTGAATACTGCAGCACCAGCTTTAAGAGTTCCATATCCCTCAGTAGATCCCTGTACATCGTCACCAAATGTGACTTTTGGCCCTTTTTCAGACCTGAGATCACTCAGCAATTCTTTACAACCTGTCATGTGCCCTGAGCAGCCACTGTCCAAGTACCAGACCTGGGAAGGTTGTTTTTCCTGCAGAGTGATAAGAGAAATATTAGTCATTTTTAAGGGAACTCATCACAGAGATGAGTTCTCCTACTTCATCAACATTTGTTGATGGACTTATAATATCCACACTAATATTCCCAATTTGAATGGTGTCAGCTTGGATACCATTTTTATTGACTGAGATGTTTCCAACACTGCTTGTAACAGCTGTGAGAGAACTATCAGAGTCAACAGGCCTCATGTCCTCAGGTTCAGGACAGTCTTTGGCCAGTGTGTCTTCTTCCCACATTTATAACATTTTCCCTTTTTAGGATTTTTGAAAGAAGAACTTTCAGAAGCACATTCTGAGTTATTTTTGTTGATTCTTTTAGCAGGTTTAGCAAATTTATTACTATCTGATGAATCAACAGCTTGTGTGGAGGGTTCAAAAGTCACAGCTTTGTTTGTCTCTTCTTTCCTTCTTTTAGGAGGACAAATGTCAAAGACAGGAAGCTTAATTGGCTTTTGAACTTCCACAGGTTTGGGGAACTTATTCCCATGTTTCTCAGGTTGAGCAATGGCTTTGCCTTTGTTACTACTGAGACGTGATTTATGCTGCCCATCAACATAATCATTGTTTCTGGTTTTGAAAAACTTATTTTCATGTAGAACCAGTTTACCACTATGATTAGTAAACTTATTAGAAATCACAGCAGGTTTGCTTTCAACATGGGACTTGCCCTTGTTGAAAACAGACTGCTTAACTTTTGAAAACTTGTTTTCAAAATGTTTAGCATCAAAAGGATTATTATGTCTTTTACCATCAGCTTTGGACATAGAACCTGTTTTGTCAACAGGTTTAGTATCCACAGCTGTAGTTTGGACATGTTTTCCTTTCATTTGCTTGTGTGAATCAGCAGAGCACTTAGCAGGCTGGATTGATGGAGAACATATTCCAACACCAGCTTTTGAGCTAGGTTCACACGAGCTGTCAGTATTTTGAGGCCTGACAAACCTATTTGTTGGAATTAGTTTACCATTCACTTTTTGAACAAAAGTGTTTGGAAGCTCACCAAGAGTGGATAAATCTTCTATCTCAACAATGGAAGCTGCTGTATCAAGATCCCCTCCAAGATAGGCTTGAATTTGTGCAGGGATCTGTTGACTTATACAATGGCTGACTTTTTGTGCAGATTGGCACCAAGAGTCAACTATCTTTTGAAGCTTGGCATGCTTTATATATCTGTTTCTCTCTTTTCTTCCAGTAAAATAGAGTTGATGTGTTTTAATTCATCCAGCTCAACTTCCAACTTATGGAAACTGTCCAGTTTACTGGATTTTTTTTAAGATCAGTTTTAAGCTTGGAGATTTCAGATGATAAAGCATCATGCTTCTCAACAGCAGCTTTCAAATCAACTAGCATATATTCAAACATCTTAATCTTTTCTTCAGAACTGTAAGCCATAAAATTTTGTACCTTATACATCATTGTAGGATTCCAGTTCTCTAAGCTGCTGAAAGCTTCAGCTTCAGCCATATCCTGTTTGAAACTGCTTGTTGATGGGACATCAGTGTTGGCCATCAGACATTGATTGTCTTCTTCATTAGATGATGAATCAGATTCCTCCCAATCACAAGTCTCTGCCATGAGTCCCTTTTGGCGGTTGGAACCCACTGAGTTTTCCAACTTCCTCAGTTTAGCCATGGCCATAAGGTACTTAACCCTATAACTATCATCCTTGTTTGTCTTGTATGGTTTGGATGACTGACCAACAGCTTTTGACACACAGTCAGCAGCTATATGGCCAGTTTTGCCACACTTGAAGCACTCAGCCTTGGATTTATCAAATGCCTTCTCTTTGCAAGCACCTGAACTTCCTTGCAGCATGTTTCTTCCAAACCTTTTCTTGTTGAACCTTTTGACAAGCATAGCTATCATTTGCTCATCATCCTGTTCATCAAGATCTGCATTATCTTCCTCATCTGACACCTCCTCCTTGTCATCATCCTGTTGATCAGGTTGAGTGAACACATCACTCACCTGACTCACAGACTGTCTCACATTAGCCACAAAGGCTGCACCTCTTTTAGACATCTCCAAGGCATTTCTTTTCTGTTGCCTTGACTGTTCATCATTTAGTAAAGATCCATACAAGTTGACAAGATCCATACTTCTGATTGTTCCTGAATTTCTTAAAATTGTTGAAAAGTAATTCCATTCTTCAGGGAGGATGTCCAAAAACTTGTTCACCAGAGTAAGGCTGTCCTTAGTGATCCCAACAGCTTTGAGATCATTCACAAGATCAGTAAACCTGGTGTAGGTTTCTGTGATAGTCTCCTTTGGTTTTGCAAAGAAGAGTTCATACTGTCTAACAAGATTGTTAATCCTGTTATCTAGTGTGATTGTGGGTCCATCATAGACGGTACACAAAGTATCCCGCATCTCCTTAGCAGTCTTCATCTTCTCAACCTGTTTGAACACATCATCAGGTAAGGACATGACTAGATTGTTTCTGGCCTTTGCATCAAGAGCCACCAATCTTTTGTCTTCATCAGACCATTGAGCTTTTGCTTTCTCAAATGTTCTGATCTCAGGAGCTGCTCCTTCAACAGCAGGAGTTATTGTTGTAACAGAAGTTGGCACATAAGGACCCTCCATTACAATTTCTGGTAGTTGTACATCCAGATTCTCTAGGTAGAGCATCATTCTGCACTTCCAACCAGAAAAGTTCTGATGATTGAACTTTGGAGGTTTGCCCATTGAGCCATTGTCATAGTATGAGGAATTTGTAGCACTGTTGTCCATGGAAACTTAGGAGAATGAGAGATCTAGAATTTTACACACTCTAAACTGCTCTGATACCAGTTGTAGGTCCCGAGAGGTTCCCAAAGTATATAGCTTTAAGCTGTAGAGGGGGGTGAATAGCAATTTAAAAACTACACACTATTTTCTCAATGTTTGTATGTATTATCAACAATTTGTTAATTACAAACAAGCTTGAATGCGGAAAGGTTCAAGCTGAGATGACAGATGCAACAGTATGTTTACTAGTCTAAGACAGACTCAAACTAGATTACAATGAATACACTCACTAATAAGCACTCACTGTGTTTACAAGACTTAGAGGAACAGCTTAAGTAGAACAGCTTAGACACAAAGAAACTGTATTACACAAGCAGGCTTGCATGCATGAAGAATATACTTGCACGTTCACTCTTGGCTTCAGCACTTAGCTTTTTGGCTTGATCTTTCTGACCTTAGAAGCTTCCTTTTATACTCACTCAGAGGATCTAAGAGAAACTTCTTCATTGGACGGAATGAAAAAGGAGAAGTCTTGTTTGAAAAGACAACATAACTTTTCTACACTTTTCTGAAAAGCAGACTTGTCTTCACATGTGCAGAACTTTTGTCTTTTCACTTTGTCTACTGTTGTATTGCCTTTAACTAATTAAGGAATGTCAACTTTGCGTCTTTCTTCCTTGTAAAGGCCTATTTTGATATAAGAAAAAGGTCTGTCACCCTTTTTCAAATAACCTTTTGTCTTCATGTTACAGAACAGCGTGGGCAGGCTGAGCAGTTCTGTTTTCCACTTTGTCTTCGACTTTGTAAACTGATCTTGTAGCCAAAAACAATACATGATGACTTGGAAATGTATTTCATAAAGTGTTTAGCCAGTTCACAAAGAACAGGTTCTGTTCACAAAGAACAGAACACTTGAAAAATGCCCAAGCTGCTCACCAGTGTAGAGCAGCGTAGACAGTTTATGTCAGCCTGTTCAGCAGACTGAGCAGCATGGACAAACTGTCTTAGTTGCAACACTTGCAACACATAGAACAGCTTTTGACTGATATTGCAAATCATTTTCAGGTTTCAATAAGGCATATAACAGGCCTTAATTTCAACCTTCAAATGCATCAACAGGTTTGATTAGAAATCTCCCCCTCAGATGTAGAACAGGTTTGACTGAGGCCTTTTTGTGCCTAACACCATATATTTTATCAACTCACGTGTAATTAACCATATAAACGTCACCAACTCATTAGGATAATTCTCAAAGCCAATAATTAAATTACACGTACCTGCTGCTAGATTCTGGATGTTACAATAATATTATTGATCTTATGAATGAATGTTGAATGAATGCTTCTAATATGGGAATTACACAAGGTTATCCTTAAATGTTGTTCATAATCTTTGTGGCTTTTGGAATAAATGAGAATGTCATCAATAAATACAATAATTAATATGTCCAAGTACTGTTTAAACACTCGATTCATAAGATCCATGAACATAGTTGGAGCATTTGTTAAACCAAAAGGCATAACTAGAAATTTGTAAGGCTCGTATCATGCTTGGAATGCGGTCTTGGGTATGTTTTCCTCCTGTACTTTTAGTTGATGATACCCTAATCGTAGGTCTATTTTTAGAAGAAGCTTGCTCCTTGTAATTGATGAAATAAATAATCTATTCGGGGTAAAGGATATCGATTCATAATGGTGACCTTGTTAAGTTCTCTGTAGTCGATACACATCCTCATCGTTCCATCCTTCTTTTAACAAAGTGTATTGGTGCTCCCCAAGGTGACGAACTTGGATGAATAAATCCTTTGTTTAATAATTCTTGTGTTTGATTCATATGCAATCCATTTCAGACTGTGTAAGTCTGTAGGGTGCGCGGGCCATTGGTGTTGCTCCAGGTACTAAGTTAATATGAAACTCCACTCGTCTATCTGGGGGCAATCCAGGTAATTCATCTGGAAATACTTCTGGATATTCACAGACTATTGGTACATTTTCTACCTGTTTCATTTCTTTCTTAGTATCTAGTAAATATGCTAAGTAAGTCTCACATCCTTTATGCATATACTTGCTTGCCTTTAGGCAGGAAATAAGGTTACACAGACTCTTTTTGTGATTACTATAAATGACTAAATCCTTGTCATTCTTATCCTTAATTTTTACTATTTTCTTGTGACAAATTATATGAGCATGATTTTTTGATTAGCAATCCATGCATATGACAACATCGAACTCATTTAAAGGCATGGGTAGAAGTTGGATAGTAAAGTTGTGCTTATTGATTTCTAAGGGGAAATTTTCATAGATTTCATGTATATTCGAAATCCTTCCATCTATAGTCTCTATTTCTATTATCTGATTTAATTTCTTAGGTATACAATTTAGATGCATGCGAAACTTTGTGAACACTATTGATTTATTTACACCAGAGTCCAATAATATTTGGGCTGGTTTTTCATTAATTAGTAAGATACGTGTCACCACATCTGGTATTCCTTTTTGGTTTCTTCAGCAAAAATTTGGAACATCCTTCCTTTAGCTTTTCTAGTTTCTGGCTTATTCTTGTTAGTGGCAGTTATAGCTTTTAATGGCTTTATAGTTCTTGGCTTGGGACAATTGTAAATGAGATGTCCCGTTGACCCGCAATTGTAACATGTTTCCCTTTCAAGACAGTGTTTAGCCATATGCCCAAATTGGCCACATTTATAACATACGTCTTTTTCCATCATACATTCCCCAATATGATTTTTATTCTAAGTAGGGCAAAGTGGTATTCAACCATCCTTGTACCAATGTTTCTTGATTTCTTGGGTAATTTACCAAAGTTCTTGCCTTCGAACTTTCTTTTCTCAATTGGATGGTGGTTATAACTGTCTTTTTCAACCAAATTGCCAAATCTATAACTTCTTGGAAAGTCTTTGGTTTCGACATATTAACTGACTGTCGTAAATAGGTTTTTAAACCATTCATGAAGTGATCTATCTTACGTCCTTCTGTTACTATCATATCAATTGCGAATCAAGATTTTTCAATAATAATTCTACATATTCTTCAACAGTCTTATCTTCTTGTCGAGTTTGATGAATTCTTCCTCTATTATTTTCATTCGAGCATTTGGGCAGTACCTCTGAATTATTAACTGTTTAAATTCTTCCCATGACATCGTTGTTGTTCCCGCGAAGCCTCAGTTAGCTTGAATAGTCTTCGACCAATAAGTGCATTCGATTTTAATTTGTTGAAGAAAACGTTACTCGTTGGTCGGGGGCGCATTGACATGTCTCGAAACAGTTTTCTATGTCATCGAGCCAATTCATAGCAGCAATGGGTCCCCCTTTTCCCTCAAATGTGGAGGGACTAGTGGTTTTGAAGGCTTTATAGTCACATCGAAATGTTTGACCATTATTTGGTTCGTGCCTTATTTGATTTTCTTTGACATTTGCTCAGTGTATTGAACTGTGATTCATAGCTGCTTGAACTTGAGCTAATATTGATGGTAAGTTTTCGTGGATGCTCCCAAAGACCTTTGTTGATATATCAACTTTGTCCATAGGATTTACTGGATTTGTGTTACGCCTGTCCCTTTGCTTTGACGGTCTAATATTTTCAGAATGATTTCTATTTGTCCTCCAAGTTTTCATTCTACAATATATTAAATCAAATTCATGAGAATAAACTTAAATATATATTTTTTTATATATAGTACATGCATCATACAAAATTTTGGGACATAAAACGTAAACAATTATTAGGTTCTTCTTGTCCCAATATACACATACGAAACTGGCCCATACCGTTTACTCAAGGTGGAAGTTGTAGGGAGTATATCGTTTTTCTAACAATTTCCTTAAGTTTCAAGATGGATAATGGATCGAAATATCTTCATTAGACTTATAGATTTTTCCTTTAATCTATGCCTTGACTCTTTTTGACCATCCAATGGTCATTTCCTTCCAAAAATGTACTCTGTCCTTAACCTTGACTGAAATGTTTCCCTTCGCGATTCTTAGGTCTTGTTCGTACTTTCCACATCTTATATCGAGTTCCCATTTTTGAGTATCTACTTCTACTACATAGTCATGTATTCTTTCGTAGTCTTCAATATTTGTATATTTTAATTTCTTGCCACCATTTCAATTTCATCCAGGTATACGTACTCGATTTGTTCATAATTATTTATCGGGCTACCTGCCATTTTCTAAAAAGAACAAAAACATTTAAACATAAAAGAGGAGATAAAGAAATTATATATATTACAAAATTTCGGGAAGTAATAAGTTCCTATTCTTACATCTTTTACTATTCGTTTAGGGAGTTATACAAAATTTAGGGAAATAAGAAAATTTTCCCTTTTTACCCATTCAGTTAAATTTCTTATATATTGGTTCAAGTTCCTAATTTCTGTTATTTCTTGCAATATTATTCTCAAAGAAGATTGTTCGTTGAGCATAGTTTAACTCTTCTTCTAATTGGTTAATCCGCGCATAGCTGTGTTTAGAAGTTGAGTAGTTCCCTCCAAGTCCTCTCGTAGTTGTCCTCGGTAGCCATATAGTTAAATCTTTCATAGCCATGGCACACCGGTGATTAGCTTTGGTTATTTGATCAAGTGAAATATTGAAATCAGCCCAAGTCAATCTTGCCAAAACCTGGAGAAGAAGGTGGAACACGAGGTGGTGGTGTAAACCTCTCTTGTTGCCAATTTTCTTCCTCCCATGGATATGTGAGAGTGAAATAATTATTTGCGTTAGAGGCTTCAGGATCTAGAATATTCATATCAGGGTCCTCACGTGGTTCCATTGGATTGAATTCTGGCATTATTGGTTTCGGAGTCGGATGAAATGTTGGAATCATTGGTTCGAGAAGGTTTTTTGCAAAGCATGGAGTTAGATAAGGTGATTCGACGAGCCAGCCGTTCCCATATTCATTTAAATTTTCTTTTCTTCTTTCAGACATCTGAAATGATGATTAAATGCATATTCATACGTATATGTAAACATATATGTAATGAAAGAGATAATTTACTTCCATTCTTAAGTTCAAGAAAGAGATAATTTACTTCCATTCTTAAGTTCAAGTCTAGGTTCATCTATGTTAAAGTCAAACCAAATTCTCTTGAACTAATGCGCTCTGATACCATTTTATAAAACCACTTTTTAAAATAAAAGTTCATGCTTCATTTACTTCTTGATATATTACAATAGCCCAAGGTTACAATTCAAGGAGAAAGATAAGAGAAAATCCTATAATTTATAACGATGCCTCCTCACCTCTTTAGTCTTTGTTTCCTGAGATACATGCATGTATACATAAGCCTTATGCTTAATGAGTAAGTATGGTTTCATGCACAAAAATGTATTTTTCAAAATTCATAAATTACATGTGAAGCATATCAACTTGTCATATGTTCTTTAACATGCATTGGGTCCACATAAGAGCTACCCAATAAGATCCGTTTGCAAGACGTCCCTTTATTCTATATCCCAGATACATACATACATACATACATACATACATACATACATACATACATACATACATACATACATACATACATACATACATATATATATATATATATATATATATATATATATATATATATATATATATCTTTACTACTAATAAAGCATTTAGTTTTTTTACCATTTATGATGCATAATGTACAACTCCTTAAAGCTGAGTTCTTGAATTTTAAGACTTACCTATTATAAAGTCTAAGGTACAACCTTTAATGCAAAAAAAAAAAAATACAGATATTATTTTATTGAGCAATGCAACGCATGGGGAATCAACAACATGGAAAAAACAACGCACACTTCCTCTGATAGAAATTCTTTGGGAACTGAAACGCAAAATTCACACTTCCTCTTCTAAACCCTAAAATCTCTCTGGAAACTGAACCTCAACTCTCTCTTCACCATTTGAAATCTTTGGCAGAAGTTCGATTGTTTGGAGACTTCTGAGACAAGTTCGACGCCGGTGACAGATTTGAGAACGTCGTCGGGTGTGGCAGCTATGATTCCGGTACCTTCTTGGCCGTTGTGTTGGAGGGCATGGAGTGCTAGGTAGCATAGACGTGAGGCTTCTGGGTCGCCTTAGATTCCAACGACGCCACACTCTTCTTGGGGTTTATCATCTCCGTCGTCGGAAATGAAATTTTCAGGAGATGAAAGTTAAACGACGTCATGTAGTGGGTTTTTCGCAAGAGTTTTGGAAATGATTTTGTGGGTGAGGGAACACGATAAGGTTTTGTGGAGAGATATCAATGAAAGTTTACCAAAGGTGGATGGTGGTTTGTTGATGGATTTACAGAGCGGAGAGAGGCGGGTGGCGGCGGTGCTGGCGACGGCGGTGGTGGTGGTCGCCATTGTTTAAAGCAAAGAGGAGAAGTGTGTGTGGGCTATGACATTCAAAAAAAATAAAACATGCATATTTTGCGTGAGGGGTTCAATATCAAAAAAAGGAGAGATTGTAGGTTAGATGGTGTTTCCCTGGTGCATCTTTTAGCTGAGACCACTCTTGCTTCTTCGAAACTTTCAGCAACTGATTTTGTTTTTTCGTTCACTACGCTCAATACTTTCAGCAACTGATTTTGAATGCTTCTGTTTTTCCTTAAAATGCTGATTTCAAATTTTGATTTTTCCAGTTCGATAAAATGGAAAAATGATTCTGCTGATTTTTCCAAAAAATGTTGATTTCGAATGCAACTGATATTTATTAAATGCTTTGATTATGATAAAATGCTTCTGCTATCAGTAGGATA
>JAANYP010000832.1:0-39823 GCA_020465985.1 Centrapalus pauciflorus | reverse complement strand
AGATCATCAAAAATAAGTTCTCCTGAAACTGATTCAGGAACAGCTTTGGTGAAAGCATTCTTGGACTCTTCAAAGGTGACATTGATAGATTCATCTATCACCTTTCTTTTGTTGTTGTATACTCTGTAGGCTTTAGAGATAGCAGAGTAGCCAACAAACACACCTTCATCAGCTTTAGGTTCAAACTTTGTCAGTTGATCCCTCTGATTCAGAATGAAGCAGGGACACCCAAACACATGGAAGTAACTGACATTTGGTTTTCTTCCTTTGAGCAGCTCATAAGGAGTTTTGTTCAACCTTTTTACCACTAAGGATCTGTTTTGAGTGAAGTAGGCAGTGTTGACAGCTTCAGCCCAGAATGATGAAGATAAACCTGATGCACACAGCATGGTTCTAGCAGCTTCAATAAGAGTTCTGTTTCTCCTTTCAGCAACTCCATTTTGTTGTGGAGTTCTTACAGCTAAAAAGTTTTGAGTGATTCCTTTCTCTTCACAGAAGTCTTCAAGAGTACTATTTCTGAATTCAGTACCATGATCACTTCTAAGCTGCTTCACTTGAGCAGAGTTCAGCATCTCCATCTTTTTCACAAATCCAATAATTTCTTTAGCAGCCTCTCCTTTGCTCTTCAGAAAGATCACCCATGTGTACCTGGAGAACTCATCAACCATTACTAGAGTGTATCTTCTTCCTCCTAGACTTGGGACATTTACAGGTCCAAACAAGTCCATGTGGATTAAGAAGAGTGGAGTATCAATAGAGTAATTATGTTTGGATTTAAAAGATGTTTTCCTCTACTTGCCTTTTTCACAAGCTGTGCAGAGTTTATCTTTAACAAAGGTTATAGAGGGCAAACCTGTCACCTTTCTTACAGAGTTTATTGATGTTCTTGAAGTTCAGATGTGACAGCCTTTTGTGCCATAACCAGTTTAAGTCTGCATTTGTTCTTGTGAGAAAGCAGGTTTCAGTTGTGGAATCAGCAGATTGCATGTCCACAACATATACACCTTTCTTTTGTTGAGCACATAGCACAACTTTGCCTTGGGGATCCAATATGTAACCCAGGTGCTCATCAAAGTTAACCTTGTAGCCAGCATCACACAGTTGGCTTATGCTAACAAGGTTATGTTTTAGCCCAACCACATAGGCAACTCTTTTGAATACTGCAGCACCAGCTTTAAGAGTTCCATATCCCTCAGTAGATCCCTGTACATCGTCACCAAATGTGACTTTTGGCCCTTTTTCAGACCTGAGATCACTCAGCAATTCTTTACAACCTGTCATGTGCCCTGAGCAGCCACTGTCCAAGTACCAGACCTGGGAAGGTTGTTTTTCCTGCAGAGTGATAAGAGAAATATTAGTCATTTTTAAGGGAACTCATCACAGAGATGAGTTCTCCTACTTCATCAACATTTGTTGATGGACTTATAATATCCACACTAATATTCCCAATTTGAATGGTGTCAGCTTGGATACCATTTTTATTGCCTGAGATGTTTCCAACACTGCTTGTAACAGCTGTGAGAGAACTATCAGAGTCAACAGGCCTCATGTCCTCAGGTTCAGGACAGTCTTTGGCCAGATGTGTCTTCTTCCCACATTTATAACATTTTCTCTTTTTAGGATTTTTGAAAGAAGAACTTTCAGAAACACATTCTGAGTTATTTTTGTTGATTCTTTTAGCAGGTTTAGCAAATTTATTACTATTTGATGAATCAATAGCTTGTGTGGAGGGTTCAAAAGTCACAGCTTTGTTTGTCTCTTCTTTCCTTCTTTTAGGAGGACAAATGTCAAAGACAGGAAGCTTAATTGGCTTTTGAACTTCCACAGGTTTGGGGAACTTATTCCCATGTTTCTCAGGTTGAGCAATGGCTTTGCCTTTGTTACTACTGAGACGTGATTTATGCTGCCTATCAACATAATCATTGTTTCTGGTTTTGAAAAACTTATTTTCATGTAAAACCAGTTTACCACTATGATTAGTAAACTTATTAGAAATCACAGCAGGTTTGCTTTCAACATGGGACTTGCCCTTGTTGAAAACAGACTGCTTAACTTTTGAAAACTTGTTTTCAAAATGTTTAGCATCAAAAGGATTATTATGTCTTTTACCATCAGCTTTGGACACAGAACCTGTTTTGTCAACAGGTTTAGTATCCACAGCTGTAGTTTGGACATGTTTTCCTTTCTTTTGCTTGTGTGAATCAGCAGAGCACTTAGCAGGCTGGATTGATGGAGAACATATTCCAACACCAGCTTTTGAGCTAGGTTCACACGAGCTGTCAGTATTTTGAGGCCTGACAAACCTATTTGTTGAAATTAGTTTACCATTCACTTTTTGAACAAAAGTGTTTGGAAGCTCACCAAGAGTGGATAAATCTTCTTTCAGATTATTAATCTCAACAATGGAAGCTGCTGTATCAAGATCCCCTCCAAGATAGGCTTGAATTTGTGCAGGGATCTGTTGACTTATACAATGGCTGACTTTTTGTGCAGATTGGCACCAAGAGTCAACTATCTTTTGAAGCTTGGCATGCTTTATATATCTGTTTCTCTCTTTTCTTCCAGTAAAATAGAGTTGATGTGTTTTAATTCATCCAGCTCAACTTCCAACTTATGGAAACTGTCCAGTTTACTGGATTTTTTTTAAGATCAGTTTTAAGCTTGGAGATTTCAGATGATAAAGCATCATGCTTCTCAACAGCAGCTTTCAAATCAACTAGCATATATTCAAACATCTTAATCTTTTCTTCAGAACTGTAAGCCATAAAATTTTGTACCTTATACATCATTGTAGGATTACAGTTCTCTAAGCTGCTGAAAGCTTCAGCTTCAGCCATATCCTGTTTGAAACTGCTTGTTGATGGGACATCAGTGTTGGCCATCAGACATTGATTGTCTTCTTCATCAGATGATGAATCAGATTCCTCCCAATCACAAGTCTCTGCCATGAGTCCCTTTTGGCGGTTGGAACCCACTGAGTTTTCCAACTTCCTCAGTTTAGCCATGGCCATAAGGTACTTAACCCTATAACTATCATCCTTGTTTGTCTTGTATGGTTTGGATGACTGACCAACAGCTTTTGACACACAGTCAGCAGCTATATGGCCAGTTTTGCCACACTTGAAGCACTCAGCCTTGGATTTATCAAATGCCTTCTCTTTGCAAGCACCTGAACTTCCTTGCAGCATGTTTCTTCCAAACCTTTTCTTGTTGAACCTTTTGACAAGCATAGCTATCATTTGCTCATCATCCTGTTCATCAAGATCTGCATTATCTTCCTCATCTGACACCTCCTCCTTGTCATCATCCTGTTGATCAGGTTGAGTGAACACATCACTCACCTGACTCACAGACTGTCTCACATTAGCCACAAAGGCTGCACCTCTTTTAGACATCTCCAAGGCATTTCTTTTCTGTTGCCTTGACTGTTCATCATTTAGTAAAGATCCATACAAGTTGACAAGATCCATACTTCTGATTGTTCCTGAATTTCTTAAAATTGTTGAAAAGTAATTCCATTCTTCAGGGAGGATGTCCAAAAACTTGTTCACCAGAGTAAGGCTGTCCTTAGTGATCCCAACAGCTTTGAGATCATTCACAAGATCAGTAAACCTGGTGTAGGTTTCTGTGATAGTCTCCTTTGGTTTTGCAAAGAAGAGTTCATACTGTCTAACAAGATTGTTAATCCTGTTATCTAGTGTGATTGTGGGTCCATCATAGACGGTACACAAAGTATCCCGCATCTCCTTAGCAGTCTTCATCTTCTCAACCTGTTTGAACACATCATCAGGTAAGGACATGACTAGATTGTTTCTGGCCTTTGCATCAAGAGCCACCAATCTTTTGTCTTCATCAGACCATTGAGCTTTTGCTTTCTCAAATGTTCTGATCTCAGGAGCTGCTCCTTCAACAGCAGGAGTTATTGTTGTAACAGAAGTTGGCACATAAGGACCCTCCATTACAATTTCTGGTAGTTGTACATCCAGATTCTCTAGGTAGAGCATCATTCTGCACTTCCAACCAGAAAAGTTCTGATGATTGAACTTTGGAGGTTTGCCCATTGAGCCATTGTCATAGTATGAGGAATTTGTAGCACTGTTGTCCATGGAAACTTAGGAGAATGAGAGATCTAGAATTTTACACACTCTAAACTGCTCTGATACCAGTTGTAGGTCCCGAGAGGTTCCCAAAGTATATAGCTTTAAGCTGTAGAGGGGGGTGAATAGCAATTTAAAAACTACACACTATTTTCTCAATGTTTGTATGTATTATCAACAATTTGTTAATTACAAACAAGCTTGAATGCGGAAAGGTTCAAGCTGAGATGACAGATGCAACAGTATGTTTACTAGTCTAAGACAGACTCAAACTAGATTACAATGAATACACTCACTAATAAGCACTCACTGTGTTTACAAGACTTAGAGGAACAGCTTAAGTAGAACAGCTTAGACACAAAGAAACTGTATTACACAAGCAGGCTTGCATGCATGAAGAATATACTTGCACGTTCACTCTTGGCTTCAGCACTTAGCTTTTTGGCTTGATCTTTCTGACCTTAGAAGCTTCCTTTTATACTCACTCAGAGGATCTAAGAGAAACTTCTTCATTGGACGGAATGAAAAAGGAGAAGTCTTGTTTGAAAAGACAACATAACTTTTCTACACTTTTCTGAAAAGCAGACTTGTCTTCACATGTGCAGAACTTTTGTCTTTTCACTTTGTCTACTGTTGTATTGCCTTTAACTAATTAAGGAATGTCAACTTTGCGTCTTTCTTCCTTGTAAAGGCCTATTTTGATATAAGAAAAAGGTCTGTCACCCTTTTTCAAATAACCTTTTGTCTTCATGTTACAGAACAGCGTGGGCAGGCTGAGCAGTTCTGTTTTCCACTTTGTCTTCGACTTTGTAAACTGATCTTGTAGCCAAAAACAATACATGATGACTTGGAAATGTATTTCATAAAGTGTTTAGCCAGTTCACAAAGAACAGGTTCTGTTCACAAAGAACAGAACACTTGAAAAATGCCCAAGCTGCTCACCAGTGTAGAGCAGCGTAGACAGTTTATGTCAGCCTGTTCAGCAGACTGAGCAGCATGGACAAACTGTCTTAGTTGCAACACTTGCAACACATAGAACAGCTTTTGACTGATATTGCAAATCATTTTCAGGTTTCAATAAGGCATATAACAGGCCTTAATTTCAACCTTCAAATGCATCAACAGGTTTGATTAGAAATCTCCCCCTCAGATGTAGAACAGGTTTGACTGAGGCCTTTTTGTGCCTAACACCATATATTTTATCAACTCACGTGTAATTAACCATATAAACGTCACCAACTCATTAGGATAATTCTCAAAGCCAATAATTAAATTACACGTACCTGCTGCTAGATTCTGGATGTTACAATAATATTATTGATCTTATGAATGAATGTTGAATGAATGCTTCTAATATGGGAATTACACAAGGTTATCCTTAAATGTTGTTCATAATCTTTGTGGCTTTTGGAATAAATGAGAATGTCATCAATAAATACAATAATTAATATGTCCAAGTACTGTTTAAACACTCGATTCATAAGATCCATGAACATAGTTGGAGCATTTGTTAAACCAAAAGGCATAACTAGAAATTTGTAAGGCTCGTATCATGCTTGGAATGCGGTCTTGGGTATGTTTTCCTCCTGTACTTTTAGTTGATGATACCCTAATCGTAGGTCTATTTTTAGAAGAAGCTTGCTCCTTGTAATTGATGAAATAAATAATCTATTCGGGGTAAAGGATATCGATTCATAATGGTGACCTTGTTAAGTTCTCTGTAGTCGATACACATCCTCATCGTTCCATCCTTCTTTTAACAAAGTGTATTGGTGCTCCCCAAGGTGACGAACTTGGATGAATAAATCCTTTGTTTAATAATTCTTGTGTTTGATTCATATGCAATCCATTTCAGACTGTGTAAGTCTGTAGGGTGCGCGGGCCATTGGTGTTGCTCCAGGTACTAAGTTAATATGAAACTCCACTCGTCTATCTGGGGGCAATCCAGGTAATTCATCTGGAAATACTTCTGGATATTCACAGACTATTGGTACATTTTCTACCTGTTTCATTTCTTTCTTAGTATCTAGTAAATATGCTAAGTAAGTCTCACATCCTTTATGCATATACTTGCTTGCCTTTAGGCAGGAAATAAGGTTACACAGACTCTTTTTGTGATTACTATAAATGACTAAATCCTTGTCATTCTTATCCTTAATTTTTACTATTTTCTTGTGACAAATTATATGAGCATGATTTTTTGATTAGCAATCCATGCATATGACAACATCGAACTCATTTAAAGGCATGGGTAGAAGTTGGATAGTAAAGTTGTGCTTATTGATTTCTAAGGGGAAATTTTCATAGATTTCATGTATATTCGAAATCCTTCCATCTATAGTCTCTATTTCTATTATCTGATTTAATTTCTTAGGTATACAATTTAGATGCATGCGAAACTTTGTGAACACTATTGATTTATTTACACCAGAGTCCAATAATATTTGGGCTGGTTTTTCATTAATTAGTAAGATACGTGTCACCACATCTGGTATTCCTTTTTGGTTTCTTCAGCAAAAATTTGGAACATCCTTCCTTTAGCTTTTCTAGTTTCTGGCTTATTCTTGTTAGTGGCAGTTATAGCTTTTAATGGCTTTATAGTTCTTGGCTTGGGACAATTGTAAATGAGATGTCCCGTTGACCCGCAATTGTAACATGTTTCCCTTTCAAGACAGTGTTTAGCCATATGCCCAAATTGGCCACATTTATAACATACGTCTTTTTCCATCATACATTCCCCAATATGATTTTTATTCTAAGTAGGGCAAAGTGGTATTCAACCATCCTTGTACCAATGTTTCTTGATTTCTTGGGTAATTTACCAAAGTTCTTGCCTTCGAACTTTCTTTTCTCAATTGGATGGTGGTTATAACTGTCTTTTTCAACCAAATTGCCAAATCTATAACTTCTTGGAAAGTCTTTGGTTTCGACATATTAACTGACTGTCGTAAATAGGTTTTTAAACCATTCATGAAGTGATCTATCTTACGTCCTTCTGTTACTATCATATCAATTGCGAATCAAGATTTTTCAATAATAATTCTACATATTCTTCAACAGTCTTATCTTCTTGTCGAGTTTGATGAATTCTTCCTCTATTATTTTCATTCGAGCATTTGGGCAGTACCTCTGAATTATTAACTGTTTAAATTCTTCCCATGACATCGTTGTTGTTCCCGCGAAGCCTCAGTTAGCTTGAATAGTCTTCGACCAATAAGTGCATTCGATTTTAATTTGTTGAAGAAAACGTTACTCGTTGGTCGGGGGCGCATTGACATGTCTCGAAACAGTTTTCTATGTCATCGAGCCAATTCATAGCAGCAATGGGTCCCCCTTTTCCCTCAAATGTGGAGGGACTAGTGGTTTTGAAGGCTTTATAGTCACATCGAAATGTTTGACCATTATTTGGTTCGTGCCTTATTTGATTTTCTTTGACATTTGCTCAGTGTATTGAACTGTGATTCATAGCTGCTTGAACTTGAGCTAATATTGATGGTAAGTTTTCGTGGATGCTCCCAAAGACCTTTGTTGATATATCAACTTTGTCCATAGGATTTACTGGATTTGTGTTACGCCTGTCCCTTTGCTTTGACGGTCTAATATTTTCAGAATGATTTCTATTTGTCCTCCAAGTTTTCATTCTACAATATATTAAATCAAATTCATGAGAATAAACTTAAATATATATTTTTTTATATATAGTACATGCATCATACAAAATTTTGGGACATAAAACGTAAACAATTATTAGGTTCTTCTTGTCCCAATATACACATACGAAACTGGCCCATACCGTTTACTCAAGGTGGAAGTTGTAGGGAGTATATCGTTTTTCTAACAATTTCCTTAAGTTTCAAGATGGATAATGGATCGAAATATCTTCATTAGACTTATAGATTTTTCCTTTAATCTATGCCTTGACTCTTTTTGACCATCCAATGGTCATTTCCTTCCAAAAATGTACTCTGTCCTTAACCTTGACTGAAATGTTTCCCTTCGCGATTCTTAGGTCTTGTTCGTACTTTCCACATCTTATATCGAGTTCCCATTTTTGAGTATCTACTTCTACTACATAGTCATGTATTCTTTCGTAGTCTTCAATATTTGTATATTTTAATTTCTTGCCACCATTTCAATTTCATCCAGGTATACGTACTCGATTTGTTCATAATTATTTATCGGGCTACCTGCCATTTTCTAAAAAGAACAAAAACATTTAAACATAAAAGAGGAGATAAAGAAATTATATATATTACAAAATTTCGGGAAGTAATAAGTTCCTATTCTTACATCTTTTACTATTCGTTTAGGGAGTTATACAAAATTTAGGGAAATAAGAAAATTTTCCCTTTTTACCCATTCAGTTAAATTTCTTATATATTGGTTCAAGTTCCTAATTTCTGTTATTTCTTGCAATATTATTCTCAAAGAAGATTGTTCGTTGAGCATAGTTTAACTCTTCTTCTAATTGGTTAATCCGCGCATAGCTGTGTTTAGAAGTTGAGTAGTTCCCTCCAAGTCCTCTCGTAGTTGTCCTCGGTAGCCATATAGTTAAATCTTTCATAGCCATGGCACACCGGTGATTAGCTTTGGTTATTTGATCAAGTGAAATATTGAAATCAGCCCAAGTCAATCTTGCCAAAACCTGGAGAAGAAGGTGGAACACGAGGTGGTGGTGTAAACCTCTCTTGTTGCCAATTTTCTTCCTCCCATGGATATGTGAGAGTGAAATAATTATTTGCGTTAGAGGCTTCAGGATCTAGAATATTCATATCAGGGTCCTCACGTGGTTCCATTGGATTGAATTCTGGCATTATTGGTTTCGGAGTCGGATGAAATGTTGGAATCATTGGTTCGAGAAGGTTTTTTGCAAAGCATGGAGTTAGATAAGGTGATTCGACGAGCCAGCCGTTCCCATATTCATTTAAATTTTCTTTTCTTCTTTCAGACATCTGAAATGATGATTAAATGCATATTCATACGTATATGTAAACATATATGTAATGAAAGAGATAATTTACTTCCATTCTTAAGTTCAAGTCTAGGTTCATCTATGTTAAAGTCAAACCAAATTCTCTTGAACTAATGCGCTCTGATACCATTTTATAAAACCACTTTTTAAAATAAAAGTTCATGCTTCATTTACTTCTTGATATATTACAATAGCCCAAGGTTACAATTCAAGGAGAAAGATAAGAGAAAATCCTATAATTTATAACGATGCCTCCTCACCTCTTTAGTCTTTGTTTCCTGAGATACATGCATGTATACATAAGCCTTATGCTTAATGAGTAAGTATGGTTTCATGCACAAAAATGTATTTTTCAAAATTCATAAATTACATGTGAAGCATATCAACTTGTCATATGTTCTTTAACATGCATTGGGTCCACATAAGAGCTACCCAATAAGATCCGTTTGCAAGACGTCCCTTTATTCTATATCCCAGATACATACATACATACATACATACATACATACATACATACATACATACATACATACATACATACATACATACATACATATATATATATATATATATATATATATATATATATATATATATATATATCTTTACTACTAATAAAGCATTTAGTTTTTTTACCATTTATGATGCATAATGTACAACTCCTTAAAGCTGAGTTCTTGAATTTTAAGACTTACCTATTATAAAGTCTAAGGTACAACCTTTAATGCAAAAAAAAAAAAATACAGATATTATTTTATTGAGCAATGCAACGCATGGGGAATCAACAACATGGAAAAAACAACGCACACTTCCTCTGATAGAAATTCTTTGGGAACTGAAACGCAAAATTCACACTTCCTCTTCTAAACCCTAAAATCTCTCTGGAAACTGAACCTCAACTCTCTCTTCACCATTTGAAATCTTTGGCAGAAGTTCGATTGTTTGGAGACTTCTGAGACAAGTTCGACGCCGGTGACAGATTTGAGAACGTCGTCGGGTGTGGCAGCTATGATTCCGGTACCTTCTTGGCCGTTGTGTTGGAGGGCATGGAGTGCTAGGTAGCATAGACGTGAGGCTTCTGGGTCGCCTTAGATTCCAACGACGCCACACTCTTCTTGGGGTTTATCATCTCCGTCGTCGGAAATGAAATTTTCAGGAGATGAAAGTTAAACGACGTCATGTAGTGGGTTTTTCGCAAGAGTTTTGGAAATGATTTTGTGGGTGAGGGAACACGATAAGGTTTTGTGGAGAGATATCAATGAAAGTTTACCAAAGGTGGATGGTGGTTTGTTGATGGATTTACAGAGCGGAGAGAGGCGGGTGGCGGCGGTGCTGGCGACGGCGGTGGTGGTGGTCGCCATTGTTTAAAGCAAAGAGGAGAAGTGTGTGTGGGCTATGACATTCAAAAAAAATAAAACATGCATATTTTGCGTGAGGGGTTCAATATCAAAAAAAGGAGAGATTGTAGGTTAGATGGTGTTTCCCTGGTGCATCTTTTAGCTGAGACCACTCTTGCTTCTTCGAAACTTTCAGCAACTGATTTTGTTTTTTCGTTCACTACGCTCAATACTTTCAGCAACTGATTTTGAATGCTTCTGTTTTTCCTTAAAATGCTGATTTCAAATTTTGATTTTTCCAGTTCGATAAAATGGAAAAATGATTCTGCTGATTTTTCCAAAAAATGTTGATTTCGAATGCAACTGATATTTATTAAATGCTTTGATTATGATAAAATGCTTCTGCTATCAGTAGGATAAAATGTTGATTCTCGTTTGTGTTATTTATTGATAGAAAGGCATCTCTCTCTTTCAGCAGGACTCGAAGCTACCTATGCAATGAAAGAAGAGGCTGAAGCTACGTGGTGATGTACTACAATTGCTTCTTTTCAACTTGATTTTGCGGAAACCCTGTAATGCATCTCAATATTTGTATATATTTTTCTTGTTTTTAGTTTTTTTATTGAGAAATCATCTAACAAGAATGTGCTTTTGGGCATACTCAAGAACATGAGAAAGACGCTACATCGAACAGATATATTAGTCTTGTTCAACAACCAAATATAGGTATGTATTTGATTTATGATTCATGAGTGGCTCATATTTTCTTTAAAGAATGTCTTTGTAATTTTTGAGTTTAGGGTTTTATAACTTGCAGATTGAGCATTCAAAAATGTTTGATTTTGTTGTTTTAGTCATCTATTATGTTGTTTTTATGAATCTTTTTAAATTTACATGCATTCATTAAACTGTAAAACATAGTTGGTGGTGTATTCTTCAAATAGATAAAGAATGTGCATACTTTTTTGATTAATTGGGGATTTCTCGTTAGCGTCTACTTTAGTGTGATTATTCTGGTATTTGTTTAGATTTATCAAAAGTTCATTGTTTTTAATTTGTGTTACTTTATCAATTTGAGTCTGATTTTTTTTTTTTTTTTTGTAGTGGATGTTATGTTGAAGGAAAGCAAGCAAGTTGGAATAAGGAACTACAAGTCCTTGGTGACATAATTGTATTCTTGTGACGGCTCCTATTGTTGGATTTAGAAAGCCTCAAATCCAGAACACCAGGTATATCTTTCTCTATATTCATGATTAAGATGGTGTCTTTCTTTGATTATGACATATTTGTTCTCAATTTGGCAATACTCAAAGGGTAACTTGAAAAGTGTTTGGCTGGTCTAGTAAGAATATAAAGTTGGCTTTTGCATGTTTTTTAGTTACCCTAACAGTCCTAAGGTTTTTGGTTTTTTTTGTATGTCCATTGTGCTTTGGGATGGGTTTTCATTGCATCTAAAGTACCCCTTCTCTTTAGTGATTTGTGATTTGTCACCATACAATTGGTGGTGGTTAATGTTAAGTGGTTTTGGGAATCCAGATATTCCCCAAAAATCAGAGTTCAACATGTTGTTGTGACAATCACCATATCTTTAAAGTGGGGTTTAGGTCTTTAATGACTAGATTTTAGTCTTCTTTCACAGGTATACATTGCAATGAAGAATGTGATCTGTTTATTTACTTGGATTTTATTTTTTTACTAATTTAGTTACTTTTTGCCAGCTAGTAGCATCTAGCTATTGGTTCTAATGTTTGCTTTAATGCACATGTTAGGCCATTGGTGTTGCTCACAATGCCAACAGATTTGATCTTGGTAATTAAGTTATAACTTTATTATTTTTCTGGCTAATTAAGAATGTGAGATGGGAATTTTATTGAATTAGATTAAAAGAATTTTAAATAGGTACTTCTATGTTAATTTGATAATCAATCTTGATGCAGCTACATTTATTTAGAGAAATTAAAAGCAGAAAATTGTGGGCCTGTTGCTGCAACATTCTCTGCAACATTCTCTTCTATGTATTAAAGGGGTTGTGAAGATGCTTTTTGGATATGAAAAGAGGGATATCATATGCATGTGTGTGTGTGTAAAATGGGCTATCAAGGGTGATTTTTTTTTTTGCTGCAATATGAAGTATAATTTTAGTGGCATTATGTTCATTTTAAGGTTGAAAATGCAAAAATGAATGTGTTGATTGGGGTAAAAAATGTTTAATTGTGTGTTTTTTACTTGAAAGACGACTTTGATGTCTAAACATGGTAAAGAGATCAGATTTTTAGATAGTTTTATGCTCTTGTGAATTGCAACCAAATCAAATTTAGTATGGTTTTTTTTTCTTGTTGATTGCAACCATATCTAATTTATATGGTTTTTTTTTCTTTTTACAACTAGTTATATGTATTTAGCTCATTTGAGTAGTTATATGTTTTATTGAACGAATATGTTATAACTAAAGTATAATTTCTATTTATGGTCTGTTCATTCGTAATACTCGTGAATTTATTGACGGTCTGTTTATTTCTATTTACGGGGTGGAATACTGCTTTTGCAGCTATGGCTAAATGCTATTGACGGTCTGTTAATTTCGTCGTGAGAAGTTGTTTTGATGGTGAAGCTTATTTTCTATTTACTTCATGATTCAAATTGTGCTTTCAAGATGTGAATGTCTGAGTTAGGCAGAGTTTGATCTGCTTTAGGTGCGCATCAGTCCGAGTATGTCAATTCAAGTTCTGTCGTGTTATTTGCTCTGTGTCTGCACCACGCAGAATCTGCCTGGAACGATCTAATGTAATTTTCGAATGCAAGTTTTATAGTTTGAAAAATGTACCTTTCCAGGGGCTTTTGACTAAAGATCAAGTGTAGTATATATGTTCTTATTAGTTTAGGTCTTTTGTCTTGATATTAATCTAAATTTTTATATGTTATCTACAAGCATCACCTTTGTATTGCTCCATTGTCTTGGCTTGGTGTGTCTTTCCAAATTTAGTTTAAAAAGAGTCAAGTGCAACTCTTGTCAGTTATGTATGCTGTGAGTTCAAACAGAATGGGTGTGTTTGATATGGAGCATTTTGAACAATAAATATTTGCGGTTTGTTATATGAAGTGGGTTGAAGATCCAACAATAGAGATTGAAATCTAGGATTTATAACCCTTAAGGTTTGACCTAGTTGAAATCTTATAATAAAGAAGTTGAAATCTTTTTGTCTCACATGGTAATTTTCTTTTTGCATATTAACTACTTCAAATTTTAATTTGATTTTACTTTTATTATATTTTTATTGAAGCCAATTATTTTGTGTTACACATGACTTTTAAAATATGATTCAATTATATTTGTTTCTTATTTTATCGTGTAGTATGATTTTACATTTAATTTTAAGTTGTCACAACATTGAGAGTGTTGATATCAGGTCAATGGTCCCCAACATTATAAATATTAAATATGTCGTTACAAATTGCTAGAATTGACCAATTTCATCAAAAATGGGTATTAACAGAATTTAAACAAATTTATATCCATTCTATTTATAATCCAAAGTTCTAAACACATTAAATTTTTTTTCCTAATTCCTACCAACAGAATTTTAACAAATTTATATCCATTCTATTTATAATCCAAAGCATCACAGATAGCAAACAAAAGCTGCAATTGAATTAGAGGCGAACAACAAGGCAACACTTAAAAACCACCGTACAAAATTAGTCTTAATATCAAGTAGACATATGGCAAGATACTAAGAAAGATAAGAGAAAATCCTATAATTTATAACGATGCCTCCTCACCTCTTTAGTCTTTGTTTCCTGAGATACATGCATGTATACATAAGCCTTATGCTTAATGAGTAAGTATGGTTTCATGCACAAAAATGTATTTTTCAAAATTCATAAATTACATGTGAAGCATATCAACTTGTCATATGTTCTTTAACAAGCATTGGGTCCACATAAGAGCTACCCAATAAGATCCGTTTGCAAGACGTCCCTTTATTCTATATCCCAGATACATACATACATACATACATACATACATACATACATACATACATACATACATACATACATACATACATACATACATACATACATACATACATACATACATATATATATATATATATATATATATATATATATATATATATATATATATCTTTACTACTAATAAAGCATTTAGTTTTTTTACCATTTATGATGCATAATGTACAACTCCTTAAAGCTGAGTTCTTGAATTTTAAGACTTACCTATTATAAAGTCTAAGGTACAACCTTTAATGCAAAAAAAAAAAATACAGATATTATTTTATTGAGCAATGCAACGCATGGGGAATCAACAACATGGAAAAAACAACGCACACTTCCTCTGATAGAAATTCTTTGGGAACTGAAACGCAAAATTCACACTTCCTCTTCTAAACCCTAAAATCTCTCTGGAAGCTGAACCTCAACTCTCTCTTCACCATTTGAAATCTTTGGCAGAAGTTCGATTGTTTGGAGACTTCTGAGACAAGTTCGACGCCGGTGACAGATTTGAGAACGTCGTCGGGTGTGGCAGCTATGATTCCGGTACCTTCTTGGCCGTTGTGTTGGAGGGCATGGAGTGCTAGGTAGCATAGACGTGAGGCTTCTGGGTCGCCTTAGATTCCAACGACGCCACACTCTTCTTGGGGTTTATCATCTCCGTCGTCGGAAATGAAATTTTCAGGAGATGAAAGTTAAACGACGTCATGTAGTGGGTTTTTCGCAAGAGTTTTGGAAATGATTTTGTGGGTGAGGGAACACGATAAGGTTTTGTGGAGAGATATCAATGAAAGTTTACCAAAGGTGGATGGTGGTTTGTTGATGGATTTACAGAGCGGAGAGAGGCGGGTGGCGGCGGTGCTGGCGACGGCGGTGGTGGTGGTCGCCATTGTTTAAAGCAAAGAGGAGAAGTGTGTGTGGGCTATGACATTCCAAAAAAATAAAACATGCAATTTTTGCGTGAGGGGTTCAATATCAAAAAAAGGAGAGATTGTAGGTTAGATGGTGTTTCCCTGGTGCTTCTTTTAGCTGAGACCACTCTTGCTTCTTCGAAACTTTCAGCAACTGATTTTGTTTTTTCGTTCACTACGCTCAATACTTTCAGCAACTGATTTTGAATGCTTCTGTTTTTCCTTAAAATGCTGATTTCAAATGTTGATTTTTCCAGTTCGATAAAATGGAAAAATGATTCTGCTGATTTTTCCAAAAAATGTTGATTTCGAATGCAACTGATATTTATTAAATGCTTTGATTATGATAAAATGCTTCTGCTATCAGTAGGATAAAATGTTGATTCTCGTTTGTGTTATTTATTGATAGAAAGGCATCTCTCTCTTTCAGCAGGACTCGAAGCTACCTATGCAATGAAAGAAGAGGCTGAAGCTACGTGGTGATGTACTACAATTGCTTCTTTTCAACTTGATTTTGCGGAAACCCTGTAATGCATCTCAATATTTGTATATATTTTTCTTGTTTTTAGTTTTTTTATTGAGAAATCATCTAACAAGAATGTGCTTTTGGGCATACTCAAGAACATGAGAAAGACGCTACATCGAACAGATATATTAGTCTTGTTCAACAACCAAATATAGGTATGTATTTGATTTATGATTCATGAGTGGCTCATATTTTCTTTAAAGAATGTCTTTGTAATTTTTGAGTTTAGGGTTTTATAACTTGCAGATTGAGCATTCAAAAATGTTTGATTTTGTTGTTTTAGTCATCTATTATGTTGTTTTTATGAATCTTTTTAAATTTACATGCATTCATTAAACTGTAAAACATAGTTGGTGGTGTATTCTTCAAATAGATAAAGAATGTGCATACTTTTTTGATTAATTGGGGATTTCTCGTTAGCGTCTACTTTAGTGTGATTATTCTGGTATTTGTTTAGATTTATCAAAAGTTCATTGTTTTTAATTTGTGTTACTTTATCAATTTGAGTCTGATTTTTTTTTTTTTTTTTGTAGTGGATGTTATGTTGAAGGAAAGCAAGCAAGTTGGAATAAGGAACTACAAGTCCTTGGTGACATAATTGTATTCTTGTGACGGCTCCTATTGTTGGATTTAGAAAGCCTCAAATCCAGAACACCAGGTATATCTTTCTCTATATTCATGATTAAGATGGTGTCTTTCTTTGATTATGACATATTTGTTCTCAATTTGGCAATACTCAAAGGGTAACTTGAAAAGTGTTTGGCTGGTCTAGTAAGAATATAAAGTTGGCTTTTGCATGTTTTTTAGTTACCCTAACAGTCCTAAGGTTTTTGGTTTTTTTTGTATGTCCATTGTGCTTTGGGATGGGTTTTCATTGCATCTAAAGTACCCCTTCTCTTTAGTGATTTGTGATTTGTCACCATACAATTGGTGGTGGTTAATGTTAAGTGGTTTTGGGAATCCAGATATTCCCCAAAAATCAGAGTTCAACATGTTGTTGTGACAATCACCATATCTTTAAAGTGGGGTTTAGGTCTTTAATGACTAGATTTTAGTCTTCTTTCACAGGTATACATTGCAATGAAGAATGTGATCTGTTTATTTACTTGGATTTTATTTTTTTACTAATTTAGTTACTTTTTGCCAGCTAGTAGCATCTAGCTATTGGTTCTAATGTTTGCTTTAATGCACATGTTAGGCCATTGGTGTTGCTCACAATGCCAACAGATTTGATCTTGGTAATTAAGTTATAACTTTATTATTTTTCTGGCTAATTAAGAATGTGAGATGGGAATTTTATTGAATTAGATTAAAAGAATTTTAAATAGGTACTTCTATGTTAATTTGATAATCAATCTTGATGCAGCTACATTTATTTAGAGAAATTAAAAGCAGAAAATTGTGGGCCTGTTGCTGCAACATTCTCTGCAACATTCTCTTCTATGTATTAAAGGGGTTGTGAAGATGCTTTTTGGATATGAAAAGAGGGATATCATATGCATGTGTGTGTGTGTAAAATGGGCTATCAAGGGTGATTTTTTTTTTTGCTGCAATATGAAGTATAATTTTAGTGGCATTATGTTCATTTTAAGGTTGAAAATGCAAAAATGAATGTGTTGATTGGGGTAAAAAATGTTTAATTGTGTGTTTTTTACTTGAAAGACGACTTTGATGTCTAAACATGGTAAAGAGATCAGATTTTTAGATAGTTTTATGCTCTTGTGAATTGCAACCAAATCAAATTTAGTATGGTTTTTTTTTCTTGTTGATTGCAACCATATCTAATTTATATGGTTTTTTTTTCTTTTTACAACTAGTTATATGTATTTAGCTCATTTGAGTAGTTATATGTTTTATTGAACGAATATGTTATAACTAAAGTATAATTTCTATTTATGGTCTGTTCATTCGTAATACTCGTGAATTTATTGACGGTCTGTTTATTTCTATTTACGGGGTGGAATACTGCTTTTGCAGCTATGGCTAAATGCTATTGACGGTCTGTTAATTTCGTCGTGAGAAGTTGTTTTGATGGTGAAGCTTATTTTCTATTTACTTCATGATTCAAATTGTGCTTTCAAGATGTGAATGTCTGAGTTAGGCAGAGTTTGATCTGCTTTAGGTGCGCATCAGTCCGAGTATGTCAATTCAAGTTCTGTCGTGTTATTTGCTCTGTGTCTGCACCACGCAGAATCTGCCTGGAACGATCTAATGTAATTTTCGAATGCAAGTTTTATAGTTTGAAAAATGTACCTTTCCAGGGGCTTTTGACTAAAGATCAAGTGTAGTATATATGTTCTTATTAGTTTAGGTCTTTTGTCTTGATATTAATCTAAATTTTTATATGTTATCTACAAGCATCACCTTTGTATTGCTCCATTGTCTTGGCTTGGTGTGTCTTTCCAAATTTAGTTTAAAAAGAGTCAAGTGCAACTCTTGTCAGTTATGTATGCTGTGAGTTCAAACAGAATGGGTGTGTTTGATATGGAGCATTTTGAACAATAAATATTTGCGGTTTGTTATATGAAGTGGGTTGAAGATCCAACAATAGAGATTGAAATCTAGGATTTATAACCCTTAAGGTTTGACCTAGTTGAAATCTTATAATAAAGAAGTTGAAATCTTTTTGTCTCACATGGAAATTTTCTTTTTGCATATTAACTACTTCAAATTTTAATTTGATTTTACTTTTATTATATTTTTATTGAAGCCAATTATTTTGTGTTACACATGACTTTTAAAATATGATTCAATTATATTTGTTTCTTATTTTATCGTGTAGTATGATTTTACATTTAATTTTAAGTTGTCACAACATTGAGAGTGTTGATATCAGGTCAATGGTCCCCAACATTATAAATATTAAATATGTCGTTACAAATTGCTAGAATTGACCAATTTCATCAAAAATGGGTATTAACAGAATTTAAACAAATTTATATCCATTCTATTTATAATCCAAAGTTCTAAACACATTAAATTTTTTTTCCTAATTCCTACCAACAGAATTTTAACAAATTTATATCCATTCTATTTATAATCCAAAGCATCACAGATAGCAAACAAAAGCTGCAATTGAATTAGAGGCGAACAACAAGGCAACACTTAAAAACCACCGTACAAAATTAGTCTTAATATCAAGTAGACATATGACAAGATACTAAGATGGATCTTCCATCTAAAAAGAAATGAAATATTAATATTAAGTGTGTCCTTAATACGCATATCAGATAATGAACTACTAAGAATGGAGATTACATTTCATCTTAGCCAACACGCAGAAAAATTTACCATGTTCCGTCTTGATTTTTATAGGATTGATGTGGGATGCATCTAATGGACCCTTTGCCTTTCATTGATTGTAGTGCATTGGTGTCATAATCAAGATCTTCTATTTTGATTAAATAAATGAAAATCCACTCATATAGTAAGTCTTTATTTTATAGTATTTAATGTCAATCAACCATCTAGAACATGATCAATACCTTATGCCAACATATTCTTTAAAATTAAGCAAGTATTAGCAATGTTTGACTCTAGAACAGGTTAGATAAGCTTTGACTACCCAACAAGATTATACAAAACAATATCAAAGCTAAGCAACAAGAAAAATGAGCACCAATCAAATAATGTAAAATTTTCCAAGATTAAAACTAGAGTTTGGCAGGGCTGCGTCCGACTAACACAAATTATGACGTAGGTTCGACCCACTTGGGCCGACCTTAGTTCATCTAATCTCCTTAATGTGAAATGGAGATCACTGACCTAGGCCATGGACCTTCATGGTCGCCCAAAGACACCGTCCACGTAAGTGCTTTCTCCGGTTCCCTCCCTCATTTTTTATACTACTTAGCCTCCTCTTTCACTATTTGTTGAATGTATTTTGAATATGATTAACACATGGAAACTATTTTCAGTCGCCGCTGCTTTGCGCGGGTACACTACTATGTTAGAAATTTCATACATATGGGTGCATAATAATCTTTATGTTTTGAAACATATAAATGACATAATCATGAGATAAAAACATGCATAAAACATTTATATAACACATATGTATCTTATTTAAAGCACATAGCATACTCACTTTGCTTTGTCTTGAAACTTCAAACTTCTTCTAAACTTTCTAGATAATGTTTTGGGATGAAAAAGGAAGGATGCCCTTAAGCCTCTATTTATAGTGTTTAGGTATTGCTTTGTGGTGCTTGTTCACCTAGTTGTCTAAATTGTAAGTTGCTCACTCACTTCCTTAGCATTGCTTAGTATGACTTTTAGACTTGCCACTTTCTTGGAGGGTAAGACAACTCATTACTTTAGGCTTGATTTATCATGCCACTAGTCTTGCCATGTCATGTCAATAGGCTTGCCATGTCATGTCAATAGGATTGCCATGTCATGCTAATCTAGTGGTGTTTGTGGCATGTGGGAAGGGAGCTTAGTAAGCTTCTTGTGTGTTTGCTTATATTGTTCCTTGGCTGGCATTCATTCTCTTTTGTTCTTGTCTTGAATATTCAAACTTTTCTTATTGCTAAATTTTGTACAAAATGAACTGAGGTTATTTTAAGCATTTGCAAGGAATTAAGACTGTTACAAATACAGTAAATGTCGATAATTCATGCCTATAAATAGGCAATTCTCAATCAAAGAATTCGCACCGATTACAAACATGACTTATAAATACAAAGTTATAGTTTAAGTAACTTTTTACTTCTTTCTTAAAAATTTATTATCACCGTTTCTGAACTATTGTATGTTTTCAATCACCTATTTATTATGCTGAATCATTTTATTAGACTCTACGATATTTATATGATGAATGTTATGATTTATGATACCTAAACTGAGACATTCGTTATAATTATATTAATGTTATATTATTTGGATATGTATAATAATTGTTTTTATGACATCTTGAATATCAAAGTAATGATACGGGTAATATTACAAAAATGATATAGTCTTTGAGACGACAACAAAATGATGCCAAAATTGACGAAGCTTTTTGAGATGGCATGAACGATATTTCTTTGAGATTTATCTGAGTAATCATATTTTCATTTACAAACATACTCATTTCATTCGAGTATGAAATGAAGAAACCAATATTAATTGTATCATTGTTTTTTCACAACTTTCTGTTGCAAGCCGCTGCACTATTAAATTATTACGAAGAATATATTTTTACAAAGAGTTATTTTTTTATAATCTTTCTTACCCCATGATGATGCATTTTAATACGTATCACTACACCCTCGGTGTTTACTACTTGTTGGGCGTTGTCACTCACTCTTACATTTTTTTACACTCAGGTCCTGAGACAAGAATCTCTAATGACAAAGGAAAAGAGAAAGTTTATGATTAAGTTGTCAATGTTATAATTTCCGTATTATGTATTTCCATTCAATAAATTGTACAAAAAACCGTTTGAGGATAATATTTATTATGTTCTATTACCAGGAGTCGATGTCTATTGTATGATGAATTTGACTCCACCCCACTTACCATGCAATATGTAGTATTATTATAGTATGGAAAATGAGAGGCGTCACATGTGGTATCAGAGAATTTACTTTATGAGAATTAGGTATTTAAATTATAGTTTAAACTTAAACTGCTAAAACAAACATAAGATACAATATAGAAAACTTTATTAATATACTTGCCACAAAATTGTAACATCCGTTAATTTAGGTACCCTTTAATATTATTTAAAATACATAAATAATATTATCTTACCTATTGTGCTAATTATAAATAATTTACATGGGTTACTAAAATTTTTAAAATAACTAAAACTAAACTAGATATTAGTTAAACAAAGTTGTGCACTAGAGAGTTGTACATTGTGGATAGAAAGTGGTAAATCATATTATAGCAAATAAGTAGGTAAGAGTATAAAAATAATGTCATATCTTTGTGGCTAGATATACTTTGGAATATAACTTTGGTGGTACAGTAAATAAAATAAAAAGAATTGAGGGACTAAAGTGCAAATTAGGGAAAAATTAGATTTTTTTTACTTAGACCACTCCTGATTGGTCTAGAAGTTTCACCCACCCTTTTTATTTATTTCTTCCCCACGATATTTGGAGCAACATTTGAATCCAGAAAAGCTCCAACCTAAAGTCTTAAACCTTGAGGAAAAAAAGAGTATTAGTGGTAAGCATCTTCAAACTTCATCTTTTTCTTTGTTGTATCATCATCCTCTTCTTCTTTTCATGATTTTAGTTCAACAATGGAAGATTTTGGGGTTTATGACAAACAAAGAAAAAGGATGAAACATTGATCATTGATTAAGAAATAAAGAAGTTAACAAGTATTACAAACAACCTAGCATGATTATTGGAGTATTATATTGATATGTTGATAAGAAGATTCAATAACTCAAATGGGTTATTATTGATTAAACCTAGACGTTGAAGAAATCCAATGATGGATTCAATGATGATAAATAGTTTTAGAAGTATTTATGATATGTATTTGAAGCATATGTGAAAAGGTTTAAGTTGAACTTTGGACATATATGAGTTTTATGCAAGAAAAGGGGTGTGCAGCCATGAAAATCGCTCATTTCAGATACTGAGGGCAACTCGACGAGTCAAAAGGCCCTGTCCAAAAATTTCAAATTTTGATTCAAAGGTTATTGCTTTGATTTTAGGCTATCAAAATTCTTATAAATTAAGGCTTTAAAGAGTTCTAAACTTAGATTTACAAAATAAATCATATTAAGTGGTTAAAATAGATTTGAACCTCACCTTTTCATACTGAAATCATGTTAAAATACCAACTAGAGATAATGGGTTCCAAACCATGATTAACGCATTCAATATGACTAATCTACATGAAAGGAAGCTATTTTAGTTTATTGAATTGTAAGAAGATGATTAGGTACATATTTATAGACTTGGAATCTTACTTAGATGAAGAATGCTTTAAGTATATTGCTATGCATTTGTTTTGGGTGACTTGCTTATCCGGAGGTAATGGAGTAATTGATTCCTCATCAATGCAACATACTTGTTTATGAGTGTTATATATAAGTTGCTATTTGTGTACTAGTGTTGTGCGTGTACCATTTGCTTATTACGTTTTGATTATACTTGATCTTATGAACTTGCTAATCATATGTGTTACCTTACCCTTGATTGGTTGTCATATTTTGCATATTTTATGACATGTACATGTTAATAATCCCTATTTATAAATATGTTAGTACATTATTGTATGTAATGTACACTATAGCCATGCTTTCGGCAACACCGGAGTATGATGTCGTACTTCTACTATGGGCAGAAGTACGATGCCAGGAACTATGGGCCCCGAGGATGTTTGGTGCTACACACTTCATGGAAGTACTCATAGTGTGTAGTGTTGTCGTGGCAGAATCCATAGTCTCCCTCTTCATATGCTTTTCTTCTTTTGCATACCTTCGACTCTTGTATGATGTGATTCTTTCTATTAAGAACTCATTGTTATGATTACTTACCCTTGAATACATTATTCAAAGTTTATGATATGCCCATATTGTCATTGAGGTATCGTATTAACCTAGTCACTCTCATTAAGCTTTATGCTTAACCATTTATATGTTGAATCCTTTTCAGGAAATCAAGATAAAGGCAAAGAAGTAGTTGGTTTAAGTATGGATTGAAGTAGGAATCATTCAAACTTGAAGATTGGAAACATATTTTGGGTACCCACTCTTACGATTTGTTTTGGAATTATTTTGGATTTTGGGGTAGTCTGCCCTTGACATTATGATCTTCTTGAAGATACTATTTCTGTGGGTTATTGAAATTCAAAATTTGTGGTTGTACAATCATTTCGGATGATAAACCATGTATTTTTGTGGTTTGATAAATGATTCATGTATTTTGGAAGTTACAGGATGGATTTTATGAAAATACGAATAGGTCATGCCCAATTTTTGTCAGAAATTATGTAATATTAACTTCTAATTGTTAATTAGAGTCATGGTGTTACAAAAATAGATTTCATTGCATAATTATATTACATAACTATTACAATGCTAAAGCTAGTACTACTTCATAGACATGGATATAGGAAGTAGTACCATAATGATGGTGACAAAAAATTAAAATAACAATCGCTTTTCAGATTCGAGAAAGGAATGAAGATAGAGCATCACCGAGGTCATTATGATTGTGCAGAAAGGAATGACTTTAACCATCTTAGAATTTTCCATGAAGAAAATAGGAATAATGTTGGGATAGAGATTATTTTAGAGAAACTGTAAAGAAGTCGTAAGATTGTAATGAATTTATAGAGGAGGGAGAAGACATATAACCGTTGAACGACTATATTCTCGATCGTTAATCGATCGAGTGGGGTAAAAAAAGGAATTTAAATGTGTAACAAATGAGGATAAATGGCAAGGTAATATATATATATATATATATATATATATATATATATATATATATATATATATATATATATATATATATATATATATATATATAGAGAGAGAGAGAGAGAGAGCGAGAGAGGAGGATTCAATGGAAACCCAACATGCATCGGAAAACCTTGGAAAACCTCCATGCACCACCACAAATGCATCCCAATTTCCGCGTGATGCATCAAATTCCCCGCATGATCCATTAAATCCCACATGATGCATCGACTGATGCATCACCTGATCCAATGGCTATAAAGTGGTTCCCGGGTTTTCCGATGCATATAGGTTTTCCATTGAACCCATCCCTCTATACATACATAGATACATACATACACACACACACACACACACACACACACACACATATATATATATATATATATATATATATATATATATATATATATATATATATATATATATATATATATATATATATATATATATATATATATATATATATAGGTTCAAGATCTATGGAAAACCATCTTTGACTGGAATACTGGAAAACCATGTTAAATGTACATGTTCATTACGGTAAAATGTTAAATTTAATGCACAACTACAATATACATATGTTCAAATGTGCATTATTATTGACTAGTTCACATCATTTACATGTTCATTAGGATAAAATGTTCCATTTCATGCAAAATAACAATATGCACATGTTCAAATGTGCAATATGCATGAACATGTGTATATTACGCATTTTTGAATGAAATTAAACATTTTGTCTTAATAAACATGTAAATGATATGAATTAGTTAATCATAATGCAATTTTGAACATATGTATATTATAATTTTACATGAAATTTAACATTTTATCATAATGAACATGTACATTTGATATGGTTTTCCAGTACTCCAGTATAATATATTTTTCCATGGATCTTGATATATATGTATATATATAGGGAAGAGTTCTTTTGAGAACCTTAAATATCATGAGAACCTAAGACACATTTGTGACCATTAGATCAAGAAGATCTATGCTGAAAATTGTCAAATAACATTTTTGTAATTATTTATAATTTTAATAGTGAGGAATCTTGAAAAGGTGTGCAAATGGTATTTTTTGAAAAAAAAAATCTGCTTTTTCTCTCTTCCTTTTTTCGATTTTCATTTTCTCTTTCTTTTATAGTAAAAAAACATTTATTATATAAAAATAAATTGTTGAACGTATTCTATATAGATTGTTGAACGTATTCTATATACAACAATGACAAATAAACTGCTGAACGTATTCTATATAGATTATCGTGTATTATATGTTGAGTATTGCGTATTCTATGTAAAAATACCCAAAAACACTGCTTTTAACAAATTAACTTGTGAACGTATTCTATGTAGATTACATGTATTCTATGTAGAGTATCATGAATTCTATGTAGAGTATCATGTGTTTTGTGTAGAGTATCACGTAATTTATATAGAATATCACAAACGAACAGATGAACTTAATATATGTAGAATATCAAGAATTCTATATAGAGTATCGTGTGTTCTGTGTAGAGTATAGCGTAATCTATATAGAAAGAATAAACAAAAAGATTGTTGAATGTATCGATTGTTGAATATAGTATCGCGTATTCTATATTCTATAGCATAGAGTATCGCATAATCTATGTAGATTGTTGAATGTATTCGATATACAACAATGACAAATAAATTGCTAAACGTATTCTATATAGATTTGTCAGGCACAAAAAGGCCTCAGTCAAACCTGCTCTACATCTTAGGGGGAGATTTTTAATCAAACCTGTTTGATGCACTTAAAGGTATAATTCAAGGCCTGTTATTGCCTTATTGAAACCTAAAAAGTGATTTGCAATATAAGTCAAAGTTGTTTACCCTGTTGCATTCATTGCAACTAAGGCAGATTGCCCAAGCTGTTCATTCTATTGAAAGGCTGGACATAAACTGTCTACGCTGCTCTACTCTGATGAGTAGCTTGGACAAATTTTAAATGTTTTGTTCTTTGTGAACTGAACCTGTTCTTTGTGAACAGGCTAAACACTTTATGGAATATGTTTCCCAGTCCTCATGTATTGTTTTGGACTACAAGATCAGTTAACAAAGTTGAAGACAAAGTGGAAAATAGAAGATGCAAAAGCTGCCTACGCTGTTCTGTTACATGAAGACAAAGTGGATATTTGAAATGGGTGACATACCATTTCTTTTATCAAAATGGCCATAACAAAAGAAGAAAGATGCAAAGTTGACATTCCTCTTTTGGTTAATGCCTTCTGCAACAGAGACAAAAAGAAAAAGACAAAGATTCTGCCACATGAAGACAAGTTTGCTTTATCAGAATGTGAAGAAAAGTTGTTTTGTCTTTTTGGAAAGACATTGCACTATCTCATCGTCCAACGAAGAAGCTTCACTGAGATTCTCAGTGAGAGTATAAAAGGAAGCTTCTAAGGATTGTGAGATAACCAAGAGTGAGAAATTCAGATCGTGCATCGAAGTGTGTTTTTCCATGCATGCAAGTCTGCTTAAATAAAACAGTAACGTGTGTCCAAGCTGTTCTTATTTAAGCTGTCCATCTGTGTCTTGTAAACAGTGAGTTCATCTTAGCGAGTGTTTTCATTGTATCTAGTCTGAGTGTGTCCTAGACTAGTTAAACATCTGTTGTATATGTCATCTCAGCTTGAACCTTTCCACAGTCAAGCTTGTTTGTAATTAACACTTGTTGATAATAAACACAAACATTGAGAAAAGAGTGTTGAGTTTTATATTGTTGTATTCACCCCCTCTCTATAGTTTAGAACAACACACTAGGGAAACCTTTTGGGAACTACAACTGGTATCAGAGCAGATAGAGTGTGTATTAAATCTTGATCTCTCATTCTCCCTATATATTTTCCCATGGACAACTGTGCAACAAATTCCTCCTCCTACTATGACAATGGTTCTATGGCCAAACCTCCCAAGTTCAATCATCAGAACTTCTCTGGTTGGAAGTGCAGAATGATGCTCTACTTAGAGAATCTTGATGTACACTGCCAGAGATAGTAATGGAGGGTCCCTATGTGCCAACCTCTGTTACTACTATCACTCCTGCTGCTGAAGGAGCTGCCCCGGAGATCAGAACCTTTGAGAAGTCCAAAGTTCAACGGTCAGATGAAGACAAGAGGCTGGTTGCTCTTGATGCAAAAGCTAGGAACAACCTGGTCATTTCTCTTCCTGATGATGTGTTCAAACAGGTTGAGAATATGAAGACTGCAAAGGAGATGTGGGATACATTGTGTACTGTCTATGATGGTCCCACTATCACACTGGATAAGAGGATCAACATTCTTGTTAGACAGTATGAACTCTTCTTTGCAAAGCCAAAGGAGTCTATCACAGAAACCTATACCAGATTCACTGCTCTAATCAATGATCTCAGAGTTGTTGGGATCACCAAGGACAACCTAACTCTGGTAAACAAATTCTTGGACATTCTGCCTGAAGAATGGAATTATTTTTCTAGTATCTTACGAAATTCAGGCACAATCAAAGGTATGGATCTTGTAAATCTCTATGGGTCCTTACTATATGATGAGCAGTCAAGGCAACAGAAAAGAAAGGCCTTGGAAATGTCTAAGAGAGGTGCTGCCTTAGTTGCAAGCGTGAGACAACCTGCTGATCAGGTGTGTGATGTGTTCACACAACCTGATCAACAGGCTGATGATGAAAGAGAAGAAATGTCTGAGGAGGAAGACTGTGAAGATCTTGCTGAATTAAATGATGAGCAAATGATTGCAATGCTTGTCAAAAATTTCAACAAGAAGAGGTTTGGTGGAAGAATGCTGCAGAAGAAATCAGGTGCCATAAAAAAGAAGGCATTTGATAAAACTAAGGTTGAGTGCTTTAAATGTGGCAAAACAGGCCATATAGCTGCTGACTGTGTGTCTAAAGTTGTTGGCTCATCATCCAAAGCATTCAAGACAAACAGGGACGATGGCTATAGGGTTAAGTACCAAATGGCCATGGCTAAGCTGAGGAAGTTGGAAGACTCAGTGGCTTCTAACAAACAAAAGGGACTTATGGCTGAGACATGTGATTGGGAGGAATTTGACTCATCATCAGATGAAGAAGATAACAACTGTCTGATGGCCAACACTGATGTCCCATCAACAAGCAACTTCAAACAAGACCTGGCTGAAGCTGAGGCTCTCAGCAGCTTGGAGAACTGGAACCCAACAATGATGTATAAGGTATAAAATTTTATGGCTTACAATTCCGATGAAAAAGTGAGAATGTTTGAATATCTGCTTGTTGATGTAAAAGCTGCTATTGAGAAGCACAATGTTCTGTTGTCTGAAATCTCCAAAATAAAAACTGATCTTGAGATAAAAACTAGTAAACTGGACAGCTTCCATAAGTTGGAAACTGAACTTGATGAATTAAAACACACCATTTCCATTTTACTAGAAGAAAAGAGAATAACAAAACAAAAAATGGCAAGCTTCAAAAGATTGTTGACTCTTGGTGCAGATCTGCACAAAAAGTCAGTCACTGTATCAGTCAACAGATCCCTGCTCAAATCCAAGCCTGTCTTGGAGGGGATCTTGAAAGAGCAGCTTCAATTGTTGAGATAAATAATCTGAGAAATGACTTATCCACTCTTGGTGAGCTTCCAAGTACTTTCATCCAGAAAGTAAATGGTAAGCTAGTCTCAACAAATAGATTTGTAAGGCCTCAAAATACTGACAGCTTGGGTGAAAAAGCTCCAAAAGCTGATGATGGAATGTGTTCTCCATCAAATCAGTATGCTAAGTGCTCAGCTGGTTCACACAAGCAAAAGAAGGGAAAACATGCTCAAGCTGCAGCTGTGGACACTAAACCTGTTAACAAGACAGGCTCTGGGTCTAAAGCTGATGGTAAGAAACCTGTTAACATTACCCTTTGATGTTGATCATTTTGAGAAAAAGTTTTCAAAAGGTAAGCAGCCTGCTTTGAACAGGGGTAAGTCTTATGTTGAAAGTAAATCTGCTGTGATTTCAAATAAGTTATTAAATCATATGGGAAAATTGGTTATAAATGAAGGCAAGTCTTTCAAAAGCAGTGATTATGTTGAAGGAAACATCCATCACATCTCAGTAAGGGCAAAGGCAAAGCCGTTGTTCAACCTGAGAAATTTGGGAATAAGTTTCCCAAACCTGTGGAAGGACAAAGGCCAATCAAACTTCCTGTAATTGATATCTGTGAAAGCTGTTGCCATTGTGCCTTCCACCCAAAGTGTTGATTCTTCTAAAAATAGTAATAAGTTTGCTAAACCTGCTGAAAAGATCAACAAAAATGATTCAGAATATGTTTTTGGAAGTACTTCTTCCAAAAAGGCCAAAAAGAGAAAATGCTATAAATGTGGGAAGAAGACACATATGGCCAAAGACTGTCTTGAAACTGAGGACATGAGGCCTGTTGACTCTACTAGTTCCAACATTGCAAAAACTAGCAGCGTTAGAAGTAATATGGTCAATGAGGATAGTATCCAAGCTGATACAATCCAAATAGGGAATATTAGTGTGGATATTACTGGTCCATCAACAAATGTTGATGAAGTAGGGGAACTCATCACTATGATGAGTTCCCCTAAAAATAACTAATATTTTCCCATCACACTCTATAGGACAAACAACCATCCCAGGTTTTGTACTTGGATAGTGGCTGCTCAGGCCACATGACAGGTTGCAAGGATTGCTGAGTGATCTCAGGACTGAAAAAGGGCCAAAAGTCACATTTGGTGACAATGTCCAGGGATCTACAGAAGGATATGGAACTCTTCAAGCTGGTGCTGCTGTATTTAAAAGAGTAGCCTATGTGTGTGGGCTAAAACATAATCTTGTAAGCATAAGTCAACTGTGTGATGCTGGCTACAAGGTTAACTTTGATGAGCACCTGAGTTACATATTGGATCCCCAAGGCAAAGTGGTGTTGTGTGCACAAAGGAAGAAAGATGTATATGTTGTGGACATGAATTCTGCTGATCCCATAACTAAATCCTGCTTTATCTCCAGGAGCAATGCAGACATGAACTGGTTATGTCACAAAAGGCTATCACACCTAAACTTCAAGAATATCAACAAACTCTGTAAGAAAGAGTTGGTAACAGGTTTTCCTTCTATAACCTTTGTCAAAGATAAACTCTGCACAACCTGTGAGAAAGGCAAGCTGAGAAAAACATCTTTTAAATCTAAGCATAATTTCTCTATTGATACTCCTCTATTCTTAACCCACCTGGACTTGTTTGGACCAGTCAGTTCCCACCTGGACTTGTTTGGACCAGTCAGTGTCCCAAGTCTAGGAGGTAGAAGTTACACTCTAGTAATGGTTGATGAGTTCTCCAGATTTACATGGGTGATCTTTCTGAAGAGCAAAGGAAATGCTGCTAGAGAAATCATTGGATTTATTAAAAATATGGAGATGTTGAACTCTGCTCAAGTTAAGCATCTTAGAAGTGATCATGGTACTGAATTCAGAAACAGTACTCTTGAGGACTTCTGTGAAGAAAGAGGGATTTCACAAAAATTTTCAGCTGTAAGAACTCCACAACAAAATGGAGTTGCTGAAAGGAGAAACAGAACTCTCATTGAAGTTGCTAGAACTATGTTGTGTGCATCAGGTTTACCTTCATCATTCTGGGCTGAAGCTGTCAACACTGCTTGCTTCACCCAAAACAGATCCTTGGTGGTGAAAAGGTTCAGCAAGACTCCCTATGAGTTAATCAAAGGGAGAATGCCATATATTAGCTATTTCCACGTGTTTGGATGTCCCTGCTTCATTCTGAATCAGAGGGACCAGCTGGAAAATTTTGAACCCAAAGCTGATGAAGGTGTGTTTGTTGGATATTCTGCTATCTCCAAAGCCTACAGAGTATACAACCACAAAAGAAAGGTCATAGATGACTCTATCAATCTCACCTTTGAGGAGTCTAGGAGGCTTCCACCAAAGCTAATCCTGAATCAGTTTCAGGAGAGTTCAGCTTTGATGATCTCATGCATTCCATTAGTGAAGAAAAGGAATTAAAAGCTTCCACTACACCAAGAGTGGAACCTATTAATCGCAATGGACATGATGATGACCATGTTGATACACCCTGTGTTAATAAGTGTACTGACATAATTACAACACCATCACCTGAACCAATCAATGCTGATTTTCCTGGATCCTTTGCTGATATGTTCAACAATGGAGAGTCATGTTCAACAAGTGAACAAGCTCAAGATAACAGTGTGTCTGAAAATCTTGAAAGCTGCTCAACAGGACCTGTTGAAGATGAAAATGACACATGAGAATCTTCATTGAGGCAAGATCGTAAGTGGAATAGGTGTCACCCCAATGATCAAATAATTGGTGACATCAACAAAGGGGTGCAAACAAGATGGGACAGCTTAGGAAACTTTTGTATGTTTTCTAGCTTTGTGTCCCTGATGGAGCCTAAGAAAGTGGATGAAGCACTAAAAGATGCCAATTGGATCACTGCCATGCAAGAAGAACTCAATCAGTTTGAGAGAAACAAAGTATGGAAGCTGGTCCCTGCTCCTAAAGGTAAAACAATAATTCGCACTAAATGAGTTTTCAGGAACAAAAAGGATGAGCAAGGTCATGTTATTAGAAATAAGGCAAGACTGGTTGCTCAAGGCTACAGACAGGAAGAAGGCATTGACTATGATGAAACATTTGCTCCAGCGGCCAGGGTAGAAGCAATTCGTTTGTTTCTAGCCTACGCTGCCCACAAGAGTATGAAGGTATTTCAAATGGATGTAAAGAGTGCATTTTTGAATGGAAAGCTACAAGAAGAAGTGTATGTCAAGCAGCCTCCAGGTTTTGAAAATGAACATCACCCAGGTTTTGTCTATAAGTTGGACAAAGCCCTCTATGGTCTAAAACAAGCCCCTAAAGCCTGGTATGACACTCTAACTGATTTTCTTATGAGCAACGGTTATTCTAGAGGTAAAGTGGATACCACATTGTTCATAAAGAAGGTGAAGTCTGATATTATGCTTGTTCAAATTTATGTGGATGACAAAATATTTGGTTTCACTAATGAGCAGTTATGCAAGAATTTTTCACTACTCATGAAATCAAAATATGAAATGAGTATGATGGGTGAACTTATTTTTTTTCTAGGATTACGGGTTAAACAAACCTCAAATGGAATTTTCATAAATCAAAGAAAGTACACTTTAGATATTTTGAAAAAGTTTACATGTGATCAAAGTTCTCCTATCAAAACCTCAATGGCAACCAATATAAAGTTGGATGCTGATGCCATTGGCAAAGCTGTTTCAGTAACAGCTTATAGAGGCATGATTGGGAGCTTGATATATTTAACTACTAGTAGACCAGATATTATGTTTGCTACCTGTTTATGTGCTAGGTTTCAAGCTGATCCTAAGGAATCACATCTAGCTGCTGTAAAAAGAATCTTCAGATAGCTTAAGGGTACACTAGGTTTGGGTCTTTGGTATCCCAAAGACTCAAGTCTTGAGCTAACATGATATTCAAATTCTGATTTTGCAGGTTGCAGGCTAGACAGAAAAAGCACAACAGGTGGATGTCAACTCCTTGGTGGTAAGTTGATCAGTTGGTGTAGCAAGAAGTAGAACTCAGTTTCTACTTCTACTGCTGAAGCTGAGTATATTGCTGCTGGAAGCTGCTGTGGGTAGATTCTATGGATGCAGCATCAGCTTGAAGACTATGGGCTTGTATATAGGAAGACTCCTATTCTGTGTGATAATACAAGTGCTATAGTTATCTCCAACAATCCAGTATTTCATTCCAGAACAAAGCATATAGAAGTCTGACATCATTTTATCAGGGATCACATCCAGAAAGGTAATGTGGAGGTAAGCTTTATTTCCACAGATGAACAGCTTGCAGACATTTTCACCAAGCCTCTTGAAGAAAACAGGTTTAATTATCTTGTATGCAAGCTGGGCATGTTAAATAAAAGTGACTAAGTATCTTTAATGCTCTAAGGCATCATATGTCTCAAATTGCTCAAGTTTCTCAGAACAGCTTAGACAGAACAGGTTATGCATGTTCTATACTTAGCAAATTTCTAAAAGCTTGGACAGCTTGAGCGTATAACAGGTTTGATAACATCAGTTTCACTTCAAACCTGTTCTATTGATCAAACCTCCAACCTGCTCACTCTCTCAATCTGTCATACAAGACATTGTCTTGTAACCTGATCAGCTATTGAACATAACCTGTTCTTATATAGCTGCACAGTTTGAATATACAGCTTGAGGAATGAACAATTTATGATGAACCTTGCTCATCACAGGTTTGACCAACAGCTTAGAATATCAGTTTTAATTACCTTTCTTCATAATTAAGTTACTTAATTTCTGTATTTTTTTAACTTAATTACCTATGGATGATGTGTGTTAACGTGTGTTAGTGACTAAAAAGGTTCAAGTGGTCTGACAACCGTTCTGACATGGACAACCGTTTTGTTTTCCGTTAAAGAACATTTCAAATCAACCGCCCAAACCTTTCTCTCTCCTACCCACTCACATTCGAATCCTATAAATACCTCATTTACTGTTTCATCTTCTTCTTCCTCTAATGCTACCATAACTACCCAAAGAACCCTAAATCGACTAAGTGTCCAGTACTCATTTTTCCACTACTCTGAAAATGGCTCACCAAAATAACCATTTGCTTCCAGTATTCGTTGGTAAGGATGTTGAGAAACACCCCGCTGTTACCATAATGCTAACCCTGAAACCCACAAACTATATTGCAAATCTAACCATTCCCAAAAACTACGTGGGGAAGGGTTATGAAAACATGGTGGAGTTTCTGAAGGTTCATCCCCTACACTATGCTATGACTGCATCTCCTGGTGTCCTGTACTAGAAGATGGTGTATGAGTTTTGGTACACTTGTGCTTATGAGGGGAACCATTCTCAATGGGACTCAGACCATTGAGATAACTACTGATCTCATCAGGGAAGTTCTTCATCTTCCTGTGGCTGAAACATATGACCGGCCACAACCTGAGAATGATCAGATGAGAAATCTGCTACGCTTCTGTGGTGTAGCAGAACCCAAAGTTGGAGCCACGCTGTTCAGAAAGAATCTCTCACCAACCTACAACTTTTTATTTGCCTCTGTGGTAATGTGCTTCAGCAGCAAAGTTGGTTCTTTTGACCAGCTTAGCCGTGATGAAATCCCAATAGTCCTACAACTTGTGGATGTGACTACACTGAACATGGCTCGTTAGAACTTTGTGAATTTGAGGAACCTGGTACAGCAGGAAACACATCCAGCTGCTGCAGATATCCAAGGTTTGTGAGCCTCATATTCAAGCATGTTTGTGGTGAGCATCTCTAGAACTCTCAGCCCCTCTTACTTACTGCTGCATTCCCAGTAATTGGGAATAGAGTTTTCTACACTCCAGTTCTTCCTAATGAACCTCCTTTCTCAACACCGATGAGGAGGTTCCTTGGCATGGTGGAAGGACCCTCTACTATGAGGGTGGATCTAGTGATTGCTCCCAAAGGAAAATCCAAATCCAGGCCCAAAGTTGTCAAAAGGGTCCTGGAATCGACTCAAGCTGAGCTTGTCCGCAAGAAGACTAAAACAGCTAAGTCAAAGTCTGCCCCTTCAGCCTCAGTGGCTGAAGGGGAGCAGACTTCTCACCCTCGTTCATCTGTTGAACCTGAAGCCTTTGTGGCTGGTGCCTTTGTGGCACCTGAGACTATGAAACAGGTTAACCCTCCTGTTTCTGACCCAGTCTCACCACCAGTCCAAACACAACTCCCTGCTACTTCTCCTCAATCCCCCACAATGTCACAATACTCAAGGAGAAAATCATTAGCTAGGAAGAAACCACCTACCCAAACTAGCCCCTCTGACTACTCTCAACAGGAGTCAGTTGAAAAAGAAGCAACCCATGTTGCCTCTCCTATATTGGAAAAAGGTCCAGCATCATTGGAGCAGGCTTCACTCCAACCTGAGTCCACCCAGAGTCAGCCTAGACCCTCTGGTTCCTCCCAACAGGAACCAGTTTTACATAAGGAGACTACCACATCATCTATCCCAGCCTCCCAACAGGCTGAGGATATTGAAAGACAGGAGTCCACTCCACTCCACACTGAGTCCACACAGTCTCCACCTCATACTTCTCTAACACAACCTGAAGTCTGTACGGGGTGCCAAATCTGCTGGAAAAGACCATCCAACAGATCAGCCTCAAACTTCTGCTCCTAGTGATGCAGCTGCTATGCATCCAATAGCTGCTGAAGGACCAATCTCCCAAGTTGATGAACCACAGGGAACAGACCATCCCTCTGGTGAAGCTGCCCTCAAATGCAAACTCCATCAGCAGTTTCACCACTGCTGATGTTGAAATGCACATCCCATCTCCCCATGATGACGCTCCTATAAACCAAGGTGCTGCTGAGGGAACCACCCCAGGTCTTGATGAAGGTGTTGCAACACAAGAAGCATCTGAGAGGCCACCATCTCCTACACCCTTTCCTCATGATGCAGAAAGAACCACTGCTGAAGGATCTATTAACCCTTCCAAGCTGGGCCATCTCACTTATGCTCAGGCTATGGAACTTCTCTCCAAAGTATCCCTACCTTCCTCCACTCATCCTCAAACACCTGCCTCATCCTCATCCTCATTCTCATTCTTCACCATCCACACAATCAAAACAGTCCACCCATACTCCTCCATCCCCCAAAGATCTTCCTTTGAACGATCAGCTCTCTTTGCTGACCAACAAAGTTGGTTCTTTGGAAAACTCCATGACCTCCCTATGATCCATCATCTCAGACTCCGTGTCTGCACAGCTAAAGGGATTCTTTGATTTGTTCAAGAATTCCTTTCCAACCCATCCTCAAGCTGATCAATCCTCACAGCTGCTTGCACTCACTGCACAGCTGCAAACTATCTCCACTACCCTTTCCTCTATTCTTTCCACTCAACAGGATTCTGTGTCCTCCAAGGCAGCTGTCTCCCAATAGCTGTCCAATCTCCTAAACACTTGCACAACTACCCTTCCTTCTACATTGGCCAGCTTAAACACTATACTAGTCTCTCTGTCCAATTCTGTGTCATCAAACCTTGATGATGTGCAAGACTCTCTTGAACTACATCTTGCACAACTTCAAAGTTTGCTGTTCACAGCTTCTGACAGGGAAGTCGTCTCTAAGCTGTCCTCAATTGCTGCTTCCCAAACTACCTCTCTTCACACCTGCCTTACCCAACTTGCAGAGGTTAAGGACAACTTGGCTTACTTAGTGCATAGGCTGGTTGCCCCCAAACCTGCTGCCAAAACTAGCTGCTATGCCTGCTAAATTTTTTTCTCCAGGCAGACCACATGTTGAAGGCTATGTTTCATCTCCTTCAAAGGGTGAGAAGTTATCTGCCTCAAAGACCAAGTCTAAGGGGGAGAAATCTTCTTCTCCTTCTAAGGAGAAATCAACATCTGTTGGTCAAGCAGTAGGTGCCTCACAAACAGGTCCTACAGGTCCCACTAAGGATGTCTCCCATCAAACTGTAGCTGCTCAGCCTACTCAGGCTGGATCTCCAAACCCTGCACCATCTAAGGGGGAGGAATCCATTCCTGGGGACAGGTCAGGCAGAAGGAGACATCTGATACTGGAACAAGAAGAAGAAGAAGAGGAAGAAGAACCTGAAGGTGTTTCAACTACAACAGCTAAAGGGAAGAAGAAAGCCTCTGTAGACCCTAACTACCTTAAAGCTGCTCAACTAAAGTTTGACAAGGCCAGAGCTAAAGAAATGGGCGTCTCTATGGAGACTTATTATGAATACAAAGAAGAACAGCTCCAAGCCCTTGAAAAACTAAATAAAGAAGAAGCCTCTGCCAAAGCTGCATGGACCTTTGTATTCAAGGAGGCGAGTAAAATTAAAATGCCTTCTTTGGAAGTCCAAAGGAAATTACTAGAGGCTGCTAGAGAGTCAGTGACTGAGAAGGAAGTTGAAAAGGAACAGGGTGCTCAGGTCTCAGTGACCAAGTCTAAGCAAGAATCCTCCTTTGCAAAAGCCCAGATTCACTTTGACAACCTGGCAAGGAAAAAGTTCTTTGATGTTGCAAACAGAAGACTTTCCAGGGAACCAATTGTCAAAGTTGTTTCCATTTCAAGTAAAGGCAAACAGTGGAATTTACAGATAACCAGAATGGGTGCTGAAGGTCCAGAACTAGAAGCATATGAACACACTAACGTTGCACAAATGGGATTTTCAGAATGGGTGGAACTGGCAGTTGCCCTGAGCCAGTGTAAGTCTGAAACTGCTAAGACTATCAGGGAATATGTCAAAAAGTTAACGGAAAGAGTGAAGGATCTTGGCCTAATCACAGAAGAACAAATCAAGGGTACCTTAGTAGTTACACCCAAGATAAAGGCCAAGAGAAGAAGAAAGGATACAAAGAGCTGGAAGAGCTCCTGATAATGATTGACCAAGGTGATGTAGCCGTGGAAATCAAAGGAGTAGATCACAGCCTGCCCAAGGGAGTGGAACATGAGGAGGATAAGCTGATTGAAGAACCTGAGCTGGTGGTATTTTTTGTAGATCCCCTTACAAAGAAAAAGTGTTTCCAGAGAGCATCAGATTTGCACAAGGTTGGTCTTAAACAGCTCATTGCCTTTAGACTTGCTAACTCCTTTAGGCAATCTGCAAAATGGAGAGCAACTATCTGGGATCAGCTCAGCGGTTTTTATGAGAGAGGAGAGCTTCAACATCCCAGCTTCATGTTCATAAGAGTTGAAATGGAGGAAATGGATGAAACCAGGGAACAACTTGAAGAAATGTTCGAAGAAGGATTGCCACCACAGCTTGGAGGTCCATCTGCTATTGAGTAGATGAAGAATGGAAGCTGTTCACGAGTTGGACAGGCTTGCCATTACTTGCTCCCATCATCAACAGTCCAACATGTTGAAATTTCTTTGTGTACATTAGTTGTACTTTGTTACATTAGTTGTAATTTTTCCTTTACATTAGTTGTAATGTACATTAGTACATTAGTTGTACTCTTGTAAAAACATATGTTGTTTGGTAATCAAAATTAGTATATATAAACTGATCCTTTACTTTACCATAATGTTACAATTTCATTCCAGCAAAGTGTATTGTTAAAATATATAGTGATTATTGTTAAAATCAGCTTGGACAGATTATTGCAAATAGGGGGAGATTGTTAGGCACAAAAAAGGCCTCAGTCAAACCTGCTCTACATCTTAGGGGGAGATTTTTAATCAAACCTGTTTGATGCACTCAAAGGTATAATTTAAGGCCTGTTAATGCCTTATTGAAACCTAAAAAGTGATTTGCAATATAAGTCAAAGCTGTTTACCCTGTTGCATTCATTGCAACTAAGGTAGATAGCCCAATCTGTACATTCTGTTGAACAGGTTAGAGATAAACTGTCTACGCTGCTCTATTCGAATGAGCAGCTTGGACAAATTCTATATGTTTTGTTCTTTGTGAACAGAACCTGTTCTTTGTGAACAAACTAAACACTTTATGGATAATGTTTCCAAGTCCTCATGTATTGTTTTGGACTACAAGATCAGTTTACAAAGTCGAAGACAAAGTGGAAAACAAAAGATGCAAAAGCTGTCTGCGCTGTTCTGTTACATGAAAACAAAGTGGATATTTGAAATGGGTGACAGACCATTTATTATATCAAAATGGCCTTAACAAAAGAAGAAAGATTCAAAGTTGACATTCCTCTTTTGGTTAAAGCCTTCTGCAACAGAGACAAAAAGAAAAAGACAAAGATTCTGCCACATGAAGAAAGTTTGCTTTATCAGAATGTGCAGAAAAGTTGTTTTGTCTTTTTGCAAAGACATCCCACTATCTCATCGTCCAATGAAGAAGATTCACTGAGATTGTCAGTGAGAGTATAAAAGGAAGCTTCTAAGGATTGTGAGATAACCAAGAATGAGAAATTCAGATCGTGCATTGAAGTGTGTTTTTCCATGCATGCAAGTCTGCTTAAATAAAACAGTAACGTATGTCCAAGCTATTCTTATTTAAGTTGTCCATCTGTGTCTTGTAAATAGTGAGTTCATCTTAGTGAGTGTTTTCATTGTATCTAGTCTGAGTGTCTCCTAGACTAGTTAAACATCTGTTGTATCTGTCATCTCAGCTTGAACCTTTCCGCAGTCAAGCTTGTTTGTAATTAACACTTGTTGATAATATACACAAACATTGAGAAAAGAGTGTTGAGTTTTAATATGTTGTATTCACCCCCCCCCCTCTACAGCTTAGAACAATACACTAGGGAAACCATTTGGGACCTACAAGATTATCATGTATTATATGTAGAGTATTGCGTATTCTACCTAAAAATACCAAAAAACACTACTTTTAACAAATTAACTAGTGAAAGTATTCTGTATATATTATCATGTATTTTATGTAGAGTGTCATATATTCTATGTAGAAATACACCAAAAAGAAGTTTTAACAATTAAGTTGTGAACGTATTCTAGGTATACTATCATGTATTCTATGTAGAGTATCATGAATTCTATGTAGAGTATCGTTTGTTTTGTGTAGAGTA
>JAANYP010000831.1:0-29155 GCA_020465985.1 Centrapalus pauciflorus | reverse complement strand
TTTTCCCCTATGTAAAGCCGAAGCCCTACGGGAAGTGTATGGAAACAAGTCATATAGGAAAGGAATCTGCAGAATTCCTTCCTGTGAATGGAGATCTCGCATTCGGTCCTATCGGATGATGCAATATGCAACGACAAGTATATAAGCAGTCAAGTAAGCAGTAAGCATGATACGTATTTACATGAAATGTAAAAGTGAACATGCAATCAATGCAATTCAAGTGTCTAGCTCAGTAATAGCAACATACGTTTCTATGATACAATATAGTATTAAAGAAAGCATGCAGCAACAAACGGAAGTTTCCATACAGTCCATGACATTCACCAATAAGTATCGAAACATATGCATGTAATTAATGAAATCTGTCACTCACAGTGGTCCGAAGTCAGATAATGCTTAACAAGTTAAGCTGTTCAGTTTACTCTGTCAAATCGACGGGTTCCTGCATTTCAGATTTAAGTCTGACATATTAATGTCAAGTCTGAGTCATAATCTATATAACCCTAGATATATATATATTCAGGTTATTGTCATTACTAGTTATCGAGTCTGAGGTAGTTCCTATCGTCCCAAGGTGAGTCTATTATTATCAGATTAATACGATTTATCTAATTACAGATGTGTGGCCTTGAATAATCGTATTTCTTAGCAAGTTGAACTGGTCATACACATTCCAAGGGTTCGTACAGGGTCTGATAATTCATTTGTGCATAAAATAGTTATGCAACTTGAACTTGTGAGTTTTATCATAATCATACAATACTTTCAATTTCCTTAGGATGATTAATAATTTAATCTGATTTTGGAAATTAATCTTAGACTTGGAACAGGATCAGATTCGAAATTAAGGGAGACAGATTCGAATAGAGTATAATTCGAATCTATAGATTCGAAATACTCATAGATTCGAAGGCATCATACAGATTCGAACACACACACACAGATTCGAACACACACACACACAGATTCGAACACACATACACAGATTCGAACACACACACACAGATTCGAACACACACACAGATTCGAACACACACACACAGATTCGAACACACACACACAGATTCGAAACCTTATAGATTCGAATTTGTGGATTTCGAGTCTAAACATTGCTATTTCGAGTCTGTTCAACATGTTCAACGATTTTCCAGGATTTAACAACTAAATATGAACATAAATGATAGAGAAATGGCTACTAACCTTCGTCCAAGATATATCCTTCGACTATGAATGATTTCCAGGCAAGAACAGCTCCTAAACGGGGGCAAATCAGCTTTAAATGAAGGAAGAGTGAGTAGATTCGAAATTGCCCTTTAAAACCGAGCCAAAAGTCAGAAAAACGGTTGATCTTACCTCAAATTCGGACGAAAACAAACACGAGATGGTAGATTTGCGAAGAACTCGACGATCTCTATCCAATGGCGTAAGAAACACGAGAATCCGACGGTTCAATTTGAAGAAAAGCTAGAGAGAAGGTGGAATTCTTAGAGAGAGAAGGAGGAGAGCCAAAGTTCCAAACTTAAGATATGAGGAGGAAAGCTCATATTTATAGGAAAAATAGGGAAAATCAGATTTTCTACTGAATTTTCCGGAATTGACCAACTTTATTTCCCAATACTCCAATTTGCATTTCAGATACAAATATTAGCAAGGAAGTTCTAGATCTGCTACGATTGTCTTTTAGTCATTTTTAACTCATTTTAGTCAGTTTCGCTAACTTCAGACATTAAGTTGTCATTTATCTGAATTTTAATTATTAACTTAATTTCCACTAAATTTTTGGCAACTTAGCATAATTTAATTATAACTTAATATAATTAATTATTTCAGATTCACATTATCAGCTAATTACTAATTATTGGACAAAATTACTTCATTATCCAAAGTTTGCTGCTGTTATTATATTTAATAAATTACGGGCTGTTACAATCTTCCCCCGTTAAATTGATTCCGTCCTCGGAATCGACTAGGACAGGAATAACTCCGGATACTTTTGTCTAATCTCGTCTTCTCGTTCCCAAGTTTGCGCAGATCCCTTATGATATTTCCATTGAACTAACACCATTGGGATTTCCTTGCTACGCAATTTCGAAACTTTATGGTCGATAATACGCTCGGGCTCTTCTTCGTACCGCAACTGCTCATCTAATTGCACGTCTTTCCAAGGAATCACGGCTTCAGCGTCAGCCAAACACTTTCGAAGATTACTCACATGGAATACATCATGAATCCCAATCATTTCGGCAGGCAGCTTTAGTCTGTAGGCTTGTAACCCTATACGTTCGAGAATTTCAAAAGGACCCACAAATCGAGGGCTCAACTTCCCCCGTTTGCCGAACCTTACTATTCCTTTTCTTGGCGAAACTTTCAGCAACACTTTATCTCCAACTTCAAATGCAATCGGCTTACGTCTTCTATCATGATACTTCTTTTGTCTGTCTTGAGAAGTCTGTATCCGCTGCCGGATCAATTGTAGCTGATCATGGGCTTCTTGCAGAATTGCTGGTCCAGAGATCGGGCGTTCACCTGTTTCCCTCCAACAGGTTGGAGTTCTGCATCGACGTCCGTACAAAAGCTGATATGGAGGCATACCAATAGTCGAGTGATAACTATTGTTATATGCAAACTCCACAAACGGCAAGTGGGTATCCCAACTCCCACCGAGATCAATCACACAGGCACGCAACATATCTTCTAATGTCAAAATTGTCCTCTCGCTTTGCCCATCAGTTTCTGGATGGTAAGCGGTGCTCATCTTAAGTTCAGTTCCTAGTCCAGTCTGAAAAGCCTTCCAAAAACGTGAAGTAAATCTGCTGTCACGGTCGGATACTATAGACAATGGCACACCATGTCTAGTCACAATTTCTTTTACGTACAATTCAGCTAACTTTTCGAGGCGTTCATCTTCTCGTATGGGTAGGAAATGGGCTGACTTAGTAAGTCGATCCACTATTACCCATATAGAGTCATGATTCCGCTTTGTCCTTGGCAGCTTTGTCACAAAGTCCATGGTTATGTGGTCCCACTTCCATTCCGGGATTGGCAATGGTTGTAGTTCCCCATACGGCTTCTGATGTTCAGATTTGACTTGTAAGCAAGTCATGCAATTTTCTACATAACGCGCCACGTCCTTCTTCATTCCAGGCCACCAATATTCCGTCCTCAAATCTTGATACATTTTGGTAGAACCAGGGTGTATCGAGAATTTCGACATATGAGCTTCCGACAGAATTCGATCCCGAATACCTCCTAGTCTGGGAACCCATATTCTATCCAAAAACCGTCTAAGACCACGATTATCAAGAGTCAGCTGGGTCACATAAGTAACCATGCGTTCAGATTTCAAGTTCTCATCCCGAATGGCTTCGGTTTGAACGGCAATAATCGATTCAGACAAAGCAGACTCCAATACAACAGGAGTCAAGGCATAACATCGGGAATAATGGTCTTGTCCGGTTTTGCGGCTTAGGGCATCTGCTACAATGTTTGCTTTACCAGGATGGTAAAGGATCTCACAGTCATAGTCTTTTATCAATTCCATAGATCGCCTTTGTCGCATATTCAGCTCTTTCTGGTCAAATATATACTTCAAACTTTTGTGATCGGTATATAACTTGCATCTAGTCCCATACAGATAATGCCGCCAAATCTTCAGTGCGAAAGTCACGGCTGCAAGCTCTAAGTCATGCGTCGGGTAATTCTTTTCATGCGCCTTTAGCTGCCTTGATGCGTAGGCAATTACTTTATCCCTTTGCATCAGTACACAGCCTAATCCCATCTTAGATGCATCACTATAAACTACAAAATCATCATTACCCTCAGGTAAGGCCAAAATCGGCGCTTCTACTAGCTTACGTTTCAGAGTCTCGAAGGCTCGATCTTGAGATTCATTCCATTCAAACTTGACTTCTTTCTTTGTCAGGCTGGTTAAAGGTACCGCAATCTTGGAGAAATCACGGATAAATCTTCTGTAATAACCCGCTAGACCCAAGAAACTACGAACTTCAGATACATTTTTCGGCGCTTCCCACTTCAGAACCGCCTCAACCTTCGACGGATCTACGGCTATTCCCTCACCGGAGACAATATGCCCTAGAAACTGCACTTGACGTAACCAGAATTCACATTTGGAGAATTTTGCATAGAGTCGTTCCTTTCGTAACAATTCTAGCAATTCTCGTAAATGCATCGCATGATCAGATTCAGATTTGGAGTAAATCAAGATGTCATCAATGAAGACTATCACTGATTTATCCAGCATTGGTCTACATACCCTATTCATGAGGTCCATAAATGCTGCCGGGGCATTTGTGAGACCAAACGGCATTACTAGGAATTCGAAATGACCGTAACGAGTACGAAAAGCAGTCTTCGGTACGTCAGACTCAAATACTTTGAGTTGATGGTAACCAGATCGGAGATCGATCTTTGAGAAGTAGCTAGCCCCTTGCAGTTGATCAAACAAGTCGTCAATTCTTGGCAGAGGGTATCGGTTCTTGATTGTTACTTTATTCAGCTCCCGATAATCTATACACATGCAAAAGGTACCATCCTTCTTCTTAACGAAAAGAATCGGAGCACCCCAAGGAGAAGTACTCGGACGAATAAACCCTTTTTCCAGTAATTCCTGCAACTGACACATCATTTCCTTCATTTCATTCGGAGCAAGACGGTAAGGGGCTTTCGCGATAGGAGCAGCACCCGGTACAAGGTCAATATGGAATTCGATTTGACGATCTGGTGGCAAACCAGAGATGTCATCCGGGAACACGTCAGGGAAATCTCGAACTACAGGAACATCGGACACGGTCTTTTTAACTTCTCTAGCATCTATGGCATATGCTAAATAGGCGGAACAACCTTTGGTTAGGCACTTTCGGGCTTTCAGTACAGAGATGAGACCTAAATCTCGAGTCTTTCTATCGCCATAAACATAACGTTCATTTCCTTCGGGGGTTCTAATTCTAATTATCCTTTTTGCACAAAGGATTTCAGCATTTCTCATCATTAGCCAGTCCATTCCTATAATAACATCGAACTCCCTAATCCACATCGGTATCAGGTCAACGTCCGAGGAGAAGTCGTCAATCACTAGCTTACAGGAACGAAAGACTTTATTCACAGTCACAAATTTCGAGCTAGCAGTTTCTATGTCTAAGGGCACAGGCAACATTTCAGGGGCAAAATCAAACTGTTTAGCAAACTTTTCAGACACATACGACAGATTAGAGCCAGAGTCAAATAGGATCAAAGCAGGCATATCATTAACAAGAAATGTACCAGTGACGACATCAGCAGTCTCTTTTGCCTCTTCGGCTGTCATCTGGAAGGCTCTCGGTTGATTTCTCGGAGCAGAGGAACCCTTGACTGATTGCTGAGGTGAAGATGCAGGCGGTGGAACAAATCGGGGTCGGGTACAGTCTTTAGCATGGTGCCCCAACGTAATGCAGTTTCGGCAAGCTTCACTGCGCTTGGGACATTCCGATCGGTCGTGACCATTCTGCCTACAGCAATAGCACTTAACGAATGCAGGATCGCACTTTCCTTCATGAATCTGCTTGCAGCGAGGACAAGCAGGCTTTGGCGCCGAGGTCACAGCATATGACTTTGCTTTCTTGGAAGACTGCTTATCTCCCTTCTTCGAACTTTCATACTTCCTTTCCGCTTTCTCAGATTTCTCCTTCTTATTAGATTTGGCAATGAAAGGACATGCGCGCTCAGGATAGATTTCAAGCTCACCTACCCTAGCAATCTCCACTGCCTCAATATAACTTTTCGGTCTGCCGGACTTCACAAACTTCCGGATTTCTCGATCCAGACCATCCACAAACAAATCCCTTCTCCTTTCGTCGGTATCAACAGGGTGATCAGATAATAGCGAGAGCCTGGTAAATTCCAGCTCATAATCTGTTACGGACTTTGTACCTTGCTGAAACGATAGCAGGGTTTTCTCCATCTGGCGCTTAACATCCTGGGGGCAGTATTTCTCCTTTAAATGAATCTTAAATTGTTCCCAAGTAATGGATTTCTCCATTGCTTCAGACATGGGATTCGTAATCGACTTCCACCAACGGCCAGCTCCATCTTCCAACATTCCTGTTGCAAACGTCACCTTGTCTTCCTCATTACACTTGGAGAGTTTGAACGCTTTCTCCACATTCGCGACCCAGTCCATAGCCTTAACAGGATCAGATGACCCCGCAAACGTACGAGCTCCACACTTTTTGAAATCAACAAACGTACACTCACGTCCTACCTTAACGTGATGGTCAGAAGAGTCAGTCTCACTTTCATCAGAGGACACATGTCTATGCTTCCTCTTCCTGTCTTTCTTTGGCTTTGCTAACATTTCTTCCTTATGCTTCAGTTCTAATTCTTGTAACTTAAGTTCCCGCAACCTAAGTTCTTCTTCACGGCGCTTAAATTCCATTTCACGCTGGTTAACTTCATCAGTCTGCATCACTGCTTTACCCTTGGTCAACAGATCCTTAATCTCCCTAAATCTGTCTTCAACTGTCATATCAGTCTGCAGTCGGTTCCTATCCATCATAAGCTGCATTTGCCTACGGTTATCCTCATTCAACTTATGAACGAGGTCAATCAATTGAGCCTGCTGGGGAGGCACAGGTGTGGCAGTACTGCTTGAGTCATTAGCAGTGTTCTCAGGGTCAGTGCCTAAGTCTTCTACGTGAACAGTTTCTTTGTGTTGATCAGCTGCAGCATCAGCAGCTTTATCAACCCTTGAGGAACCGGCAACAGTCGGATTCTTATCAGCCATTGGCTGAAAATATAAAGGAAATAGCTATTATTTCCTGATTCAATAAGCACAATTCAAGTCATATTTCCTACATCAGATAATCATATCTAATTTCATAGATATGAAGGCAGTCAGTCAACCAAGCAGATACAAAGTCAAGTCAGAGTCAAGTCAAGGTCAAGTTAGTATTAAGCAGTCAATCCCTTCCCATCCTATCAGTCATCATTTGCCTATCTTAGGTCAAGTTGTGTGGGTAGTCCTTTACTAATTAGGTTACCCTAGGTCTCGGTGACTTGTTCGGGAGTTCAGAGTCACATAGTCCATATCATACCAGTAGTTTAAGTATCGGGTGGCCAGTCCGATGATTAAACTGCTGCTCTGATACCAACTTTGTAACATCCAATTTCCATAAACAGTACACGTCAATATTTCATTTGATAAATAATATTAATTGTTTGATACCACAGGCCCACAACAGAATACTTAAATACAACAATGTTTTAAAGATCAATTGGTGGTCTAACTAGCTTCTAGAATCTTCAATCAGAGTGCGGAAGACTGAACAAGCTACCCGAGACCGCATTGTCTTTACAAAATAGGCATCATCAAAAGTCCAAAGGTCTGCTATTCATCCAGGTCCAGATTCACTTAGCCTGGGACGAACTACCTGCTAGGGTCTTGCCTTTATCAGCTTTTCCTGAAAAAGAGATGTCATGACAGAGTAAGCTAACAAAGCTTAGTGAGTTAACAGAGTTCCATTAGTTACCACACATATATAACATACTATCAGCTCCTGCCGGCCAGTCAACACGTCGTAGACGCAGAAAGGTTGGGAGACAACCCAGTCAGTATTCCCATATGTAAGGCCGAAGCCCTACGGGAAGTGTATGGAAACAAGTCAGATAGGAAAGGAATCTGCAGAATTCCCTCCTGTGAATGGAGATCTCGCATTCGGTCCTATCGGATGATGCAGTATGCAACGGCAAGTATATAAACAGTCAAGTAATCAGTAAGCATGGTACGTATTTACATGGAATGTAAAAGTGAACATGCAATCAATGCAATTCAAGTGTCTAGCTCAGTAATAGCAACATACGTTTCTATGATACAATATAGTATTAAAGAAAGCATGCAGCAACAAACGGAAGTTTCCATACAGTCCATGACATTCACCAATAAGTATCGAAACATATGCATGTAATTAATGAAATCTGTCACTCACAGTGGTCCGAAGTCAGATAATGCTTAACAAGTTAAGCTGTTCAGTTTACTCTGTCAAATCGACGGGTTCCTGCATTTCAGATTTAAGTCTGACATATTAATGTCAAGTCTGAGTCATAATCTATATAACCCTAGTTATATAAATATTCAGGTTATTGTCATTACTAGTTATCGAGTCTGAGGTAGTTCCTATCGTCCCAAGGTGAGTCTATTCTTATCAGATTAATACGATTTATCTAATTACAGATGTGTGGCCTTGAATAATCGTATTTCTTAGCAAGTTGAACTGGTCATACACATTCCAAGGGTTCGTACAGGGTCTGATAATTCATTTGTGCATAAAATAGTTATGCAACTTGAACTTGTGAGTTTTATCATAATCATACAATACTTTCAATTTCCTTAGGATGATTAATAATTTAATCTGATTTTGGAAATTAATCTTAGACTTGGAACAGGATCAGATTCGAAATTAAGGGAGACAGATTCGAATAGAGTATAATTCGAATCTATAGATTCGAAATACTCATAGATTCGAAGGCATCATACAGATTCGAACACACACACACAGATTCGAACACACACACACAGATTCGAACACACATACACAGATTCGAACACACACACACAGATTCGAACACACACACAGATTCGAACACACACACACAGATTCGAACACACACACACAGATTCGAAACCTTATAGATTCGAATTTGTGGATTTCGAGTCTAAACATTGCTATTTCGAGTCTGTTCAACATGTTCAACGATTTTCCAGGATTTAACAACTAAATATGAACATAAATGATAGAGAAATGGCTACTAACCTTCGTCCAAGATATATCCTTCGACTATGAATGATTTCCAGGCAAGAACAGCTCCTAAACGGGGGCAAATCAGCTTTAAATGAAGGAAGAGTGAGTAGATTCGAAATTGCCCTTTAAAACCGAGCCAAAAGTCAGAAAAACGGTTGATCTTACCTCAAATTCGGACGAAAACAAACACGAGATGGTAGATTTGCGAAGAACTCGACGATCTCTATCCAATGGCGTAAGAAACACGAGAATCCGACGGTTCAATTTGAAGAAAAGCTAGAGAGAAGGTGGAATTCTTAGAGAGAGAAGGAGGAGAGCCAAAGTTCCAAACTTAAGATATGAGGAGGAAAGCTCATATTTATAGGAAAAATAGGGAAAATCAGATTTTCTACTGAATTTTCCGGAATTGACCAACTTTATTTCCCAATACTCCAATTTGCATTTCAGATACAAATATTAGCAAGGAAGTTCTAGATCTGCTACGATTGTCTTTTAGTCATTTTTAACTCATTTTAGTCAGTTTCGCTAACTTCAGACATTAAGTTGTCATTTAGCTGAATTTTAATTATTAACTTAATTTCCACTAAATTTTTGGCAACTTAGCATAATTTAATTATAACTTAATATAATTAATTATTTCAGATTCACATTATCAGCTAATTACTAATTATTGGACAAAATTACTTCATTATCCAAAGTTTGCTGCTGTTATTATATTTAATAAATTACGGGCTGTTACACACCTGCTTCCACATCAGCCACAAAACCCCATAGAGCCAGACCCTTATGGAGACTTCTTCAGCAACGTCTTCGGTCCGCCTCCTCCTCCTTCATACTGATCATCATTCTTCCCTTGTTCTTTGTTCTTTATTTTCTGTACTTTTATTTATTTTAGTTTTATAGTTGCATTTAATTTCTTTAGTGTTAATAGTATTCATTTTTAGTTTTATTTTTAGCCGAGTCCTTATTTAGTTTGTAATGTTTATATAGTTTGTCTTGCTTTTCCTAATTGAGTCTTGTTTGCCGATCAGACCGTGGAACATGATGATACATTGAAAATATATGTACGAGGGAATTGGCTAGTGTTGATAAGATATTCTATAATTAAGAAAAGAGTCGTAATAATAGTTAACGTTTTTGCTATGTAAAGCAAACTCAAGTAGATTAAACTATATTGGGGCTTAAATATAAGTAATGTGTCAAAAGATTTTGGAAAACTCATGCAATAAGGGGGAGAGCTTAATCACATTTTTAGCCTCAAAACAACGGCTCAATTATAGTTTAGATGGTTCGGAAAATTAAGTCCTTGGGGTACCACTCTTGCCATATCCCCTAAAACCATCTGGTTTGGGAGTGATTGACCAAAATCTCGCTACATGGACCAACTAGATAATTTGAGTTAGCAATTATAGATATAAGCTTGATATTAAAAAAAAGAGAAAATTTTTGTCGTAAACATGCATAGAGGGAAAAGATGGTCAAAAGACAGATGTGTTTTAAGTTTCGTAACCTTGAGCTAAAAGAGTAATTTTCAAAAGTGAGATACATTATATAAATTCTAAGGAAAATATATTATACTGAAAATGTCTTTGGTTTGCATAGTAAAAGTTTTAACGCATTATTGCGAAGGCTAGCTTAACTTAGAAAATTCTACACACTGTTAATATATGCCCGGTGCATAGATAGTTCTGATTCCAAAGGCTTGTTCAAGGATGACCAAGAGTTAAGTTGGGGAAGTTTGATAAGGCTATTATTTTATGTGTCGTAGTATCGTTTTGGGCTCATTTTAAGCACCAATTCCTCGTAACTTTGTTATTATTACTCCAAATTTATGTTTCAGGGTCAAGAAGTCAAATGGAAGCAATTCGAGAAAATTCAGCGGGATCCGAGCCGGAGGGGTTGTAGGCATGCGCCACCCTACGCTACAAAAAAGAGAATTTCAGAGTTAGAGAGCACTTCCAGCGCAGCCTAGCGTAGCCCAGAATGTACCCCAGGCGCAGGGGGGGCACAGGCCTACGCCCAGGCCTACGCTGGTGAGGCGCAAAAAGAGATTAGACGTGTTTTCAAGCAAAAAACCCTAATTTCCACTTCCTCTATAAATAGAGGTCGAGGGTGAACGTTTTGAGAGGTCCCAAAAGTGTTGAACGAAGCGGCGAAGCATTCATGATTCATGTACGAAGAAGGTGTTTGGAAGCCTATGACGATGCTCCGATCATTCACGATGAATAGCATACGATGAGCGGCTAAACACCATAGCCGTTTGCGGAGGATCTATGGCTAAGTTTTACTTTATTGAATTTCAATTATGTTTTGATGTAATTTGTGTTGATTGAAATACTCTATGTAAAATGCAAATGGTAAGCATTCAGTTATTGTTATCAATATATGTTTTGATTGATAAAAGCAAGATAGTTCATAGTAGTGTTATTATTTGTGCTGAGTCTGTTAGCCTAGTGATTAAGACAAGTAATGAGTGTTGCATGCGCTATGCCAAGATTTATCGATTACAATATGTATGAGTAGTATAACTACGCAATTAATTATGTCTTTGTGATTATTGCATGAAATTCAAGTGGGTAATAACTTATGCCTAGTGATTCCGTGAATGGTTATATTTACTTGCTTTGTTAATCAATTCGTTAGTTGTTTGCCGTTAATTTTAGTATTAAATTAAGCGTAATCATTATTCCAAACAATTTAATCAATATACAATTTAATCGCTTTTAATAAACCAAAGAAACTAGTTAATTAACCCTCCTAATTCACATACGCACTCCCTGCGGATTCGACCTTTTCTTCTCTGAGCTAAATAGTTAGATTTAAGGTTACTTCTACGGGTCAAAATGACGGCTCATCATTCATCCGAATTTCGGATCTAATGAATTTCGGACGGAAAACTTGAAAAATCATAACTCAAAGACACGAATTTTGGATATCAAGGCATCCGAATTTCAGATCATACAAGTATCCGAATTTTGGATGGAATTGTGCAAAATAAAATTCTAAGGATGGAACTTCGGACCTTCCGAATTTCGAGTCTATCCGAATTTCGGTTGGGATTCGAACTTCGGATCATTTATCTAAATTTTAAAATTAAGTTTTATGAAATAAACAATTATTGATGTACTTTTACATTGTCTAAACATGATCTTTGTAGTGTTGACTAACACACATAGATTTATAAATCACGGTAAAGCCTACTTGTATTGTGTAAGACCCTGTGGTATCTTTCTAGGGCATCCTTGCTAAGTAAACCATTATGAGTGATAGATTACTATTCAAGCATTTATGTTTTTTACATTCATATTGATGGCATGTTCCCATTGCTCATAACATATCAGTTGGCATTCTCATATGATTTATTGTTATTAATGCACACTCGTACTTGACATGTTATAAACATGTAGCTTGCGTTCACTTGAAAGTGCATCCTTTAGTACATGCTTCTGCAAGATTAGTATCTCATAATCCGGTGTGACCTGGGCTGAGGTTGACAGCAGGCCACTGTCGGGGACTGATCATCATCCTATATACTCATTCCAGCCAGGTTGTACATCCCCGATTGATATTTTAACTGCCAATCCATGCTTTCTCTGCATGATGAAAACTTGTTATCTGTGCCCTCCGCACGAAGGGGCAAGCATTGGCCGTATTAACTTTTGTTTTGTAAACAGATAATTGTTGAATATGTAATCTGTTATCTCACTAAGCCGTAGATTACTGTTGAATTTCAATGCTTTTAGGCAAATGAAAAGAAATCGTTGGGCCTTCTACTTAGGCTTTCGTTCAAGTTCCCGGTGATCTAATAGAAGCTTCTTTGTAACTTGATGATGCTATAGCTTTGGGGCTGGGTATTTATGATGTCACAATTGAACAATGATGTTGTAATAGTTAGATTATAACACCGTAGACTTATAAACCTTCTTATGCTTTAGTGTTGATGTACTTAATAGTCGTTCTATCCTTTCATATTTCAGGACAATCCTAGAGACAATATGACTCCTCAACAGATGTTCCAAATGGTTCAAAGCCTAATGGAACAAAACAATGAACTTCAAGCTAAAAGAATGGTTGAGCAAGCTCAATCAATCATTCGCTGATCAGCTTAGGGCTAGGGATGAGGCCAAGGCTAAACGCAAGGCCGATCATAGGAAAGAAAAAGAACACCAACAAGGTGAACAAGGAGACATGCAGGAAGACTCTGGTTCTTCCAGCAAAGCGAAGGGATGCAGATTCAAGGATTTCAAAAGTAGTAGGGCTATACCGTTTGATGGAACTAGAGATACGGTTACGACACTGGAGTGGATTACTACCACTAAAAGAACCTTCCGAATCAGCGAATGTGTTGAGAAGGTTATGGTTCGATTTGCCACTGCAATGTTCACGAAGGATGTCGTCATCTGGTGGGATGCGATGGTTAATGTGTTGAGGATGCAGCTAGTGTCGCACATGTCTTGGAGTGAATTCAAGGAAGTATTTTCGCAATAATATTGTCCTGCTGATGAGAACCGCCGTCTGGAGGCGAAGTTCTTAGGATTGACTCAAGGAACGAAAGCAGTAACTCAATATGTTGTTGAGTTCACCCGCTTGAGTTTGTTTGCGCCCCACCAGATTGACATTGAGGAGAGAAATATACTGATTTGAAGTCGGATTAGACTGGGAGATTTGACGAACCATGAGTAGTGTTCGGTATACAACATTTGTTGGATTATTTGAGGCTGCTCGGAATGTGGAGCAGATTTTACTACTTTCTGGATATGTCATGGGAACAGCTGCTACAGGTCCAACTCAACCGTCACCGCCAAAAGGGCAACGAGAATCTGGGAACTCTGGATCATCCCGATCCTTACCACGATCCAACCAACTATCATCCTCACCAAGGAAAGGAAGGGCCTTTTCGGCCAGTACTAAATCAAGGGACTGACGGCGATGCCGAAAGACTCACTATTGGGAATGCAAAACCCAGGATATTTGTTGTTACTGCTGTGGACAGAAAGGTCATCACTGGGAGAATTGTCACCGAAAAGCCGAGGCATGCTACAATTGCAACAAATTCGGCCATTTTGCCAAGGACTACGGAATGCCCCCACAAAATCAAAACACCCAACAGTCGACCATGTCAAGATCAAAATCACCTAAGATTAACTGGTTATAATAAATCAGAGTGTAAACCAATAACCTTGTTTTGAATCAAAGTCCAATTAAGAAGTTTGCGGAATAACACTTGACTGTTTAAGAAAACTTTCAGAATAAATAACAGATATTCAAATAAATATCAACAATATCAAAATCCTTTATATTGCCAAAATCACTGATTACAATCACCTCTAATATGTTTGATTAGACGAAGAACACAGATTGTTTTTAGAATTTTACAATCTTAGAGGCTTGAGAAACTTTATCCGAAAGCAATTACAATGAAGCACACAATTACAGAACTTGCACGTACAGACTTACAATAGAAAGACCTAGTCTATCTATATATATAGCCTTCTGATTTGTTTCCTTGACGAACTCTGATTTCTCTGGTAGTAGATATACTTGGAAGATATTCAAATCTTGAAATATATATCACTTCCTGAATTTCAGCACTTTCTGTTATTAATCTGTTGAGCAGCTTGAACTCTTAACTCTAGCAGCTTGAACTTTGAACTAGCAGCTTGAACTTGTTGAACTAGCAGCTTGAACTTATTGAAATAGCAGCTTGAACTTATTGAACTAGCAACTTGAACTTTGTAATTACACAGAAATACTACTAACAGTTTGAGAAATCTAACTAACAGCTTGACATACTTAGAATATTTCCCAACAATCTTCCCCTAACTTAATTTATTTACATAAGACTTTAAGTTTCTATACAAATAAGAAAATAAAACAAAGTAAAACTGTTATATAAAAACTAAGGCATCCAAAAACTTACAACTGTGAAAGTTTCTGCCTTATAGCCTTTATGAATTCTTTCTTTAACTCCACTTTATCACATTCAATCTTTATAGAGCTCATCAGGAGTATCCATGCTTTTGGAAAATCGAGGAATTCAAAATTGTAGAAACTGCTGGATCTGTCTGCGAGCTTGAGTCTATATGTCATGGATTTGGCATATAAATCAACCTGTACAATCTTCATTTCCTTGGCAGCTTCTATATCCACTATGGTGGATTCTGGGATAAAAATGCTTCTGAGATCTTTCAAATTTGTCTGAACCCAAACAATTAGAGACCTAGAGTGGCTGGCAGTTCCAATATGATGCATTTGAGTCAGCTCATCTCTAGTCAGTCTCTGAAGTAGGTGGATTAGGCTCTTATATTCTTCCTCTGGACCAGCCTCTCTTTTGATTACAAAATGATACACTAAATCAATGTCATCCATTGACTTAGCATACCAGTAAGTAATAGGAGGTTTGGAGAAGTCATGCTGATCCAGGACTTTTTCAATTTCCATAGCCTTTTGCAATTGCTGATCAAAAAACACTCTCTTTACCTGTTCAAACTTTGCATGTTGGATTGGTTCAGCTTGAGGAGTATCAGCAACAATTTGAACTGGTTGTTGTAGAACTTGGACTTGTTAGGAGACTGTGGAAGCTTTTTCTTTCTCCTTCTCCTTGTCATATAAAGCTCGAAGCTTCTCAGTTTACCATGATTGAGAAATTACTTTTGATATCCCAGCTGTTGCAGAAAAATTTATCAAGAATCTTCTATGTTCTCCTTTTGAAGGCCCTGTAGGCCTTTTTCTTTTCTTTTGATTATCTTTGACCACAAACCCTCTTAGGTAATCTCCTAAGGTTTCATTATCTCCCATTGGTTCATGGGTTTGCTGGTCTAAGATTTCATGTTGTTCTTCTGCTAATTTTCTGGCTAGTTCAGCATCATGGGCAACTTGGGCTTCTTTAGAAATGAATTTGATCTTTGGAGGATCAATCAGAATGCCCTTTCCCTTGTCTTTGGAAGCTGATACTGTGGATTGAACTGCTGGGGCAGGAGCTTGGGAACCTTCTTTGATAACCACTCCACTTGATTTGCTGGGAACAGCTTGAGCTTCTAGACTAACAGCTTGAGAAACTCTTGGGACTGTTAGCCTAGAAACTGAAGCTGTTGGTGGAGAAATTGAAGCTGTTTGGACTGGATGTGGGATCTCCTAATTCTACTCATTTTTGGATGCATTGGTTTGGCCAAGGGGACCAAAAACCTTTGCAAGCAGGGATCGAACCATCTTTTCGAGCTGGATGATCTTGTTTCCAAACAAAGTGAAACCAAGATGAAACTGATCAAGTCTTTGTTGTTGGGCTGCTGTGAGTTGTTGCAAAGCTGTGATTTGAGATCCATGTGCAACAATAATGGACTTGTAATGTTCCAAAATGGCTACAACAGGTTTCAGCTGTTGATCCGTCAAAGCCATAAGTTGCAGACTAGCCTCAAGATCTTCAAAAGATAGTGGGATTTGAGATCTATCACTGGCAGGAATTCCAGAAGTAGAAACATCTGGGCCCCTTTGTTCTTGGTACTGGGGACTTCCAGAAGGTGCTTGCACACCCTCTGTTGCGATGTGTGTGGTCTTAGAGATGTTGATACTATCCTGTGCCTCTTGTGTAGAGACATCAGTAGTACCAGCCACAAATCCCATATGAACATCCTCTGATGGGATGTTCACCTCCAAGTTGAGGGTGGGAGTATCCTCAATGGGTTCCCTATCGATATTCTGTGTGGGAGTGTCCTCATGCACAAGGCTATTTGGCACTGGGAATTGGACTGAGGAGGAAGGAGCTCCTACGACCCTTTGTCTTTTATACATTTTAAGTGAGGGGGCTAGGGAAGTATGTATAGTAGAAGGAGCAAAGGGAGTATATGTATCATGAGGAGTGGGTTGGGGTCCTGGGGGTGAAGCTGTAATGGATGGCTGAGCCTGCTCAGGACCCTCTCCTCTGTTTTTTGGATTGATATCCTACATTGCAGAAGGCAATGGGACATCCACACTGTGAAAATTGGCACTTGGTTTCAAAAGTCTTTTAATAGTAGGTAAAGAGTGCCTATAGGAAACATGTATCATTTTATGTACATTAAAATTATTGCAGGATTTTGCAGTTATTTCTGCCAAAAACCGTGGATATATCAAAAATTTCCCATTATTTAGGGCATGGTGCCTTAACATCCCTTGAAAAATCATATTTAAAAAATTAAACTGTTGGCCTGATGAGAAGCACACTAAGGCAGTGGCAATATTTGAAGAAAATTCAGACCAACCAGTTCTTTTAGGGCTTATACACTGCTGAATAATATGCACAAGATCTGTGTCCAAACAATAGACATTGTCCTTTCTTGGTGTTCTGAGTAAAACAAGATTTTTAGGTATTTTAAAATCTTTTGAAACGACAATGCACTTAGAGCCTGTGAATAAAACAATATTTTGTTTGTCACAGATTTGAGACACACTCAATAATTTATACTTCAGTTGTTCAACATACAAAACATCATTAAAGATCACATTACCTGCTTTGACAGTACCCTTACCTGTTACCTTAAAGCTTTTTAAATTTGACAAGCATTCAGAGTTGCCTGTCATGTGCCTAGAGCATCCACTGTCCATATGCCATCTTGTCTTATGTTGGGTCCTGTGGTTGTCCTGCATAGAGAAAGCTTAGTTAGTAGTGGAGTAAAACCAAACCAAACTAGTTTTGGGTTGTCCTTGTACATTGACATAACTAATTGCTGTTTGTGTCTTTTTAAACTTAGTGAGATCCACAGGTGGATTCTGTGAGGAGTATTTAGTTATGACATGAGGTATCCAGGTATTCTTTCCAACCTTTTCTTTAACAGTCTCAGAAGATCCACTACCAGTTCCAGTTTTAGACTTAGCAGTTTGAACTGGGTTCTGAGTACTAGCAGCTTCAGAATTTGAACTACCAGTTCCAACTTTTGGCTTAACAGTCTCAACACTTGCATGAGCAGTTTGATCTGTGTTTTTGCCTTTAACACACCATAATTTTTTATGTTTGATTTAGATTTTGCTAAAACTTGTTTTTGGTGTGTAGGCTGTCTTTTGTTGACTTTTAAGTACCTGTGATCAACTGTCTTCTTTTGAACTGGTGTGACAGGTGTTTGGCCCTTTGAAACTTTTGAGTTTTGAACAATGGCCTGTTTTTGAACCACAGTCTGTTTTGTAACAGTTGGTTTATATAAGCAATGCCTGGCCAAATGATTTTTCCTGCCACAATGGAAACATCTTTTGACTGTTTTGATTAGAGAACCAGTTTTGTGAGACCATAACTGGTTCTTGTTCCTTTGATTTCCCCTCACCTGTAGCTGTGTGGGAAACTTTTGTACACCATGCTTTTGATATGTGCATATTGGAACAGTCTTACCCTTTTTATTAGCTTTCGAAGAAGATGCAATGTTATAGTTAGAAGGTATAGAAACATGTGGAGCATTATTGCATACACTCTTCTTCTCTTTTCCTTTCACACTGTGGGTTTTGATGAAACTGGAAGTAAGAGGTTTATAGATTCACTCATTGTTTTGGAGTTACTCTCAACTTCTTTACACTCACAGCCTTCATTTGGAATCAATTCTTCTTTAGATTCACGCTTGCCCTCAAGAATAGGATCTACAGTTTTCATTTTCTCATCTAATGGTTCATTCACAAGCCTATCAGCAACTTCACTCATAGGATGAATGTATTTGTTGTTGTATGTGGGTGGAGTAGTTTTTTATCCTGTACCTTCCTTGGGATTGAGTTGAGATTTTACCCTATCTTTAAATTGGACTTCCATTAGGTGTTCTAGCTTTTGATTGGCAAGCTTGAAGCTACCGAAATCTATATTTATGGATCCTACTTTCTTGTTAGCTTCTAACACCTTCTGTTTAGCCTCATCTAGTTTCTTATTTAGGGTTTCTATTTTCTCATTCAGTTCCTATTTCTCCCACTCATGATATGTTCTATCATGTACCATGTGAATCTCATTATCCTTATAGTCATTGATCTATTTTTCAAGATCTTTTGTAGCCTGCATATACTCATATCTCCTCTCTTCCATCTTAGCTAGAGTTTTGCACATGCTCTCATTATGATGTCTATACTTTTTAACCATATTTTTGCATGTTTGAGAGCAGAGTTTAGCATTTACCTCAGATGGTAGTTCAGTGGAAGTGACAGTTGATGTTTCTGCCATAAGAACTTGATTTTGAAACTCCTCTTCTGTCTGGTCACTCCAGTCAAACACATTGTCTTCTTGAGAAACAAGAGCTTGTGAGGATGATGTTTGACTGGTTTGTTGTGGTCTTGGTGGCTGCTGACCTTGTGATCTGCATTCTCTAGCAAAGTGGCCAAGTTTGTGACACTTAAAGCACTCAACCTTTGATTTATCAAATGCTGGCTTGCCTTCTGGTCTGGCTTGAAAGTTTGGTCTTCCAGTTCTTTTCAGAAATCTTTTGGCCCTCATTGTCAACATAGCATGTTGCCACTTTAAGTCCATTTCTTCCAAATCATCTGAATGAATATGTTCCAGATCTTCAGCATTAAGAGCAAAAAGTCCATCACTTGCAACAAATGCTTCATAATGAACTTCAGAAGAGTTACCATCAGCACCTGAAAAAGAATCACAACAGTTTGATTTATTAGTTAAAGCTGATGACAGCAGAGCACTGTTGTGATTGTAAGAAAAGGATTTTTTATTTTCAATCTCAGATTCAAACACTCTCAGGCCGTTGTAAAGGTCATCCAACTCTATTTCATCTAGAGTGTCTTTGGTTCTCCATTGGGCAGCATAGACTTTCCATTCTTCACCAAGAGATCTGAGGAATTTTCTGTTCACTTCATCTTGATCCAGACTGACCTTAGCGCTCTCCAATTCACTTATCAGCTTATTAAACCTATCAAAAATTTGAGTAAGGTTTTCATTCTTGCCACCAAACTAGTTTTCATACTGCTGTTTTAAAAGATCCTTTTGATTTCTTTTGGTGCTAGCATTGCCAGCAAATCTTTTCTCTAAAGCAATCCAAAGAGAATAAGCATTATAGAACTTTTTAAACTGATGTTGATAAGCATTAGGAATGGCTATTTGTAAAAGAGTAAGAGATTTCACTTCATTCATTCTAGCCTTTCTTTCAATCTCAGTTTTTGGAGGTGTTCTTTTGGGTTTGACCTCAGCATATAGTTCAGGATCAACTGCAGGAGGATTTTCAACAGCTTCCCATAAGGCATAGTCAATAAATTGAATGTGCTGTTGAATCCTGAGTTTCCACATCTCAAACTCAGTGGGTTTGAGCATAGGCACTTTTAGTCCTTGCCCAGATCCACTACTGCTATTTTCAAACTCCATTGCAGAAAAACAAAATTTTAAACAAAGAAGGTTTCTGACTTTGAAAACAAAGAATAACAAATAAAACCTGGCTCTGATACCACTTGTCAAGATCAAAATCACCTAAGAATAACTGGTTTTAATAAATCAGAGTGTAAACCAATAACCTTGTTTTGAATCAAAGTCCAATTAAGAAGTTTGCTAACCTGGTTTAGTGCCGGATGTTACAGTCTCCCCCTGTTAAGGGAATTTCGTCCCGAAATTAGCTTGTTCTCCACTGCTTGAGTATCCGAGAACAGGTGAGGGTATTTTTCCCGGAACTGATCTTCTCGTTCCCATGTAAACTCAGGACCTCGCTTAGAGTTCCATCTGACTTTTATTATTGGGATCCGACTGTGCTTGAGTTTCTTGACTTCTCGATCCATTATTTCTACAGGTTGCTCAATGAAGTTCAACTTATCGTCTAACTCCAGCTCGTCCATGGGTATAACGAGTGATTCATCAGCCAGACACTTCTTAAGATTGGACACGTGGAAGGTATTATGAACGTTATTAAGCTCTGGGGGCAGGTCGAGTCGGTAAGCTACCGGACCAATTCTTTTGGTGATCTTGAATGGTCCGATATAACGAGGATTGAGTTTTCCTCGTTTCCCAAAACGGATTACGCCTTTCCAAGGCGAGACTTTCAACATTACTTGATCTCCCTCTTGGAATTCCAAATCCTTCCGTCGAATGTCTGCATAACTCTTCTGTCAATCCCGCACGATCTTTAATCGGTTACGAATCTGGGCTATCTTTTCTGTAGTCTCTTGGATGATCTCAGGTCTAGTGATCTGACTATCTCCTACTTCAGCCCAACAAAGAGGTGATCGACACTTTCGCCCGTAGAGTGCCTCGAATGGGGCGGTCTTAATGCTTGAGTGATAGCTGTTGTTATAGGAAAACTCGACTAATGGTAGGTGTCTGTGACACCCTTGCCACAACAACCACCAATTACAATACACCCAGGATTAATCATCAACATGCAATAACATAATGATCTGATAACCTAAATTTAAGTGCGGAAGCATTTTAAAACATAAATACGTAGTGCAACAAGTGTTAAACACCCTACGGTGCTATCAGGTACCAAGTCTAGGTCTACACACCCATACGTTTATTACAATCATCCAGAATATATTACAACATTTGTCCCACAATATAATTACCGATTAAATAGCAGATATCTTCCAAATCTTCCAAATCGACCTAACTAGAAGGTCCAGCCGTAGATTTTCCTTTGCCTGTAAAAATACAACAACTAAAACGTAAGCGAATGCTTAGTGAATACAAAGATTGCGCATATTATAAATATTTATGAAGCCCAAGAGTAACCCCGACGACAAACGTCGTATACTCTCTTCGTACACCAAGTACGGACCAGAGCCGCAGCCCCTTCGAGCCCAAGGCTCGGCATTTACACATACCATCTGAGACAAACGAACGATCGGGGATGACATACTGCCTACCGGACCTGGAGGGATCAGCTCCAGCGTCATATAGCGCAGTAACATCAGAGTAATCGATGCGACCCACCGGTCCATCACTAGATGCACAACAATCGAACGGACATGCAACAAGTAAGAATGTGCATCTAAATCTACGCAAGTTAGTAGAAATCCAACCAAACAAGTGAAACAACAGGTCTCAGCAGGCAAAGCTTAACATAAATCAGATATAATCATGCGAAATCTACTGTACTCACAGTGGGTGCGTAATTATCTTTAACCAATATTATTTCTCTTCGGGCTTTCAACCGGATTCCACCAAGTACCCCACTGTGGGTTAAACAACACCACAAGGGACCTGTTATATCAATTACAACAAATTCCTCATATCATTAACCGTTTAATTCCATAATAATCAAGTTTCGTAAGTTTTGCAACGTTTTCCCCCATTTCGGGTCTACATTCAAATTTAACCCATAACTAAGTTTGAAACCCATTTCATGTTCATATATTGACCTTTATATAACTCATGACATTTTATGTGTTGTTTATGAGTTTCATTCAAAATACACAAGTCTAGGGAGTAGTATTCTCAATTTTAGGCATTAAACTCGAATTTAATGGGTTAGATTCGAAATCAAGCATCAGATTCGAATCCCCCCCATCAGATTCGAACTCATCTTCGAATCTAATGTCAGATTCGAAGCCATACCCTTCGAGTCTATCATCAGATTCGAACCCCCCTTAGAATCTGATGGTACACCTTCGAATCTAGCACCAAACTCGAGTCTGTTCTTACATTTCGACTCTGTTCTTGACATATTCGAGTCTGTTCATCATTTTAACTTAAATCCTTCATTTCTAAGGCCTAAAATCAGTGTTATATCATGTATGATGCATATATTCGATTCTACTATGCATATAGTATCATAATCCAGCAACATTTCAAGCAAAACAAACTTAAATTTGCATAAAATGATAGATTCGAATTCTTAGTTACTTTAAAACCGAAACCATAAACTAAAAAGGTTCGATTCTTACCTCAATTCGTATGAAATCTGAAATCCGTTTGTAGATTGTTGTTGTACTCCTCGATATCTTTCCGATGACGTATAATTCTCGAAAATCCGACGGTCGGTTTGTGATTTATCTTAGAGAGATGTAGAGAGAGAATTCTAGAGAGAGAGTCTAGAGAGAGAGAGAGATGGTGAAAATGAAGCCCTTTTGCTCTTTTATTCCAATTTTCACCATTTTGCACATTTCTCCCCTCGACTTAACCGGTTCCATAAAATACTGATTTAATCTTAGAATTATCATAATTAACTTTTAATATTCATAATACTCCATAAAATGATTCCGTGTTCAAATTTCTCTTAAAATAGCAACAAACTTCTAAATAACCCAAATACATAATAATTGCTTAAATTTTAACTTTAAATATAAATTTTCCACTTAATTAGTCAAAATACATCAAATTGAATCCGTGGATGTTACAACATGGGCTCCACCACGCTCAACTTCGTCCTCGAAGTTACTCGGACTCAAACAGTTTCGGATATTTTCTTAACATTTCTGACTTAGTTTCCCATGTATGATTTGCTCCTTTATGATGCTTCCAACGTACAAGCACCATTTCTATCTCCTTACTTCTCAATTTCTTCATCTTAGTGTCTAACACACACTCCGGCTCTTCAACATATCGGAGCCTTTCATCAACCTGCAGTTCAGTATGGTCGGCCCAATCCTCGTTTCCAGTGTTAAACGATTTTCGAAGATTCCCAACGTGAAATACTGGATGTACGCCCGACATCCCTTCAGGCAATTCTAATCGATATGACTGATTTCCAACTTTTTCAACAATCTTAAAGCGTCCGACAAATCTCGGAGCCAATTTGCCCCTCTTAACAAAACGAGTAACACCCCTCATGGGTGATACTTTCAAGTAGACCCAGTCATTCACTTCAAAATTGATCGGCTTGTGCCTCCGATCATAGTAACTTTTCTGACGATCCTGGGCCGCCTTCATGTTCTGCCTAATCAACTGTATCTTCTCGTTTGTTTCCTGAAGCAAGGCCGGCCCAGCGATTGGTGTTTCACCCGTTTCTCTCCAACATGTAGGAGTCCTACATTTCCTTCCATACAAAGCCTCGAACGGAGCTTTCTTGATCGTAGCGTGGTAACTGTTGTTATACGAAAATTCTATGAGTGGCAGATGATCGTCCCAATTGCCACCGAGATCTAACACACACGATCTCATCATGTCTTCAAGCGTTAAGATGGTCCGCTCACTCTGACCATCAGTTTGCGGGCGGTAAGCTGTACTCATTGCTATCCTTGTCCCTAACCCTTCTTGTAGTGCCGACCAAAAATTTGAAGTAAATCGGCTATCTCTATCCGACACTATAGACTTAGGCACTCCATGCCTAGAAACTATCTCGTTCATGTAAATTTGAGCCAATCTTTCAAGTGAGTAACTTTCTCTAATTGGTATAAAATGAGCCGACTTAGTTAATCTATCGACTATCACCCAAACTGCATCATGTTGGCGCCTAGTCTTCGGCAGTTTTGTAACAAAATCCATGGTAATGTGCTCCCACTTCCATTCCGGAATGGGAAGCGGTTGCAGACTGCCATACGGTTGCTGATGCTCGGCCTTTACCAACCGGCAAGTCCTACATCGTTCAACATACTGGCCGATATCCTTCTTCAATCCCGGCCACCAAAAGTCTGCCTTTAAGTCGTTGTACATCTTTGTGCTCCCGGGATGTACAGAAAATTTAGATTGATGCGCTTCTTCAATGATAACATTTCTCATACCACCATACTTCGGCACCCAAATCCTTCCGTATACACCTTTTAATCCAGACTCGCTAGTTTCCATATTCTTAATCTGTACTCTAATATCCTCATCACCGACATTTTCTTCTTTCAAAGCTTCTAGTTGGGCAGCTTTGACATCGTTAATGATCGTGGAACTTAGTATAGTGGACGTCATCATATAAAAGAAATCCTTAGCATAAGCTTTCCGACTCAAGGCATCGGCTACTACATTAGCCTTTCCGGGGTGATAAAGGATTTCACAATCATAATCCTTTATTAGCTCCATTGATCGTCTCTGCCTCATATTGAGCTCCTTCTGACTGAAAATATATTTCAAACTCTTATGGTCCGTGTATAATTGGCACTTAGTCCCGTAAAGATAATGCCTCCATAACTTCAATGCGAATGTTACCGCAGTTAACTCGAGATCATGAGTCGAATAATTCTTCTCATGCTGCTTCAACTGTCTTGAAGCATACGCTATAACATTTCCACGCTGCATCAATACAGCACCTAATCCCAACCTTGAAGCATCGGTATACACCACGAAGTCATCATTACCTTCCGGTAAAGCAAGTATCGGTGCTTCACTCAAAGTCTTCTTTAAAACGTCAAACGCCTCTTGCTGCACAGTCTCCCAAACAAAAGGCGCATTCTTCTTCGTTAAAGCAGTCAAAGGAACTGCAACCTTAGAAAAATCTTTGATAAATCTCCGATAGTATCCTGCCAACCCAAGAAAACTCCTGATTTCCGTAGCTGATTGTGGCGGTTCCCAATTTCTTATAGCCTCAACTTTAGCTGGATCAACCGAAATCCCAGCTCCAGATATAACATGTCCTAGAAACTGTATCTGTTGTAGCCAAAACTCGCACTTTGAGAACTTGGCGTACAACCTTTCTTTTCTTAACAACTCCAACAGTTCTCTCAGATGTTCAGCATGTTCTGCTTCAGACTTAGAATATACCAGTATATCATCAATAAACACTATCACCGACTTATCCAACATCGGTCTACAAACCCTATTCATCAAGTCCATAAAGACAGCCGGGGCATTGGTTAACCCAAAAGGCATAACCAAGAACTCGTAATGCCCATAACGTGTCCTTAATGCTGTCTTAGGCACATCCTCTTCTCGAACTTTCAGTTGATGGTACCCCGATCTCAGATCAATCTTAGAAAATACACAAGCGCCATGTAACTGATCAAACAAGTCGTCTATCCTCGGCAGAGGATACTTGTTCTTAATCGTCAATTTATTCAGCTCCCGGTAATCTATGCACATCCTCATCGTGCCATCTTTCTTCTTCACAAATAGCACCGGGGCTCCCCACGGCGATGAACTCGGCCGAATAAAGCCCTTGTCCAATAACTCTTGAAGTTGTGTCATCATTTCTTTCATCTCGGTTGGGGCAAGACGATAAGGAGAACGAGCTACCGGTGCAGCTCCGGGGATCAGATCAATTCGAAACTCAACTTGTCTCTCAGGCGGCACGCCAGACAAGTCTTCCGGAAACACATCCGGGAATTGTGAAACAACCGGCACATCGGCCAAAGTTCTCTTCTCTGCCTTAGCATCAATCGCATATGCTAAGTACGCATCACATCCCTTTGCAACAAGCTTTCGAGCTTTTGCAATAGTAAGCAAACACAGATCCCCGCTTCTCTTATCCCCATATATACATATCTCACGCCCCTCCGGGGTAGTTATCTTTATCATTCGGCTCTTACACACTATGTGGGCTTCATTCTCGATCAACCAGTCCATCCCGACTATGACATCAAACTCACTGAATTCTATCGGTATCAAGTCCAAATTGAAGACTACATCTTCAATTACTAACGTGCAGTTACGGTAGACATGATCTACTTTTACTAGAGTGTTGCTAGCAGTTTCTATATCAAGAACATCAGATAATCTAGATAATGGCATGGCAATTCTTTGTGCAAACATAGTAGAAACAAACGACCTATTGGCACCCGAATCAAATAAAACTCGTGCAGGCATAGAATTAACTATGAACGTACCCGTGACGACCTCCGGATTTTCCCTTGCTTCCTCTGCAGTTATCTGAAAAGCACGAGCAGGTGCCCTCTGTGACTGACCCCGGCGGTTAACTGAACCACCACTCGAACCTCCAGACGAGCGTGTTGATGATGGGACAGCAGCCGTTGGAGCATTCTTTCTACAATTCCTGCTATAGTGACCCCACACCCCACACTTATAGCAAGCATCACCCTTCCTTGGGCAGTCATTCTGAAAGTGTCCCAGCTCCCCACAGCAAAAACAAGCACGTCCGTTAGGGCATTTGCCAAAATGCTCCAGGTGACATTTGTTGCAGTATTATGGTTCGGTGTTGATAGAGTATGCACGAGCACGACCGCGATCAGAAGAACCAGATGGTCGGCGAAAAGACTGCTGTGACGAGTATTGTGAAGACCGGGAAGATCCCGAGTATCCTCCCTCCCTTTGGCGCTTCGGCGGTGACGGCTGTGTCGGATTGGTGGAAGCAGCAGCAGACCCAACAGAGTAGCCCGACATGATCAGAATCTGCTCTACATTTCTGGCAGCCTCAAGTAAGCCAGCAAATGTAGGGTAGCGGACGTTGCTCATAACCCTCCTTATTTCAATGTCAAGACCAGCCTCGAACCTGGTCACTTTCCTCTCTTCAGTGTCCACCTGATGAGGTGCTAACAGACTTAACCTCGTGAACTCCACAGCATATTGGGACACCGTCTTAGTCCCCTGTACCAGTGCCATGAACTTTGCTTCCAACCTCCGGCGCTCATCAACCGGACAGTACTGCTGAGTGAACAGATCCTTGAACTCAGCCCAAGTCATAACAGAAATCTTCTCCAATGTCAAAGCGTTCACCATGGCATTCCACCACATAATTGCGTCATTAGTGAACATAGCAGTAGCATAGCGAACCATGTCCTTCTCAGCACAGTCGCTGATTCGAAATGTTCGTTCAGTTGCTGTTATCCATTCCAGCGCGGCAACAGCATCTCCTAGTCCATTAAACTCCACAGCCCCATTTCCTTTAAAGTCCTTAAAACGACAACCTCGGGGTTTGTTAGATGACCCAGTGTTGTCATCTTGTTCCTCATTGTTACCCCCTTCCTTCTCCTTGTTCTTTCTCTTTTCCTCTCTTCTTTTAGCATCGGCCTCATCTCGAGCCCGAAACTGTTCTTGAATCATTCGATTCTGCTCAGCCATCAAGGCTAGCATCATCTCTCTGGCTTCCTCAGGTGTCATTCCTCCAGACATGTTCTGAAAATATAAACATATAACTTGTTTAGTAACATGTCATAAATTTAAAGACACCATTCATTTGTCCCGTATGATAGTCAATTTCTTATAATTACTAGATCATAACCTATCTTAGTTCAGATCATTACTTAGCATCACTACATATCATCACCTAATGTTTGAGATCAAGACCTCACGGACACTTGAATCTCAAACAACTGCTCTGATACCATCTCGTGTGGCACCCATGCCACAACAACCACCAATTACAATACACCCAGGATTAATCACCAACATACAATAACATAATGATCTGATAACCTAAATTAAGTGCGGAAGCATTTAATACATAAATACGTAGTGCAACAAGTGTTAAACACCCTACGGTGCTATCAGGTACCAAGTCTAGGTCTACACACCCATACATTTATTACAATCATCCAGAATATATTACAACATTTGTCCCACAATATAATTACCGATTAAATAGCAGATATCTTCCAAATCTTCCAAATCGGCCTAACTAGAAGGTCCAGCAGTAGATTTTCCTTTGCCTGTAAAAAATACAACCACTAAAACGTAAGTGAATGCTTAGTGAATACAAAGATTGCACATTTTATAAGTCTTTATGAAGCCCAAGAGTAATCCCGACGACAAACGTCGTATACTCTCTTCGTACACCAAGTACGGACCAGAGCCGCAGCCCCTTCGAGCCCAAGGCTCGGCATTTACACATACCATCTGAGACAAACGAACGATCGGGGATGACATACTGCCTACCGGACCTGGAGGGATCAGCTCCAGCGTCATATAGCGCAGTAACATCAGAGTAATCGATGCGACCAACCGGTCCATCACTAGATGCACAACAATCGAACGGACATGCAACAAGTAAGAATGTGCATCTAAATCTACGCAAGTTAGTAGAAATCCAACCAAACAAGTGAAACAACAGGTCTCAGCAGGCAAAGCTTATCATAAATCAGATATAATCATGCGAAATCTACTGTACTCACAGTGGGTGCGTATTATCTTTAACCGATATTATTTCTCTTCGGGCTTTCAACCGGATTCCACCAAGTACCCCACTGTGGGTTAAACAACACCACAGGGGACCTGTTATATCAATTACAACAAATTCCTCATATCATTATCCGTTTAATTCATAAAAATCAAGTCTCGTAAGTTTTGCAACGTTTTCCCCCATTTCGGGTCTACATTCAAATTTAACCCATAACTAAGTTTGAAACCCATTTCATGTTCATATATTGACCTTTATATAACTCATGACATTTTATGTGTTGTTTATGAGTTTCATTCAAAATACACAAGTCTAGGGAGTAGTATTCTCAATTTTAGGCATTAAACTCGAATTTAATGGGTTAGATTCGAAATCAAGCATCAGATTCGAATTCCCCCCATCAGATTCAAACTCATCTTCGAATCTAATGTCAGATTCGAAGCCATACCCTTCGAGTCTATCATCAGATTCGAACCCCCCTTAGAATCTGATGGT
>JAANYP010000830.1:12500-330256 GCA_020465985.1 Centrapalus pauciflorus | reverse complement strand
CAGAAGATGCACACCAATCGATATGTTTCTAGTTTCCACGATGAAAAGTCTCCTTCGAAACCTATCCACAAACATCGGACCAACTACTTTTTTTCTCATTTCATACATACCCAACCAACAGCCCAAGGTAAGTAAATGGATGAACACTTGTCTTGCAAGTTAAACAGATTTAGCCATCAAGTTCTTTTCTAGTGTTTGTCTTTTTGTCACTATCCATTCCAAAGAAAAGTACTCTTCCGCAAAACTGATTTTCAACCCCAAACTTGTTGGTAGATTTTAAAACTCTAGGCCACACTTTTAAATTAATATCATGTTTGGAAACCATTCTCTCACCTTGAAAAAGTGGGCATTCCAGTATTGTAGAAGAGGTAAATGAAAAAAGCCATTCCTATCAAGCGACTCAGACATTTACAATCTGTTACAATCGCCACTTAATAGTGGTTTGGAAAGGGCTGGCAAGGGAATGGATTGGATGGATTGGATCATGAATCCGAGCAGATCACTGATCCAATTAAGTGGATCAGGGGATTTGATCCATTAGCCAATGGATCATGAATCTGATCTAATGATCCAGTATTTTGACAGATGGATCGTGATCTAGATTGACCGGCATTTTAATGTTTCATTCCAATTTTCAGCTAGGATCCCCACTCCCTAGACCCGACCCCAAGGTGACCTACCCCCTCAATTGCCCCATCCCAACCAACCCCTCAACCTACCCACGCCTACATTACTCGTAACCGTACCAAACACGCTACCAACCGCTACACTACCGCTAACCCTTTTTGTTTGTACCATACCCTACCCACCCTACCCCAACCCACCCCTAATACCCCCCCCCCCACACTACACTAAACCACCCCCCAACCACATACCACCCCCCAAACACTACCACAACCCCAACCCATCCCGTCTACCACCCCCCCCCTCACCCTCCCTACCACCCCCCCAACCTACCCCCACCTTACCTTTAATAACTATCACTACCCACTACACTACCATCACTACCCATCACTACCGCGACTACCACACTACCACCCCACCTACCGTATCCCATACCTACCTACCCTAAACCGACCCCCTAGCCTTCTCCAACCAACCACCTTTCCTCCAACCTACCTTACCCTAACCCACCCACCCTACCACGGCATTCCTCCGACCATACTCTATCCTACCTATACACCCTACCATACCCTAACCCTAAGACCCCCTACCCACCCATCCCTAAAAGCACCTTATACCTCCTACCGACCCTAAAACCCCCTACCACCCTACTCCTCTACTCCTACCCCACTCAAGCCACTCACTGGCCCCCGATACACCGCCCACCCCGCCACTTAAAACCCCAATACACCCAGAACCCCCAACGCGCTCTAGCCTACTCTATCCACTTCCTAGACTACCACCTACCACTACTATACTACTAACACGAAACTCTAGTAAGACCCCAACCCAAGCTACATTTACCAACCACGACCCACACCCTCAAACCCGACCAACCCCCACCCTTAACCTTTAACAACTACACTAATCCCTACCTATCCTAACACCACCCAACCTACCTGAATCCCAAATAACACGACCCTACCCACCGATTGGTGGGCATCTTATGTTGGTTAAGACTGTTTTGGGAAGCTTTCCCGTTTATTACATGTTATTGTTTCAAGCTCCTAAAAGCATAACTGAGGAACTTGAACGGATTAGATGTCAGTTTTTTTTTGGAATTTGAAGAAACTGAGAGGAAAATTTATTGGATTAAATGGAAGAATGGTGTTGTGTGCTAAATATAAAGGAGGACTACGAGTGGACGATCTTTTAGTAGATAACAATGCTTTGCTCGAAAATGGTATTGGATTTTCCATACGTTGTCGTGTTCTTCTCCTTGGTGAAAGGTAGGGGGTTCGGTACCGATCCCGAAAATACCGAAACCGAATTATTAGTTTTGAAAGAACCGAATACCGAACAGAACAGTATAATTTTATATGGTGCCGGTTCAGTTCCGAATATCGAATTTTAGCTAATTTAAAAACTGAATACCGAACCGAGAGTACCAAATACCGAATTTTAGCTAATTTAAAAACCGATACCGAACCGAATATATTAATTCGGTAACGGTCGGTACCGGTACCGGTTCGGGAAATGATACCCGTCGCTCACCCCTGGTGAAAGGTCGTTATTTCTATTCACGGGCAAAGCCTAAAGAAATGATGCACTTGGCTTAATAGGATATTACTTTAAGATTAACAATTATGTTTTATTAATTTACATGTTTTTAAAGTAAATATTATGCGTGTATGATATACTTAACAATCGATTTCTATGACTTACATCGTTTGACAAACAACACCAATCACATTTTTCAACCAACAAACAAATGAAAATTTCACCTTGAGTTCTTATACTTTTAAGTTAAGACAAACATGTTATTTGTTATATCGTTTTGTTTTATTAGATGACTTTACAACTTTATAAACATTAATTCGATCGTCTCGTTCAATTCTGTCATTCACCTAGCAAACGGACGAGACTTCATCTATATGATTTATAGTATTCAACTCTTATGTTCAACCTCATTTCTAGGAAATTTGATCAAAAAACGAAAGAGTCTGCTAAATTATTGCATGTATTTATATTTTGAATTTCATGTTTCTATGTAAGTAAATAGATCTATACCAAGCGTGTTATTTGTATGTCTATCTAGACTTGTCGATTTGTAGGTATAAAATTTTCTAACTATAACATCCGTAATTTATAGATATTTTGTGAGCTATTGGATTTTATGGGGTCTATTACTTGGGCATTGTTTGTTACGCCTAAATGGGAGATAGAATTGAATGAATTATTATGATGGAATAAAAAAATCGGTTGTCTACTCCGTGGTAATTGAATGAATTATTACACAATGAATGTGATTTTTTACTTCTCTTGATTTTCATTACTTGAGGATGCAATGCTTTTTTTCATTCACTCAAGGAATGAAATGGAATTTTCATAATTTTAGAGTTTTTTAATTAAGTTTCATTCCATTCCTTTTTAATATTACTACCTACCAAACAACGTATAGTAATAATTCATTTCATTCCAATGATATAAACAAACACGACAAGAAACCGTAATGATTCATTCCATTACGTTGTTCATTAACATTCTCTTCTCTATTTCATTCATTTATCAGTCCATTACGTCCAACCAAACGAACATTTAATAATGCTCAAAACAAGATATCTTAAACCACAACTAAATGAATCCTAATTTATTACATCCCATTCAATTTAGAATCTTATACCAACTAAATGGATTGTTACACGATCATTCAAGTTTCAAAATGTTTAGTCAATATGTGTGGCATTGAAAAGTCTTTTATGAATGACATTTATGTAAAAAATAGCAACTCCTAATTTATTACATCCCATTGAATATATTAGCAAATCCTCATGAAGGTGTGACAAGGGGAAGATTATGTAAGGAATTAAACCATCCCTACTGTTAGTCGATAACTTGAAATGAATCACATGAAAATTACTTTCGTTCGGGTGTGTTTTGACATAATTGGTACTATTTACCCATATCTTAAGAGCTTAATGTAACATGCAATATATTAGGAGTACATAGTGGCAAATACATCAAAAGACAAATTATATGGTTATAAAGCCTAACATATCAAACTAGTTTGAAAATCGATCATTTCCAGACTTAATAAACATAAAGATTTTTATGTATAACATCCGTAATATATAGGTACTTTGCTAGCTATTGAATTTTATGGAGCCTAATTAACAACACCCATAAATGCTCAAAAATTTTCTTTTACCAGCCGACCTAAATAAATCCTTGTATATTTCGTCTGGTTTAGCATTTACTCCAAATTAAAAAATTATACCAACTAAATGGATTATTACATGATCACTTACGTCACAAAAATAAATATTCTTTATGTGAGGCTTTGAAAGTTATTTATGAACGACAAATAATCGTTATAAAAACTAACAAGAAACTAGAATATACAATGCACCAAAACATAAATTGTAACATAACACTTTTCATTACTTTTAACAACTTAGGTTCGTGTATGGTGATTTAGGCCTCCCCTCAACATTTTATTACGTTCCTTCTGATTGTCATTATTTTTTACTTTTTTGTTCTTGATATGTATCCGATTTTACCTATTTTTAAATTTTAATGTAGCCAGCTTCTGTATGATCCCATTTATCCTTATTCATATTAGATTTCTTTTCATGTGGGATTGATCCATTTCACCGTAAGCAATGACTTAACGAAACAACAACGATTGTTAGGTGTCATTCCTTTTTATTATAAATTCTGTACGCAAATTTCTTTATTGGAAATCTTTGATTTTACAATTGACTTAATTAGTTAAATAAAAATATTAAAAGAAACTACCCACACAATGATGATTTAATGATCGAGCCTTAAGAAACCTATAGAGTAAGTCATGGGTTCGATTATCATAAATTGTAACTTTTTTAAGGTTAGTGTGCCTTACGAAAAATACTATAAAAAAATAAGAATGAATGTAACTACAAATTTTAAGATACTAGTAGACAAATAATAGTTTTATTTTACTAATTACCGTAATTCTAAAGTAATTAGCATGCACATAACTACGGGTGTAAACAAGTTGAACCGAATCCGTTAGGCTCGAGCTTGACTCGTTTTAAAAGTACCAGACTCAAGCTCGAGTTCGCGACTGGTATCGAGCTCTGTATGTGAAACTCGAGCTCAGCTCATGAATATTTCTCCAAGCTTAAGATCGGACTTGACCCGTTTATTATATATTTTATTAAATTTTTATATAATCTATTTATTTTATATACATATACATATATATTTTTATAATCATATATTATTTATTAAATCTATATGTTATATATTTATTAATTAAAAAATATATTTATATATGGGCTCGTTAAGACTCTAGCTTAGTTAGGTTTCGTTGACCTCGAGTTTTTTTCAAACGTTAAATTAGTCGAGCTCGAGTAGCTCGACTAATTTGTACCTCTACACCCAACGTATGCTCTTATTGTTAGATGGTATCTTTTTTTTTTTTTTTTTTTTTTTTGTTTTTCAAAAAGCAACAACACTATCACGCATGTCTCAATTGAATGAGTCATTATACAAAAAACGTTTACATAAAAGTAGGGTGTAAATAGGCATGGCAAAAAAACTCATACCCGACGGGGAACCCGTAACTCGACCCCGATTTGACCGGAGAATCCCCGAGTTGACCGGGGATGGGGACGTGGATTCCCCGATTTAAATTAACGGGGATGGGGCGGGGATGGGAGACACTTTAATCCCCGATCCCGAACCCGACCCCGATTATGTTTTATGTTTTAATATAAGATTATTATATATATTTAACTATACAATGTGAATTATTCATTACATTTTTTATAATATATTAAATATTATTGTATATGACTTTTCTATAGTTTAAAATACTATTGTTTTTTCATTTTAGTGGTTTTATAAATCTTTTGCAAACATTTCTTTGTTTTAGTTTCATTATAAATTATAAATTATATATGTAAATAACTCAAATATGTTTGACTTGATTAGTTTTAAAGTTTATTTACATAATTTTTTCACTAAATTACTATTTATAGTTTAAACTTAATAATATTTTAGGAACTTGAAAAACCTGATTCCCCGACGGGGATCGGGGATCCCCGATTGGGACGGGGATGGGGATAGAAACTCATTCCTCGACGGGGATGGGGCCGCCGGGCCGGGGATGGGGGAGAGGATTAAGAAGCGGGGATGGGGATGAGAACTGAGATCCCCGCCCCGTCCCATTGCCATGTCTAGGTGTAAACGAGCCGAGCCCGAGCTCGGCTCGTTTCGAGCATTGTATGTAAAGCTCGAGCTCGGCTCATGAATAATTTTCCAAACTCGAGCTCGGCTCAGGCTCGACTCGTTTATTATATTTTTTAATTTTTTTATTAATTTTTAAATAATCTTTTTATATAATATATATAACTTGTTATTTTAATATATTTATATTTATTTAATCTATATATTATATATTTTATTAATTTAAAAAAATATTTATATATAGGCTCGTTTAAGCTCGCGAGCTCGATATGTGAAGCTCGGGCTCGAGCTCGTTTATTAAACGAGATCGATTTTAGGAGCTCGGGCTCGTTTAATTTGAGCTTTTTTCGAGCTTTTAACGAGTCGAGCTCGAGTAGCTCATGAGTAACTCGGCTCATTTACACCCCTACATAAAAGTTCATTAACTTAAAAATGTTTTCGTAAAAACCACTACACATAAAATGTTTACATAAAATTTTTTAACTTAGCAAAATCTTATGAAAAACTTCATAAAAATAATTAAAAAATCCCGTAAAACAACACAATTTTTTAAAAAATTTCAAGTTAAAGGACCTTTTTGAAAACGTTTTTGATATATAGACTTAATCAAAAAATATTAAAAGTACGTTGATTTTTTATAAATTTTCCAAAGGAAAATAAAAGTCTATAAACAAAAATAAAATTAGAAACATATAATATAATATAAATATACTTTATAAAACTAATATATAGATGGTGGGTCTCACTTTAAATAAAAAACTATAAAATAATAGTCGCAGTGGCGGATCCAAAAAATTTTGTCAAAAAACTATAAAATAATAGTTGAGGGCGAAGAATTCAATGTTTGGATTTCATCCTTGCGTCAATTGTTGGGTTGGATGATAAATTTTTTTCCCGAGTAACAATTTACCAAGTAATTTAATTAACAAAATTTCTTAACAATATGGATAAATTATAAATCATAAAACAAAGAAGTTATTAAAACAATTAACAATTAAGATTTTACAACTAACAATGAAAAATCATAAACAATTTAGTTAAAAGTTTGCTTCCTTTGTCTTTCAAGAAATGGCAGCAACTAAACAAGTCATATAATTAAATTGTTATAAAATGTTACCATTAAATACCCATTTTAAAAGTCTGATAGTAATTTAATTTAGTTTTGGGCTGAGGGCCGGCCTACATAATTTTAGTTGAGGGCCTTCTAACAATGCAATATATTTCTACAACAAATCTGATAGATTTATGTAGAAAATTGAGGTTTTACCGGAATAATTAAAGGAGTCATTGGGGGCCGTTCCACCCCCTTCTTAAAGTGTGGCTCCACCCATGAATAGTCGGTAAATGTTAGTTACATAATTGCATAATAAAATTACATAAAAACCATACCATGTAAAATTATGAAATACTTATTTAGCCATAACTTCAATATAAGTTTTATATAACAATAAAATTTCAATGTTTATTGTATAAAAAAAAAGTCGTAGTATGAAATATCACAATAATAATTTCAAAATCAATTGATTTTAAAGTTTTGAGTCATAATAAAATAGAAAACTATTTTTCATGTGCCAATTATCTTGCAGATTACTTAGTTAACAACGTGGATATAGCTTATCATAACAATTAGTTTCAAACATTTATTGGTATCCATAAAAATGTTATAACATTTAATAAAACAATAATCACAAAACTAAATGACATAAAATCTTAATATTATATTACAATATGTGTCACATGTGATTCTTTCAGTTTTGTGATTCAACTTTGCCAAACATAAATAACATAATTCTAATATCATTTTCTTTCCATCTTATCTTTAAAATCGTAATATAGAAATTAAGATTACATTACAAATTTTTAAATAGAACAGGATTATAATATAAAATATTACAAAAATACTTTCAAAATTAAATGACTTCAATTTAATTGTAAATTACCATTAAATATTATAAAAATAAATTTAAAGCAAATGACTTGTATAAGGTTACATGATAAGTTATAGGCTTATAGCTGTTAAATTATAAAATAATATCCCAGGTAGGAAGATTTTTTAAATTTAAAATAACTACGAATGCATGCTCAAAAGCCAAAGTATGTTGCTAGTTTACGTGAAAAAAGTTTTATTTTATTTTCATTGTTTTTAAAATTAAATTTTAATAAAAAAAAGGAAACGGTAGCAACTGTTTTTATCCCGTTTAGATCTCTTCGAGATGCAGAATTTGACTCACATTTAATCTCTCTCTCTCTCTCTGATATTTGAAGTTTTCGTAACCCTCCCTCTCTCCACTCTCTGTGACTGCAGCTTCAAATCTCTCCAATGGCGTCTCCGGTGAAAAAAGGGAACAAGATCAACCAAATCGTCCGCCTCAAGCAGGTCATGCAACGATGGCGTCGCCGCTGCATCAATACCGATTCTTTTACCTCCGACTCCGAATCCGAAGTCGACTCCTCCCGCCAGAGACACCGCATCCCATCCCCCGGTTCCCTTGCCGTTTACGTCGGTTCCGAACGACGTCGATTTGTCATTCCGACGCGTTTTCTCAACTTGCCGGTTTTTATGTCATTACTAAACAAAGCAGAGGAGGAGTTCGGATTCCAGACAACCGGGGGATTAGTCATCCCTTGTGATGTGACATTCTTCAAGTGGTTGTTGAAGGTTTTAGAGAGAAACGAAAGTGGAATCAGTGCGCTGGATTTAGACGATTTCACGGCTATGTTTGCAGATTTGGCGATCGATTCTACTTCGTATTGTAAGAATGTTAACGATTCTAATTGCCGTAGCTTCACTCCCTTGTTACAGAAAGCTAGGGTTTGAGTCTAAGTGCGGCTTGTTAAATGCCTTGCCAGATCTTGTGCGTGGTGGTTGCACACAGGTTCGTATCCCGTTTCTTTTTCTCAATTAGGGGTAAAGGTAGGGCTAGGGTTAGGTTTAGGGTCTAGGTTTTCAAATTTGTGTACAGATGATGTGGATTGATTGAATTCGATCCCTAGTTCTGGTTTTCTGGATTTTGCAAGCATCCTTGAACCCAAGTCTATTAATGATCTCTTATTAAATGGGTTTCAATGAGATGAAATTGCTGAATCATCCCAATTTTGGGTGGATGCTACGTTTTCTTTTTTCCAGTAACAAATTCATGTTCGAACAATAGTGGTGATTGTGATCGATGATGATGAATATTTTTGGGGTTAACTTTATGTTCGAATTTTTTTCTCCTTGTTTGACTATTTTTGGTGCGTACTTTGTTGCCTGGCGCCGGCGGATACCAGCCGTCCTGCCTTCGTCCCTAAAATCTGCCATAAATCTTTTTTAATTTTCACGGCATTAAATAAATGCAAGTATGCAACTCTGAAAATCGGGTTGTGTTAAATGTAACAGCTTGTGAAAGGGCTTGGTTGTGTTAATAGTTTATAAGTTCTTTTTATGAGTTTTTCTTTTAGAAAATTACTAGTTATTTGCCCATGTGTTACATGAGATATATATTAATAAAATAGTATTTTTGAAAAATTATAAAATTAAATTAGTATATTACAATTATAAATTTAAGTAATTCGATGCTAATATTAAAACGATATAACTATGAAATTAAGATACATTATATGGGTAAATAAAAACTTTATTAGACTGGATTAGAATGCTTATTCACAAATTTTTAACTCTGTATATAGAATTATTAAATGTTTTAATTAATATAAAAATAAAATATCTTAAATAATTTGTAAAAAATAATTAGAGTTATTAATTTACTTTCCTTAATATTAGAATGAAAATTATGGTAATAAAATTAGGCGGGAAAAACTAAATTGAATTGCCACGAGAGACTGACATGTGACAATTTTATTTTGTTTTATTAATATATATAGATATAGATAATATAATAGTTTGATAAATTTTTTATATAAACTTGTATTTTTGAAATTATTAAACTGGTAAATAAATTCAAAAGAACAAGGGTTGGGAAAATAAATTATCACACTACCATGTTTTTGTAAAAAAAACTTGTGAAAATATGACCATCGTCCCTTGTATGGGTTATATTCTCAAAAAAGTTAATCAATTTTATATTTTTTTTATTAGTTAAGATAGTCAAGTTTGTTTGTTTTTCTTAAAAAATCAAACTTTTATTTCTATCATTTAAGATAATCAACTTTATTTACTATATAAAAAGTAGGGGTGTAAACGAGTCGAGCTACTTCTAAGCTACTCGACTCGCTAAAAACTCGAGTTAAACGAGCCCGAGCTGAACTCTACCCTAAATTCGAGCTCATTTAATAAACGAGCTCAAACCTGAGCTTCACATATCGAGCTCGCGAGCCTAAATGAGTCTATATATAAATATAATTTTAAATTAATAAATATATATAGATTAAATAAATAGAAATATATAAAAATAAAAGGTTATATATATCATATGAAAAGATTATATAGAAATTAATTCAAAAATTAAAATATATAATTAATGAGTCGAGCTCAAGTTTAAATGGGCTTGGGCTCGGCTCGTTACACCCATAAATTAAAAAGTGATCGACCTTTCGCTTTTTATTATTTAAGGTAGCCAACTTTATATATTTTTATCATTTAAAGTAATCAAACATTCATTTTTCAATCATTTCAATAATAAAACATGAAAGTTCAATTCTTTTATCAATTGCAAACAAATTTTGTTTTCTTAAACAATAAAAAACGATAAAGTCAATTACTTTTTTTTTTTTGGTAATTAACCCGTTAGTCTTGTAGACTAGTAGTAATGTATGTTTGACTGACATGACTATTCGCAGCTTCGAGCTAAAAAACTGTGTCTGTGAACAACTGAACATGAGATTTTAGTATCTTAAGCTTTTGATGACTGTAACTTTTATTTTATAAATGTGTTTAGTAAAAATGGTTGTGGGTGTAGCTTTTAATATTAAATAACATAAATTAACATTAATATTAATTAAAAACTAGATTATAACCTGCGGACACGCGGGTAAATTAAATTAAGTTACTTAATTAATATTACAATAATTTTTTTTGATAGACCCTACTTGTAAAATTATATTTTTAAAAGTCAGACAAATTTATTTTAGAGAAGAAATTGGAGTGATTTTAGAGATATTATTCTACATTCCTAAAAGTTTGTAGTCTCTATTAAAAAAAGACTAATTACTTTCTTAAATTATCTGGAAGCAAATCTTGCAATGAATTAAAAAAATGGCATATGTATAATTATTGATTTTAATTAAGTATTAAGAGACATTTCATAAATAATTATGAGTTGTCATAAATCTGGACCATTGATTTCTTTCTATCCAATGGTCCAGAAACTCCAAGTGGTTTTCTTATATTGTATAGTATAGATTGTTGTATATAATTAGGACTATAAACGAACCGGACGTTCGGTGAACCGTTCGATGGAAGGTTCGTTTATGTTTGTTCATTTATTAAACAAACGAACATGAACACAAAATTTTGTTTGATTGATTAATAGAACGAACATGAATGAATACTTTATTCATTCATTTTTGTTTGTGAGCGTTCAATTACTTTCGTTCATTTATGTTCATTCGTTTAGTTTCGTTCATTTATGTTCGTTCATTTATAATAAGTTTTAACAAATATATTATATTTAATATAAATATATTATTTTTAGTATTACATAATATATTTAAATAATTTATTGTTTTATAATATAAATTAAAAATAACACGTCAAACTCTAGTGTCAATATGACTGATGACATTAAATGAAGATAAAAAAGTATTTAAAAGCTCAAATGCTTAAATGTTGTTACTTTAGTATTGAAATTGAGTTTTTTGTTTCTTAATACATTAATTTATCATTATTTTAGTAATTTGAAGTCATTTACAAATTTTATATTTATATACAAATGTAAATTAAAAACTATCCGTTTAATTGTTCATTTATGTTCGTTCGTTTATGTTTGATTATCTGTTAAAAAAAAGAACATAAACGAATACGAACACGACCAAAACCTTAACGAACACAAACAGAGAATCTTTCGTTTTTTATATTCGTGTTCGTTTATTTGTTTGGATAAAATCAAACGAACGAACATGTATATACACTCGTTCGTGTTCTTTTGGTTCGTTTACAACCCTATATATAATTGTAAGAAAAGTGAAAAAGTAACTTTGATCGACCGCAAGCACAAACTCCGTTTGAAGTCTACTTTAAATTGCTTCTACTCACCAAACAAATCTTTTGACTTGAGCTTTTCAAAATAAAAAAATGAAATATTTTAAAAATTCCAAAAGTTCTTTATCAAACACGTCATTGTAGCTTAACATATAAGAGTTTTTGAAAGCTTTCGTTTCAGAATCGAACGCTTAAGTCCTATGAACCAAATGAAGCATTTGTGTCTGGGAGTTTTTAAAAATAAAGAAGCAGAATCTCCTAAAGCTCTTTGCTAAGTACGTCTATAATCCACCTCCAAAATTCTTTTTTAAACACATCATCTAAATCGTACTTTTAAATCTAAATTTTATGTCCACTTTAGGTCTCAAATTTCAAGATTGTAATCCAGGTTAACAATGGACCCTTTGGATACTCTTAAAACTTCTTAATTGATTTAACTATTTACTTCTTAATTGATTTAACTATTTAAGGGTTAATGTCATTTTTGACCATTCAACTTTCATATTTATCCTATTTAACAATTAAACTATTTTGGTACACATTTAGCCATTAAAGTTTAATTTAATATTACACGTAATGAAACTTGAATGCCTTCTTTTTTTTTTTTTTTTTTTTGCATCATAAAATTCAAACAACAAACATACCACCTGGACATTTCTTATGAATCTATTGTAGTGAAAAACTTGGAAGACGAAAAAAAGTTTTATACAAGAGGAAAATATGGATTCGAGTACTCAAAAATGCTTATTGGTACCCAAATAATCAAAACCAAAATCAGGCACAAGAATCTCTAACCTAACTAAAAATCTTGGGGTAATTGTTTTGGAAGTAAAGTCGATAATCGACAAGAGGGCAATAGAAGACATCTTGGCAAGCAGATGACGACAATAGGTCTAATGGTCTTGGGCTACCGGTGTCGAGCATTGGCAGATGATAGCAGCAAGGGTCCCAAGCTCTTGGCGAGCACGAACATATGTGAAGACACTAAGAAGATAAACCGAAAAAACTATTCGTCACAAAAGTATCTTAGATTGACATAAAAAAGGAGAAGTGAGGTTAGGAATTTGGATGCACCTCTAAATTGTGTGATTGACTTGGACTTAGAAATGAAGTTGTGGATCGAAACTAATATTGGCAGCCCAAAATATATTTGTAAGTCCATTGTCAAAAGAAGATTAATTTTAAAAAAAACTTAGATTTGTTTAATTTAATTATCCGCATATCTATAAAACGCTATATATTGGGTCATACGATTCAAAATTTTTGAACACTTCTAATTTGTGGGAACGAACATGTGATGTAGTAATAATGAGAAATGATTATTATTCTCATGTATTTATTATTATTATTATTTTTTTAAAATATGAAGACATACTATAAAAAATAGGGTTAATATCGAAAAAACCTCATAATCTTTCCTTAGTGTTGTGATTAAGTCCCTAAACTTTTTTTCTGATTGTTTAAGTCATTTAACTATTTTTGTCTTATTCAAAAAACACACTATCTTTACATGTTTTGGCGATTAAATCCCGAAACTTTTTGTTTTATTGGTTGTGTTTTACCTACTCATCCGGTAGCCGGTCAAAAATATATACTTTTGAATAATACAAAAATAGTTTAGGGATTTAACCAATCGGAAAAAAAGTTTAGGGACTTAATCGTGAAAATGAGAAAAGTTTATGGAGTTTTTTCAATATTAACCCTAAAAAATAATAGCTAAAAGGCAGAAAAGAACCATTCACCGGTCAAGATCGAAAACAAAGCCGAAAGGACTAAACGATATGGTTATTTTTCTTTAGGATTTTGAATCCACGACATTCAATATTTAAAGTTTTTTTTCGCATCAAGTTTCCATCCATAAGGAACCAAGGGTTTAAATTATAGTAAAAATGTTTTAATTTCTCAACTCCCTATGTTACAAAACGGGAAAAAAAGTAATTCGATTCTATCAATTTCATATCATCCAAATTGTAATATACTAAATCATTGTAGAATTTTTTAGGTTGGTGGAAGGTTCCGGTCCCAACATATTTATCTCCGTAAAATAGAATGTTTTAACGATTCAAGTAAAAAATGTTAATTTTAACCATGGAACATTTTGTTTACATTTTAATTACTTTACAAATGGTAATGTAATTACTTCATTTAGGTGAAAACAACCAATGTAATTCAATAATTCAGAAATCACATTCATTCACAGCCTTTGGTTTTATGAACTCTAAAACTGGTAAGTGGCAACATTGGCTGGGTCGTGTAGCAAACAAAACGAGCCATTGTTTGAATCAGCTAAGCACCTGTATTTTTAAAATTTGTTTATTTTTAGATTCGTCCGTCATTCTAGTTTTATTGGGCTTGGACTTTTTTGTTGGGCTATTCTTTTGTTTAAATAAAACATTCTTTGCATGATGTTTTAACCTTTTATGATTTATAAACCGAATATACATACACACACACAAACACACATATATATATATAGGTTCAAGTGAGTACCACCCATTATGCAACACACCAGAAGGTACCACCCTTAAAAGTAATTTTTTTGAAATTCTTTTCATTAATATGTTTTAATTAACATTACACAGATCATATGTAAATTTCACGCAAATCCGAACACTCTAAGTGCATGAAAACACGCATAACATAAATGTGCGTTCACATGTCTTCAAAATTATATAAGTGTGTGCTCACATCATTTTTTAGGAGCTAGAAGATGTGAACGTATGTGAAATTTACATATGATCTTCGTAATGTTAATTGAAACATGTTTATGAAAAAAAATTTTAAAAAGTTTTTTTAAATGTGATACATTCTGGTGCATCACGAGTGGTACTCTCTCGAACTATATATATATATATATATATATATATATATATATATATATATATATATATATATATATATATATATATATATATATATATATATATATCGGGATGAGTTCAATGGAAAACCACTATGCACATGAAAACTATGGAAACCTACGCATACCGTCCGATTTGGTGCATTTCATGAAAAACACGGTGGCATGATCGTAACTAAGGTGATGCATCATGCGGGATTTTGATGCATCACGCGGAAAATTTGATGCAGCGGGATTTTGATGCATCACGCGGGAAATTTGATGCATTTGTAGTGGTGAAGTGCGGTTTTCACAAGTTTTCAGGTGCATTGTGGTTTTCTATTGAACCCCAGACACACACACACACACACACACACACACACTCTCTCTCTCTCTTTATATATATATATATATATATATATATATATATATATATATATATATGTATTATAGGTGGTACCTTCTGGTGCGTTGCATAAAAAGTAGTACCTGTTGAACCATATTCCAAACACTACTACAAAAAGAGCCTATTGCAACCTTTTCATAGCAACTTTTATATGATTAGTTGCATTTGATTCTAAAGCAAGTTAATAAAAAATAAAGGTTGCATTAGAAGATCTAATGCAACTTTTAAATTAAAAGGTTACATATTTGATTGAAAATTGCAACATTTATAAGAAAGGTTACATATATTATAGGTTAAAAGTAACCTTTATTTTAAAGGGTTGCATATGTCTAAAGTAAATGCAACTTTTTTTCAAAAAGTTACATCTAAAATGTTATTGTAATTTTATTTTTTTATGTTTTCTATAAAATAATATATATAACTTTTTACATTGTCAACCTTTTTATTTGATTAATAAATCTATTTAATCTAAATATTATAATTATTTTATTTATATATAATCTATTTAATCTAAATATTATGATTATTTTATTTAAGAAAAATTTTAAACTTTTATAAAAAGTGAAAGGGTTTTCGTCTAATTAACATGCATTTTAAACAAGATTGATGGATGAAAAGATAATAAAAAAAAAAGACAGAAACCGCCAAGTAGATCGACGATCGACCTGTTCGACTCCCTCAAACCCGTTCAACTCCCTCAAGCAACGTCCGTCAACATCGTCTCCCTCAAGCGTCGACTCCCGCCGGTGCTTTCTCAGGTATGTCGCTGGTGCTCTCCCCTACTGTTAATATGTGATTTAAGTATGTGTGGTGTTCGTATATGTGTGATGGCCTGATGGCCAAAACCGCAAAACAGAGTAAAAAAAAGATTAAATTGATGCGTAAATCGCATAGCAAACATAATTTCCAGCATCAATGATCCTTATTTAGTGTTTAATTAGACTTTTTGTTGATGAATTTGGTGCTGAAATCACAGCATGGACCGAAGGTCAGGGAGACATAAGTCTCGGACCTGACCATGGCTTTTCTTGGTGTGCTTGCTAAGCCTTGAGTTTCTAATTGGTGTTTTAATTGTGAAAAGGCTGGGAAAATGCTTGCTAAGCCTTATGTATATAAATCATGATTCTTAAAATAGAGTCTGGTCATTGTGTTAAGCAAAGAATTCAATCTGGAACATGGCTCATGACCACTGGCTAATAGTCTATAGTTTACTTGAAAAACAAAATTTGGAACAAGGCTTATAGTTGTGTCTGCCTAAGGCTCTTTCCTGGCTAGTTTGGATCAATTTCGCATTAATCAATTGTTATTTAAATCCAATCTGCATCTATATATAGTCTATAAACCCAAATTATGACCATGAAACCAGGCCAAACCAATAACAAACACTTTAAAGTTCAGTTATCTGTTTATATTTATAGTCTCTATAACTTATGAAGTAATGATTATTAAAATAAGGACTGATCATATATTACTATGTTTTGAACACGGCTCTTGGCTACCGGCTAATAATCTCTGATTTAGTTTAAAAAAAAAACATAATCATGGCTAATGGGAAATAGCATTACATTACAAAAAACCATTAAGAAGACCAAATCTGATTTATTAAAAGCAACAAAACAGGAGAAAATGGTTCCATTATAATAACAAGTCTGCTAGCTGCTGTTTAGTTTTTAATAATGAGCTGTTGGTTACAAGTTCTGATTTATTAAAAGCATACCTTCCACTTCGATACTAGCTGAGCCATTTAGTTGAGAAGATGGTTCACGATCTGTTTCAATCGAGGGCATACCCAAGTGACCGATTGCTTCAGCATGATGATCCTCATCATGCTGCTCCCCTTCAATTCCATTGTGATTTTGAGAATTACCGTTTGCCTCAGTTTCGGTATCATCCTCTATAGAGATCATACGCAGCCTCTTACGTTTACCCATCCTGTTCTAGAAATGTATACGTCATGAGCTAATAAATATTTATAAATTGAAAAAGATCACAATCGAAGATATATTCATATATTTCAAAAATACCCATATAAAATATAAACTAGATTAATGACTACAAGACATAGCAATAAGAATCCAACAATGTGAAAAAGTAAACTACGTCTTGAAGTTTTTGATGAGTAATTATATCTCCACAAGTTTTTATATATTTTCATATACAAATTATCATCAAACGCAAATGAGATGGTTTTTATATTTAATTGTTTATGCCAACAATAATAATGAATGAGATGGTTTTTGAAACTATTTAATTGACTTGATTAGCCATGCAGCTTATGCTTGGTTATTCACTTAATTATATGCCATGTAGTCGAAAGCTTTTATAGTTGTGCTATGGACTACATGATGGGCGTACATGTAATTGAAAGGCACCTGACAGCTTTTGATGAGATTGTTGGTGAACTGTTACAACCAGGAGGTTATCTCAAAGTAATAGACTTGGGGTTGGAAGGTGAATGAACAATATTTGGAGCTTCGATTGAAGATTTTTCTTTCTAGAGTGTTGTTTGAAAAAAAAGAGGCATGGAGCCAGTATGAATGAAGCATGAAACAGAATTCATTGCTGATTTGCAAACTTTGGAAAATGTGGCAACAACAATATAAATTCAAATGTGTAAATGTGCAGCATTTAAATGTAAATATGTGTGTATTGTGTTGTGTCCTTGACAATACACATATCAGGGGTGCGTTTTATGGTAAATATGTGCAGAAGTATAGAAACAACAGTAGCTTACTAAGGGGTAAATATGTGCAGCAATATAGAAACAGCAGTAGCTTACTAGGGGTGCGTTTTATGGTAAAAACAGAAAACCAGCAGCAACAATACGCTTACACATGTGTGTGTCTATTCATGTGACCCAAATAAGGAAGCTCCTAGCTTAACCCAAATGTTTGAGCGTACGCGTGAAAGGACCGAAGGACGTGTATATGTTGATACATATGATGACACGACAAATAAAATTGTAATTTCTTATTTTGAGATCACATAGTAGGTCTTTTTATAGATATCAAGTAGCCATTTTTTTTACAATATTTTCTCATATTGAAGGAACAAATGAAGAACTACAAACCTTTAGAAGATGGAAGTGCTTCGATAGATCCTTTTTCGGTTGTGATGAACAAGGAGCATGATGGATATCGTAGACTTTATGGTAGAGGTGTGACCAACAAGTTGATTAAAAGTGTGGATGGTGGTGATGCATCACTCAAAGGTGCTAGTCTTGAAATTGAAAAAAATGACTTGCTTGATTTGCGAAGAGAGATTGAAGAGGACCATGAAAGAAAAAAGGCCGAGTTAAAAGCTATGAAAGAAGATATTGAGAACCAACGAGATAAATTAGTAGAAGATGCGATGAAGAAGCTTATGGAAAAATTGCCTCTTCAAGTTCGTGAGTTTCTAGCATGATTTATCTTCTATATTTGGTTCAAGGTATGATGTCATTTCAATCATGACAAGTATAATTATTTCGTCAATTTGATTATTGTGGTTTGAGTTACTTACGTATTATTGTTTGTGTGTAACAGGCAACTTTGTTTTGGGATATCTATATATATATATCAAGACCGATGTTTTTTGGAGGATTTAGATACCTTTGGTCATTAAAATTAACAGTTATTATATGGAATATTGTTTTTGGATTATTGTGTAATTGGTGAAGGATTTTGATACATTTTCATTATTGTAATCGAATTTTTTGATTTGGTGATGCTTATTAATTATATTCGTGTATTAAAAGGTTGTACTTTTTGTAACTAAATTCATAAATGTTGCATTTAAAAATAAAAAAAGTTGCATTTGAATGTAAAAAAGGTTGTATTTGAGCATAAAAAAGTTGCATTTGAATGTAAAAAAGGTTGCATTTGAGCATAAAAAAGTTGCATTTGAATGTAAAAAAGGTTGCATTTAAGTTTAAAAATAATTGCATTTAAATGTGAAAAAGTTGCATTTGAAAATAAAAAAGGTTGCATTTGAGTTTGATAAAGGTTGCATTTGATGGAAAAAAAGTTGCATTTGATAGAAAAAAAGGTTGCATTTGAGTGTGAAAAAGGTTGCATTTGGTTATAAAAAGGTTGCATTTGAATATAAAAAAGGTTGCATTCTGAAAAAGTTGCAATTCTATGATACATGCAACTCTTTCAAAAAAGGTTGCATATTCTACCTAAAAGGTTACTTTAGACCTAATGCAAGAGGACATAATGCAACTCTTGGTAAAAGGTTGCTTTAAACATAATGCAACTTTTTGGAGGCCTAATGCAACATTTTGCCAATGTTGCAATAGGCTCGTTTTGTTGTAGTGAAATATACATGTAGCATCATACTGCTGTACAAATGATAAACTTTTTTAATCTATAAGGATATTTAAGAATGAATTAGTTTTATGACCATGTCACAAAATAAAATCAAAGTGTTGTTATTTGTATGCCTTACACATATCATACATATCACACACACAACACCTCCTACAGTCTCTCTCACTCACACACACACACACACACACTCTCTCTCTCTCTCTCTCTCTCTCTCTCTCTCTCTCTCTCTCTCTCTCTCTCTCTCTCTCTCTCTCTCTCTCTCCCTCCCTCTCCCCTTATGCTTTACACCTCTCATTCTCTCTCTTCTTCTACGTCTTATGTGATGCAAATAAGATTGGCAAGCCAAAACTAGATCTGGCATTGTTATAAATGTCCATGGGACGAGCTTTATATCCAGGGCCAGTCCTATCATTTTTTAGGTCCGGTGCATATACTTAAAAAGGGGCCCTCTATATATATAAGCAATATTTGTATAAAAAACTACAATTAAATATTATCGATTTTGTTGCACTATTGTCAATGTCATGTCTTTAAAAACTTCACAATCTGTCATTGTGTAATGATTTCATGGTGCTTCTCTGAATTTTTACTCAATCCAAAAACCGCAAAAAAAAAATTAATATTAATATCGTATGATTATAAATTGGGTAAAAATTGCATACAATATTAAATTATATATTTATTAGTAAATTGAAAAGAAGAAATTTAAATTTTAAAAGATTCATAATATAAATAGTAACATATGTGTAAAAAAAAACATATCAAGAAATAAATACATATCTCATTAGTATTTTTAATAATCGTATAATAAATAACATAAACCACGTGATAAACAAAAATAAAAAAATCAAACGCATTGAAAAATAAAAGTATGAATATTGAATTTGATGGATTGTATATTGATATAAAGCAAATAGACGATATCTATATATGAAAATCCAAGTGATAGTGATAAGATATAAAAAAATAAAAAAAATGCACACGCTGGGAATCAAACCCATGCCATTAAAGGTCCAAGGTGAGATGACTACCAGCTGAACCAACACATTGTCTATTATTTTTTTCGCGCAAAACACATATTACCAAGTATTGGACTGCTAGGCTTATATCAACATATAAAAAAACTTTTGGGCCCTTTAGAGTGATTGGGCCCTGGGCGGTGGGCCAGGTGGACCAGGCCCAGGACTGGCCCTGTTTATATCTAGCTATCTACTCGGTACGTAAGTACCTAATCAGTTTCTACATCTCGTAGTTTACCTTATCAAACCACCTCAAAAAAATTATACTTTAACATAACAACATTGTTACGATTTTACAATGTTAAGAATAAAATTTAAACGCCCGTAAATAAAATTCTGACATCATAATTTTGTGTTATGATCTCGTTTGTTTGTATTGTACTACTTTGAATTTGCTTGTATCTTAGACATACAACCAAGATTTCGGATTAATTAAGTTGGATTTTGAAATAAAAAACAATTCGATGAACACTGAAAATAAGATTAAAAATTAATTAAGAATAAAAAGAGTGCGTTCCGATAGAAAATAAAAATTGTAAAAAGGTATGATACAGTTAGTTACCTGTCCAAAGCACAACCGCCTGGAGGGATAATTTAATAATAAAAGAAAGTCTATAAACCCAAAAATACTAATTTGTTGAATTATATGCGATTAAAAAAACACTACCTGATAATTTTGCTCATAAAAAATTCAACACGGAGTCGACGCGCATTATCAATTCAATTGATCCACAAATCATACAATAATTAACGAGAATTATTGCCATAAAGTATAATATAAATAAACTTTACTTTGAATATTAATCAAATAACTAAAATATATTATTATAATTCAAATAAACGTAATGAAGAATAATTTAGTATTAAATATTAATAAACCACAACTTAATCATCGTACAATTTGTACAATAATTCAACTCTTGAGTCTTGATGCTATTAAATAAGCAATTGAGTGATTGATGCGTCCGAAAAATGATTAAAATGAATTCAAAGTAGAATTTAATCTGGGGTTTTTCTTTTATAATTTGTGTTTTAATCTAGTATCAAACAACCATATATTTTGACTTTGAGTTTTTATGGACGCTTCTTTTGATTTATTTTGTTCGATCGGTTTGTTTTAAAGCAAAATGGAGTATATATAAAAAACACAAAGAGTACAAGAAAACCCAACTTTCCATCTTTTACGGAATATACACCTGATCCAACAACTAAAAGAGAACTATAACTAGGGATGAGTTTGGTATTGGAACGGTACCGAACCAGTTTGTACTAATAATTTTTTTGGATGATTAAAGGTACCTAATACCGAACCGATTGTAATGACCGGGACCGAACTCGGTACCGGTTTTACAGTACTATACCGAATTTGGTACCGAAAATTCAAGAAAATAAATATAAATAGAACATTTTAAATATACTTAGCAATCCAACACAGTTAAATATACCGCAAATTCCTAACGGGGTTTTCCTGATTGATTAACCAATCCAACAATTATACATGTAGTTAGCAATGATATGAAAACACTTTCTCGCACACACGTATATGTATGTTTATTTCTTTTGTGGAAAACACAATTAAAAAAGTAATAATCATTAGCTTTAGCAAAACTATAATACATTGGCTTAGAAAATCCTTTGTCAAAACCTTCTATATAATTGGCGGCATTTGTAATCCTTTTCGTATTCGGTCCGGTGCCGGTATTACCGGTTTTTTAAGTGGTACCGAAACCGGCTAGTACCGATCCCGATTTTAACAACAAACAAGAACCGAATACCGGACCGAATGTACCGGTACGATCCCGGTATTCGGTATAAAAATCTCATCCCTAACTATGTCTATAACACAAAAAATAAACAAACCTCCCATATTTTACAAAATATATATTGACCCAACAGCTAAAACACAACTATTATAAAAACGCAACCCAATAAAAATGCATTCAAGAAAGAAGCATCGCCGAGCCTCTACAAAACAAAATCAAGACATGGCGAAACACATGATAACAACAGCAAAAGCAAACTTAGTCTTGAAGAGCAGAAGAGCACAATGAGATATATGGCAGGACAATTGCTAAGCACAAGAAAACTTAATTATACCAGTATCAAACTGAAACACCCTTACAACTAATACAAGTATTTCAAGATAATTAACATAATTAATACATGACAGATTCTGTAAATACGGTAAAATTTTTAACTTATAATGTCATCAATATCATCAACATGATTTTAAACACGTTGTACACATTAACAACAAAGTGTTACAAATCATGAAAAATAAATATATTGAATTTTAATGTTCTATACATCAAACACATGTTAATAATTTGAAACCATGTTCAGTTACAAGTATATCCCAAATGGTAGTCTGTTAACCGTCTCCAAGTATGATCTCCATAATGAGCCAAAAGAAATGAAGCTACTAGACAAGCTCCAAAGAATCTATTGTCTTGACGCAGGGCCTTTGCCGTTTCCAGCACCTGAAAAGATTTAACAATTTAAAGGGCAAACAACTAAGTTGTTTAGTGAGTTACTATATTATTATTCATTAAGTATGCATAAATGAACATGTGATCAAAAAGACAACAATCAAATATAAGGATATGCTCATTCTATAACTACGAGCAACTCTCTTACTATTACTTTAAAGATGCGTATCCGTGACTGTAACAACAGGCAAAGACTCTATCCATAAAGTAGAGTAATAATTACTCCTCTCCGTTTAAGAGTGATTCTTTTTTAGTAACTACGAGAGTTAATACCATGGATATCCAAGTGAATTAAATGAATAATGGAAGTCAAGTTCAACAACTCCAAATGAACAAGATGGTATGAGATCAAATTTATGAGTATAAATAAGCATATCAATGCCATGAAGCATATACAAAGTAAACAAGATGCTCAACATGTCAATTATACAAACTTCAATGTAACATTAATATTAAAATTCACAATGGCTGGTGAAATAGTTTATTGGTCTTCTAAACCAAAGGATAACAACTTCAAGCAAGACCCTATTCAGTTAATTCCCTAAAATCAGTTTATTTAAGGTGTGTAAAAGTTTTTCAAAAATTCCGGATCTAAACTTCGGACCCTAAAAACTTCGGGTTCCACAACTTTGGATCCCCAACTTTGGACACATACGAATTTTGGATCCATTTGAATTTCTGATCGTTAGTTGATCCGAACTTCGAATCCATACTTGGTCCGAATTTCTCCAATTTTATAAAATTTTTATAAGTCCAAAATTTTACAACTTCGAATTTCATATGAGCTTCAGACCTCTATATTGGATCCGAAGTTTATACTTTATTCTTCCCATAAAATCCGAACTTACATGTGCAGTTCGTATTTTACACTTTTATATCATAGTTTGGTTTTAAATTCTTTCAACTAAAAACTTCATATAAAATCATTTGTAACTTATTTTAACATCAAATTCAAACATTTTATAGGTTTAATGGCCAAACAGTGGCCGAACGCCCGAACCCACATCGCGTGTTTCACACAGTCAAACACACATACTTATATTAATTTTACCCAATTACATGCATTCAAAGGTGCTAAATGATGTTTTAAAAGTCATGGCTAAACCTTATTTGAGGTTTAAATAAATCTCTTATCCGAAAATATGCTATTCTCTACTAAATATCTTATCCGGAAATATGCTATTCTCTACTAAGATGGTATTTTTAAATGATGTTTTAAAACATGACTATTAAATAAATATCTTATCCGGAAATATGCTATTCTCTACTAAGACGGTGTTTTGATTTGCGTTTGAAAAAGTGTTGTAGCGTTTTGGAAACTAATAATCAGAGCTGTAACCAAAAGTGCGGCCGGAAATGTAGTGTTTGGTTTTGGTTTGCTATCATAATTATCAAATAATCAGTTTTTAAAGTATTTGGATTTACGTTTTAACTTGTAAAATGATCAAATAATCACTTATTTAAAAGTCATGGCTAAACCTTATTTGAGGTTTAAATAAATATCTTATCCGAAAATATGCTATTCTCTACTAAATATCTTATCCGGAAATATGCTATTCTCTACTAAGATGGTGTTTAAATGATGTTTTAAAAGTCACGGCTATTAAATAAATATCTTATCCGGAAATATGCTATTCTCTACTAAGACGGTGTTTTGATTTGCGTTTGAAAAAGTGTTGTAGCGTTTTGGAAACTAATAATCAGATAATAGCTGTAACCAAAAGTGCTGCTGGAAATGTAGTGTTTGGTTTTGGTTTGCTATCATAATTATCAAATAATCAGTTTTTAAAGTGTTTGGATTTGCGTTTTAACTTGTAAAATGATCAAATAATCACTTATTAAGCAAATAAACTACAATTTTTAACATATGAAAAAGTGTGGCATGACTAACGTTAAACATGAATAATCACTTATCAACGCATGCAATCAAAACACTTAAATCAACTATTTGCGTTATTGTAACGTAATAAGCTAATAATCCTGTTTATAACGTAAAATCAAACACCCTCTAACACTGTTTTAGTTATAGTGAACCCCTAATTTGTATTTTTTTTGCATAGCGAGAATCACTCCAAAATGTATAAATTTAGTCATCAAATCCACAAATTAAAAAAAATTTAATTTATAACCTAAAACCATCATTGGTCTTCAATGTAATAAATATTATAACGTAACATTAAAATTATATTTATAATTTTAATTTAATAAATTATAATGCACAAACTTGAATATTAAATGCACAAATTCGTTCATAAAATGGACAAATTTATGATTAGATGCGTAAATGATTACACGAAATGATTAAATTCATCAAATGTATAATTTTATATATTAAATGCACAAAGTTATGTATATATTTATTTTATTAAAAATACTACGTACTACATGTTTGAAAATTATAAAGTGATTAGTAAAATTATATTTCATAACATTTCTGATTAAAAAATATTTTATATGTTTATTTGTTATATTTTATATGTTTATCAACATAAATTATCAATTGAAATTAAATCTAAATCTAACTCTTGTCAAATCTATATTTATGTACATAATTAATTAAAAAATTATTTATATGTTTTAAATCTTATTAAATACATTAAAAATAAATACATATTATATAAGAATTATTAATACTTTAAAAAGAAAAAGTTATAAATAAAAATGTATTTCATAAAATTTTATTTATATAATATATAAACTAAAATATTAATTTATATCACTTAAAATATATAAATTTACAAATGAAAAGTTCATGAATCATAAAAAAAATAGTTATTATTCATATCTATTTATAAAGCTTAAAAAGTAATAAATATGAATAATTAATATTTGTACTTTTTTTTATTTTCATTGTATTTATATTTTACACAAATAAATATTAATGATATCTACGTAATATGTGGGTCAATAAACGAGTTAATTTAAATTCAAAGTAACTCATACAGTTTTACATCAATACAAATTACATTCAGAGATCATTAAATCCTACTGTTAAGTAATTAATATTGATATGTCAAGTAATTAATAAAGAGATTTTTGTAATTAGGAGACGTCTGGTATGATCGTAGGGAATGAACTCATCATAGTTACTCATAAAATAAAATATTGACAAAGAAAATAAAAGAAAAACTATAAAACTTCAATATACTTTTAGATTTTTAATTCTCAGTATTTTGATATCAAATAAGAGAACTGAAATCAATACTAAACTCAAATTTCAACTTCTTTCGGTTGAGAATTAACGAGGCATTCGTCACATGATAAAAAAGGTTATTAATAAAACATGATTCCATTATCTTGATTTTAACATATCAAACATCTCCTTAATAGTTATTCTTATAATATTCTTTTGTATCTTACAAACTACGTTAATACTATCGGTAGCAATTACTGACACTACATGACAACCTGACACGAATATTAATTTGGTCATGAACGGGCTGACATGGAAGTGACACGAAATTAAATGGATGGGCTGTGGGTTGATCCGTCAACCCGTTTTCAATCCATATAACCCGTTTATCATTTAAAAAGTTCAATTTATTATTACTTTTTTATGGTTGTTTATTATTTATTATTATTCTTTTATCTATTAACGACTTCCATTTTGTGTTGCCTTTATGGTTCTATATTTTGTGAGTTTCTTACTATTCTTCATATTTTTTCGTCATCAAATTATTGTTGTTTGATTTGGTGCAACATTAAAATACGATTGCACCCTCATATCGTACTCGATCCCTTGTTCAAGGAAGAGATCATATACGAAGTAAACCTAGTTTTCAATAACCCATATATATTTTTTAATTTTTGAAGACACACTAATATGTAGGTTAAAATTGAATATAAAATTCTTTGTTAATTAGAAAATGTCAACCAATGATGTATATATAACAAAAGAGAGATGATAGAAATACAAGAAATAACTGATGTTAAAAAAAGCCACAATAATTTAAACGTGAATCTTCAAACCATGTCGTAGCGACGTAACCTACCAATAATATACGGGTGTTACTTCATGCACCACATCTATATCCTACAATTGACCTAAAACATGCCTTTTTTTCATAACTCATCATTATATTTTATTTGTTTACACTCTTTTGTCCAATCAAAAGATAAATACTTATAGGTCAAATGCATAGAGGTGGTGGATGAAAAAATAACCATAACATAGTCCAAGAGTCATGACCGTAGGTCCCAATACCCATACCCTCAGCATAAGAATTAATCATATCCATCATGCCTTTATTATATTATATAGATTCTAAAAACTATATTCAAATTTAGAAAACAAAAAAAAAAAACAAAAAAAAAATTTATTTCATGGTCGTTACTTTCTTAAAATTTTATAATCTGTCTGATTTGATTCAGAGAATGAAAATAAAAACACTATATATATAATATATAATATATAAATAAAATACAAGTGTCACCACAACACAAGCCATGTTCACAAAATAATGGGTTTATTTTGGAAAGACAAAATTGCCCCCTTGATAGCATCCCTATATGTACCTCCCTAAACAAGAAACATGGCATTCAATCTTAGTTTTTTTTTCATCAGTTCTCTAGCAAGTTTTAAGATGCTGATCTTTTCCTATGTGGGAAAGAAACTGAAACAACTTTGTAGTTGTTCATGTTTCGGGATATTGGCTTGTTTTAAATTCATATGGTATATAATTCTTTTTTTCTATCATTATGTCTTAAGTCGTATGAACCGATTTTTCATCGAAGTGTTATATTTTCTTTTTATTTCTTGTTTTGGGTTCCTTATCCTTAATGCAACGGACCCCAGAACGCCCACATTTACCCCTAGAAAGTTAGATTTATTCTTTACGTCTGTTTCTGCATCAACTGTCTCTAGCATGTCTGTTGTTGAAATGGAGGTTTTCTCCAACACCCAACTCCTCATTATGACTGTCTTGATGCTAATTGGCGGTGAGGTTTTCACTTCAATGGTTAACCTCCTTTTGCGTGGATTTTTCCATCGTAATTCTATAAAAGAAGGTGGCAGAGTGAATGACTCCATGAGTGATCTAGACATCCCACCAAACTTTCATGATCAACTTGAGTTAGGAACCATAGCCAACCCTGAATTTGAGAGTTCAAAATCAGATATTTTTGATGTCATTTATGATCCAGAAAACAACCATTTAAAGAACAAATCTGTTAAGTTTTTGGGTATTGTAGTATTAAGTTACTTGTTTTTGATCCATATTTTGGGAGTGGTCTCAGTGTTGGTGTACTTAAAAGTCATTTCAAGTGCCAAAAACGTACTTAAACAAAAAGGCCTAAAGACATTCACTTTCTCCATCTTCGTCGTAGTTTCAACCTTTGCTAGTTGTGGCTTTGTTCCAACCAATGAAAACATGATGGTCTTTAGCAAAAACTCTGGCTTATTATTACTTCTAATCCCTCAAATTCTTCTAGGTAACACTTTGTACCCTTCAGCTTTGCGATTTTCCATTTGGGGCATTGGAAAGTTCAAAAAGAAGGCCGAATCTACTTACTTGTTGGACAACCCCGGAGAAATCAAGTTCCACCATTTTCTTTCTCAACAACACTCGTCGTTTCTTGTTGTTACGGTGTTAGTTTTCATAATCATACAATTAATATTGTTTTCTTCATTGGAATGGAATGGCGATTCACTGAATGGTTTGAATAGTTATCAAAAGTTTGTCGGGGTTCTATTTCAGACTATCAATACAAGACATACAGGTGAAACCATTGTCGACCTCTCCACCATTGCTGCAGCCTCACTAGTGTTGATCGTGGTTATGATGTTAGTTTCTCTTCCTTTTTCTCTATTAATTAAACATTAACATGACCCATCAATCGAGTTCAACCAAGTCATGACCACAAAACAATGAAAGATTTTCACTAAGATTTATATATATTTTACAATGGCATCCACAGATGAATTGAACACCATAAATTATTACAAAAAACTTTTCATCGTATTACATTAAAAATCCACAAAGTACAAACTACTTAATCTCCTATAAGTACAAATCATTTTATTGGCCGGGTCTCGCTTGTATTAATATATAAATGATTAATTAATAATTATATGCCTCTATGCGATTTGCTACGTAAATGACAAATTTTATAAGATTAGTAAATTTACCAAATTAAGAAATAAAACTTAAATATAAATGTTGTTTATTGGATATCGACATCATATTAACGGCGAATGTGGACAAGATCATTGTAGTGAAATAATTTATGTAAAAATAAATTTTATTTTAATGTCTTTATGGAATAAAAAATGTAAATTAATTAAACCAGTTTAGGAATATGAGGTGAAAGTATCACAATATAATGATGAAATTTGATACATTTTCTAAAAAAATATTTAATATTTAAACATCCTATAAAAATTCAACATACACAACAAAAAAAAAAAAAAAAAAAAAAAAAAAAAAATATATATATATATATATATATATATATATATATATATATATATATATATATATATATATATATATATATATATATATATATATATATATATATATATATATATATATATATATATATATATATATATATATATATATATATATATATATAATGATACTTTAGCCTTACTGGGATGAAACCTAACGATGATAAAAGTATTATTACGTGTAAAATAGTTATTTTATATAAAATTGTTGTACATGACAAAACTTTATTGTGTACAAATCATTTTCCATTAAAAATGGGATGTGCCATACTATTGTTTGTACTAAAAAATCTATCTATACTATTAAAAAAGTAACTAAATTCCACATGTCACCTAACTAGAATGCCACTTGGCATAACGTGGATACGACACGTGTATAATATTAAAAAAAAGTTACATTTATTAAATTAATTTAGAAATAAAATATCCTTCTATTAATTTAGATTTCAAATTTAAATTTGAGTCTACAACTCACGTCTTTTGTTGGAATCTTATCCAAACTTTTTGGACTCTATAATTTTTTTTCCTTCTTGCTTATTATTTAATTTTTAGTTATGTATTTTACATTTAACCCACTTTATATAACCATCAGGGCTTGCCCTGGTGGCCACCACCAAAGGTGGGGAGGCTTGCCTCTAGGAGAGATCACGGGTTCAATCCCTGACATTGATGAATCTAATCTAACTTTGGGTGTAATACTAACAACTAACTAGCCTTTCAAAAAAAAAAATTTAACCCACTTTATATATTTTCTATAATCACTTTAACAATATAATATTGTTATTTTATTTGTAGTTTGTGTAATAATTTTTACGACGGATGCAGGTGTTGTCATGTTGTGAAGGGATTTTGTGATCATAATGCAATTATTTATAATTAATATTTGCCACATAATTATATGTGAGTGCAACCATCATAGTCTATGTTTTATGGCTTTTTCTTTATGAACCATATCCTAATTTCTCATACACCATACATTATAATTTTTATTTATAATTTAAAAAAGATATCAGATTACAATTTGTTATTTTATTATTACCATAAATTACATTATTACTAATTCATCCCATGATGAATGTTCACATGCGTGCACGATCTCTCATTTTGTTATTGAACATATAATATAGAGAACATATATATACGATTGAAGTCAAAAGTTAAATAAATAATTCAAAGGTAACATGCATTAATAAAAAAATCAATCATTAGTTTCAATTAATTAATAATTTATTAATCGTTAAGTCTTTGGATAAACAGTTTATTAATATATTAATGACAAGGTTTCTATTATAGCTTTATAAATATTGGTTGTTTGAATTTTTATCTGTTTAAAAATTATATGCAAATCTATTAGAAAACTCAATCATATTAACGGTGACCTAATTAAGAACGACCTGAGGGCTGAGGCATGACATAGAGCTTTACCTTTTAATTAATCCATAAAATATAAAAACCTAACAACCCTTTTAGTTGGTAGGTAATTAACGTCGTCAAAGCGTATCATCAAATTTGACGTAGGAAAAATTAGTTATAACGTTATTTTATTTTTTTTCTCATTTGAAATATTTATTATATCACTAACATGTACATCGATAAATTTTAACACCGATTATCGTTAAATTCATTATTAACTTGTAATTTAAAGCCAATGTTTATATCACCATCATTCCATCAACAATGAATTATTGCCGAATTTCTAAAATTATTTAAATCAATTATGATTGGATTTTTTTAATAAAAGAAAAACATACATGACTAATTAATGTCGCATGGGGAGAATTTGTTAAATACTGCATTATTATCGGAGTAAAGACAATGCACCGGGTCAGTGGCGGATCCAATAAAATTTTTTTATAGGGGTCGGAACTTAACAACGCTACGAAAGTACGAGTATTTGTGGTCCTTTATAAATTTTAAGACTTCGAAAATTCGAATCGATTTATCTTGATTAAAAAAAAAACAAATAAGTAAAAGCTACAAATTAATTACAGACCTAAAAAAATTAGATTCTATAACTGTCCTCTACGAGTTTTCATAATTTGAAAACAAGTCATTAGGTCATGAAACATTGACAAACAATTCTTTTTTAGATCATGATAATTTTTTTTTAAAATTGGTCCATAGTATATAAAAAAGTAAAAACTTTACTAATTCTTATGTTAACAAATCAACAATAACAATCTAATCTAACATTTTAACTTACATTTACTTAGTGTTACACAAATAACAATTTATTAGTATAGTATTCTGCAACTGATAATGAATTAAACATTTAAACAATAAAGGATAAGAGCAAAAAGAAGTTAATGATTCATAGAATTTATCCTAGCCTAAACTCAATAATATTTAAGAGAGCTTAATAAATTATCAAACTCATACACAGGTTTATGTATTTTTTTTTAAAATTTGAAATGGATAACAAACTATGAACTTTGTACGATTTTCTTAGATTTTTTAATAGAAAATTTTCAATATATAAATTTATAAAAGATAATTAAGATATGTGGGCCGAACTTTAAAATTCATCGGGGTCCAAAATTTTTCAACTAAATATAAAAAACCCAATAAAAATTTTACAGGGGTCATTTGACTCCAAACTATTAAGCTGCATCCGTCCCTGCACCGGGGTTATTATTTATTTATTGATTTATATGTTATGTAAGTATTAGATATTTCTATTTGGGGTACTACTATTATATTTTAATGGTTGACGTTTATGGATTAAAAAAAGACTTATTTATCTTTTGGTGAAATAATTTTATATTTATAATTGGTAGATAATTAATGAATTCTTTTTTGTATGAAAAAAAATAAATTAGATATGACATTCAAACATTTTATAGTTGGATAAGCAATTTCTTTAATAAGTTACCAATCAAGACTCATATAATCTTATACAAAATATACGAAGTAAAATTATTATATTTTAAAAAATATGTTAAAACAAAAATTGCAATAAGTAATTAAGAAAATTATTAAAAAAACCAAATTTATTTTATATAATTCAATTTACTTCTCATTTATACCGTAATTTAATCAGTTTACTTATTTACAAATTAAAATCATACCATTCTTGATTTTAGTTTTAGTATGTTTGTAATAAAAAGTCATCTTGAAACAGGTATCTTCCTCCATATACTTCATTTTTACCAATATCAACAAGGAAAGAAGGTAGTAGAAGAAACAATGATCAAAGGAAAAAGAAAATCAAAAAAGCTTTATTAGAGAATATTGTATTCTCACAACTCTCTTATCTCGTGATCTTCATCATCCTCATTTGCATAACCGAGAGGAAAAAGATTAAAGAAGATCCTCTCAATTTCAATGTTCTCAATATCGTGATTGAAGTCATAAGGTAAACTTAATTTGTATCTTTATAACATTAATTTAAATATTATTATTAAAAAAGTTATTTAAAAAGCTTTTTGAGAACAACACATTCAATCTGAACATATTCACAAAAATACATTATGATTGGTGGATCATTTTTATAATTATACTTATAAAGGTACGGGTGTCTCGATGAATTATACATCTTTATGTAAAAATAAAAAAATTTATGGACCTTTGGCACACTTACAGTAATAATAATTAATTAATTGTCGGTGTGCAATCCAAATGACACCTCAAGTTGGAATGTAAATCGAACTAGGTTCATTAGTTACAAATTAAATTAAATGGATGATTAATTAATGGATTAATTACTAAAATAGCCAAATCTCACACCTTTATTCACTTTTTAGCCACTTTATATACATTTTACCAAAATAGCCACACTTTACGTTACCACATTTACGTGATAGCCACAATTTACGTGATTTGTACTTTTTTTTTCATTTTTTAATGCATTACGTTACAAAAGGTGTCTGGTCACGTAAATTGTTGTACTTTACGTGACCATTTTTGCTCCTTCCCAATGAATGTTTGGTGGGATGTCTTGTCACACTTTACGTGACCAAGTACAACAATTTACGTGACCAAACACCTTTTGTAACGTAATGCATTAAAAAAATGAAAAAAAGTACAAATCACGTAAATTGTGGCTATCACGTAAATGTGGTCACGTAAATTGTGGCTATTTTAGTAAAATGTATATAAAATGACTAAAAAGTGAATAAAGGTTTGAGATTTGGCTATTTTAGTAATTATCCCTTAATTAATTGAATAATTGTTTAAATTAGCAGGTTGCTTATGTCATCAAAAGAGTAAATATATAATTCTTTTTAAGGAAAATTTGCATGTATAGAAGTTGCTTTTGTCTTTTCAGACAAAGTAATAATAGAATACGAATACTAAAACTATTTTACATCACATTGTTTTTCGTATACAATTCGATTGACCTAAGTTATATAAATTAATTATGAAGTCGATCAAAGCATATTATAATTCCAACAAATTTTTTTTTTTTATAATATTGCAAGGTGTCGTGTGGATCCCTGATCATACGTACATACATATACATATACATATATATATATATATATATATATATATACATATACATATACATATACATATAGAGGGGGTTCAATGGAAAATCACAAGACACCTGAAAACCTGTGAAAACCGCACTGCACCACTACAAATGTATCAAATTCTCCGCGTGATGCACCAAAATCCCGCGTGATGCATCTAAATCCCGCGTGATGCATCACCTTATTTACGATCATGCCACCGCGTTTTTCATGAAATGCACTAATTCGGACGGTATGCGTAGGTTTCCATAGTTTTCAGGTGCATTGTGGTTTTTCAATATATATATATATATATATATATATATATATATATATATATATATATATATATATATATATTAATGCTTAATTAATTGTAAATAAATCTTTAAATATATTCTGAAGATATAATTTGTGAATTTCGACATGACTGCAGTGCATATGGAAACGTGGGGTTCTCAACGGGTTATAGTTGTGATCGTCAACTGAAACCAGATACGAGTTGTGAAAACAAATGGTATGGTTTCTCGGGAAGATGGAGCGATGGGGGAAAACTAATTCTGATAGTAGTTATGTTTTTTGGTAGGCTTAAGAAATTTAACATGAATGGAGGCAAAGCATGGAAGCTATTGTAAATACACAATTTTCTTCTACATGCCCTCGATCTTAAACATATATGCATAATTAATATTAATATATATATATATGTACTATCATGTTGTAAATTGTACCTTGTGGATTCAATACATATGAATGCTAATATATATAGTCTGTTTATATTACAAATTAAAATCTCACCTACAATTACTCTCATGTGTATCAACTCAATAATTTGTGTGTCAACAAATTGCATGAAAACAACAATCAATTTAAAAGCTATGCCTTTATTTCACTGTGCTAGCTCTAATATTAATATTTTTTACACTATACAGTCTCAATATAAAATGATCGATAATCCTACCCTTAAAGTAACTTTAAAGTATTTCTATGATAAAAAAAGGTTAATAAAGGTAATATAGTTATTTTATTGATAAGTGTTGTATATGGTAAAATGTTATTGCATGTGTACAAATTACCTTCCATTTTATATATAATGATCAGAAATGTTAAAAGTGTTAAAACAATGTCATTCTCATTAATTTAATTAGTTGACACATTATGTATAAAGATGTCATGTATGATGTCATATCAAATTTTAACTTGAAAAATCAATCAATTGTTTAACGAGTGACTTAAGTGCATGTGTTGAAATTTGAAATTGAGTATAATAACGTATTGGTATCGCAAAATGTTCAGTGACTAACAAAATATATGTAAAAACACATTATTCTAAAATATAAGCCGGAGTTGTCATGCCATATGTTATGTTTAAATATTAGAAATCGGTATGTGATATATATATATAGTAATAATTTAAGTTAGTTTTTATAAATTAAATATTTAAGTTTTAATTATTAATTATAAATGAATTTTATCTTTTAATAAAAGTTTAAGAAAAAATATAGAAAGTTGAGAATGATGAGTGTAATTCTAATGTTTTAGAATGAAAATACTAGAGAGTGAAAAACTGATATGACGTTGAGGTGTTTAAATGATGAATTTAGGAAGAGTGAATACGTACACCCTTCACTATTCCAACTAATAGTGTCAATTTTGATCCAACAGGCTGATAAGTTAAATTGACTCATTGTAAAAAACTAAGATAAAACATAAATTTTTGTTTAAGAAATGAAAATTTATAAAACGGTGTATTAAACAAATTGTTCCTTAAAAAAAATTCAAAATTATGTAAAATTTATAATTTTCGGTCGTCAACACATTTGACCCGTTTGTTTGAATGGTCTGAACTCTGAAATTACCACCTATGATTCTGACAGGTCTCTCAAATCTCAATTTCATAGTGCCTTGTAAAAGTGGTAAATTATTTTAATATTTATTTATTTATAATATAATATTTAATTATGTGTTTTCTGTTGTAACTTTTGATTTATTATATATTGTAATTTGTAAAAGTTTAAATATATATCGAGTTGTTTTTATCTACATTTAAATATAAATTTATTGTCGTTCGAACTATATTATGATCAAATTGTTTTTCTTTGTATTTTAATACAAATTTATAATTATACGAACTATTAAATTGATGTTTTTTAATAACAAAATTTTTAATTATATTTATTAATATATAATAGTTTTGCTACTTAATTATAACTTTTAATATAGTTTGTTTTACCAACATCTGATGTATTATATGGTTGTATTATTTTTATGATCAATATGGTTAAATATAGATTTGTTAAACGATTAACTTTATAATATATATTTTAAGATCTTATCTCCCGTTGCGATGTGTGGAAATCAAAACACTTGTTATTCCTAATTATTAATTATCGTGGAAATATAATAAAACTTAATCTATAGCTTCAAAAAAAAAAAAAAAAATTAGCCTTCATGCCACTCAATTAGATACACTCTTAATTAGAGATTACATATTGTATATTTGTAATGAAGAACTCATTAAAATTTATTTTAGAAAGATGTTAATGATTTTATTGCAGTAGTACTGTAGTAATTAACCTTAGACAAATATTAAAGTACGTAATTAAGTTACCATGCCATTAATGACATAAATTAACTTCCTTTTTTTTTTATTTAAATATGAGAACAACTTTTAAATTTCTAATTAGAAATTTGCAATATGTTGGTAAAACAAATTCTGGAAATTCTCGATATGCCTCACCTGCAAACACAAAGCAACAACAATGGATCCATCTCCATCTTTCCCATGAAGAATCAAAGAATCTCCATCAGAATCATGCGTTCCTGGACCCATATGAATCTCCTTCCCCCATCCGAAATCAGCACCATACATTGGTAGCGTTAACCAGCTTATCACTCCAAGATTTGGATTCCCATAATACTCTCCTTCTTCTTCTTCTTCCTCCATATAATTACTTGTTGATCGGTACCTCGACAAGTCTTCTCGAGTCTTCAAGAACTCCATCACCGACTTTACGTATTCATCGTTAACCTTTTCAATCACCCCTCGTATTTTCCTCGAAACATATCCTAGAGGCTCCGAACATATCTCACCCGAGCATCCCGTTGCAATCACATTCACGATACCGTTTCCAAAGTACTTTCTTGGCAATGGGGGTCTCATCTTATTTCTAGCATCGACAGAGATAGCTAATGAAGTTTGTTGCTCTGGTTTGTGATTACGGGCTTTGCACATAGTTCTCCATACGTGTGCCGTGATAGCCTCATACCGTGTAAAGCCACGGCTCGTATCGCTATCCTGGCTTTCGTTAGCTTTGTTTCGTAATTCCTCAACTTGGTTTGCCGTTAACTTCAACATTGTGACTGCGGTTTTCTCCTTACGCTGGTTTTCATTTCCCGACTGGTCTATAAGTGTCGGTGGAGGATCGAACTCGGGATGTTCAAACGTCTGGCATCCTCTAGGAGGATCCCCAGCTAGCAAAACTTTCCTATCAAGATAAGGTGGTGACTCTAACGACTCGCCTCGAGAAACCCTAGCCCATTCAGACACAAAGTGAAGCGCGCTTTGCCCGTCCGCAACAACATGTGATATGCTTAAACTGATACTAAACCCTCCACAAACAAACCTTGTAACTTGCAAAACTAACAACGGGATTTCTTCGAGTGTCGCATTGCGATAATCGATAGAAGGAATAAGTTGTTGGTAATACATCGGAGAAGGTATAAGAATGTTCAAGTCAGTAAGCTTGACATCAGCATAAGCTTCCGTGAACCGTGCACCAGCCGCATTACAATCTAGCTCCAGACGGCCACCGGAAAGAGGGGACAAACGACCGGCCAAAGGGTAGAAATGAACTAGGGTACAACTCAGTGAAGTTTTTAGGGTTTGTAGAACAGTGAGCCAATCCTCAGGGGAATGTTTGTAGAAGTAAATGGTTGGGACATGAGTGGTGACACCGGTTTGGTCAAGTTCTGATAATGCCATCTTACCGGACCATGTTGGTTCGGATGGTTTAATCATGCATGAAGTTTCGAAGGAAACCCTCATTTTTCAAGGGGAAAAAAGTGGATAGACTATGGCTGGATCGATGGTTAGGTTCCGCAAACAAGTGTTGATGTTTGGGGGTATTTATGGGCCAATTGAACCCATTAAAATGGTGTGATCCAAAACTTATGCTTAAATACCATTGGATTACGTTTTTTTTGCTTGTTAATTGGAAATGAAATGTTGATGAATATATATAGGTGGTTACAACAAATTAAGATTAATAATAATTAAGCGACTCAACTCATGTTTTTAAGGTAACATCAATTCAGCATGATGTAAAGCTCGAGCTCGACTCGTTTATTATATATTTTAATTATTAATTAATATTTATACAATCTTTTATATATTATATATATAGGCACGTTTAGGCTCGCGAGCTCGATATGTGGAGCTCGGGCTCAAGCTCGTTTATTAAAGGAGCTCGAATTGAGGCTCGAGCTCGTTTAACTCGAGCTATAAATGAGTCGAGCTCGAGTAGCTCACGAGTAGCTCGCTCATTTACATCTCATGCTACTTTTAATTTTAATAAAATGTCTCAAAAGTAACAAAAAAGGGCATAATTTCAATGTGTGGTATTTTATATATACGGTAAACATATGATAGTTCGGGCTATGAAAAAAAAAATATCAACAATCCAATAAAAAAAATGGTTTTATATAGATTTAGGTTGTTACTTGCACACCCCTAGGGGGCGTTTGGTTCGCTGGAATCTGACAGAATGGAATGAAATCTGTCAAAGGAATGAAATTCTGGAAGGAATGAAATCTATCTGAATCCAAATACTATAGTTTGTTGAGAATAACAAGACTTGATTTTAAAAGGATTGCTTTGAAGAAATGGAATTTAAATTCCTTCCATTTTGCTATGGAATGATCATTTCTTCAAAATGAGAGATTTTTTTTTAAAATGTGGAATGGTCATTCCATTCCTTTGGACTACCAAACAACCCATCTGAATGGAAAATTCATTCCTTTTCCGCCAATTTCAATCAGATTCCAGCGAACCAAACGTACCGCTAGTGTTTCAAAAGAGGACGTACCGATCTTGAGAAGTCATTGTTGTCCATAAATAGGCCCACATAAATGAAATCCACATTTTATAAAGTGACAATACAATCTGGGCCTCTGAGGCTCATTAGCTGGTCTCACAACTAACGCGAATTGAGGCTAATTTATAGCAATCACCATATTGTTCATCATATTCATTTTCATTTTCCATCAAGTCACCAATCTCCATTGCATCCATCTTTAAAAATACAACTGAAAATTTATGAAAAATCTAAATTAAAAAAAAATAAAATAAAATTCAAGTATCTAAAATAATAAAACTACAAATCTGAAAGAAAAAAAAAAAATTCAACTCAAACAATCTTGGTAGTTGGTACCATCCATAATCAATCTAAACAAGAACTCTAAAAATCATGAAACTAAATCCCTAAATCAATAAATTTCTTTGTCAAATATAATGATTATAAATGGTTTATAACATCTTAATACACTTTTTCTTTCAAGTTGACAGATTCTTAATAGGGGTGACAATTTCGATCCATTCACGCAAACGAGTTAAACATGTTGATGACCAAAAATCATAAATTTTACATAATATGGATACTTTTTTTTAAAGAATAATTTGTTTAACACACCATTTTATAAGCTTTCATTTTTACAAAAAAAAGTACGTTCTAACTTAGTTTTTTACTACAATTTAATCGTCTCGTCCGTTGAGTGAAAATTATCAACCCTAATTCTTAACGTCACGTTCACCTTTACTTTGTTCTGTTCACCTAGACCACAAACAATATACATTGTACATTAGCTTAACGCATGTGACATGGGCCAAGAGACATACAATATCATTATTTTTATTAAATGATCGAACTATGATTATTTTATAAATAACATGATATGTATAAATTTATAAGTCAATATCAATAAATTTATGATGTATCACACAAGACTGCTTACTTTACATGGGTATACCCTACTAGCAATATGAGTTGGCTATTTCATGGACATTCAATAATTGAAACTACATGTTGTTTCCTATAGTTAGGGTCAATGTTGTTGAGGGCATGTGTGAGTGTTTGTGACACAAATCAATATACCACATAATGTTGTTTTCCTATAGTTAGGGTCAATGTTCTTTGAGTTATCTTTAAAACTTATAGAAACCATAAGAGTATAAATAAATTGGACTTGACTTGACTAGAATACAAATTGAGGAGCATTTGTTGCGCCAACGAAGATCGAACTTAACAAGTATATATGGACTTGAATTGTAATGGGGCCGAAGACTCTATGAAGGAGGGATGATCACACATGTCTAAGTATGTCGGTAGGGTCAAAAAAGAATGAATCTATAGACAACTTGATAATTCAAGTTGGAACTAGAACACTATTAAACATAAAACAAATAGGGTCGGTTATCAGACAAGAGTATACTTATAAATATCGTTAAATAGATTTAGAGTATATGGATATAATAAGTTATGAATTAATATTATATTAAATTTAAACTATCTTTGAATATAAATTGATTAGGTTAAAACTTTACAATTATATTTTAACTGATATTTGAGACTAACTATATTTCAAATATTCTCCCCACTCAAGTTTGTTTTCCATGGGAGGTGCCCAATGAGTGAACATTCTACCCAACCCACACTTACACACTACTAAATCACAACCTATCAAACTTAACCATCAAGCTTTTTAACCCATCCTACCCAACCCACTCACCCATTTTCCCACCCATGCCATATCATCAATCTACCTACCCACCTAACTTACCACCTCCCTTCCCCCCTTTATGTTACACTTACCCACTCAATCATACCCTATCCCAACACCACTCCACCTACACACCCTACCTTACAACCAATATACCCACCCACCAAACCTATCACATCTCATCCTATCCTTCATCAAATATTTTACGAACCAAACGTCACCTAAATAAGGGTCGTGCTATACGTACACTCCATAATTAATTGTTTACTAATCACACACCTCCTATTTTCACATGATTTTCATTAATGACATGAGACTCACTGAATAAACTTAATTATTTTTCTCACATTAGGGGAGAGGGTGTGTAATTAGCAAGGTGTGAGATGTGTGTTTGTAACTACCCCTGAATAATTATCTAGTCTTATATTAATTATAGATGATTAATATAAGAGAAGATAGCATCCATTTAGTTATTAGATACCAATGTGGTTTAACCCATTTGATATGATGATGATATGATTGGTTCGACTCCTGTCAGAGGCAAGTTGGAATTTAGATGGTGAAAGTAAGTTCTGAAGTCCCACTTATGGCAAAGAAGTAACTTATGAGTAGTACTAGGTTAGTTTGCCATCTGAAAAAAAAATATTAGATGATTAATGATATTATATATATTTTAAAAATAAAAGGATAATTATCAGAATTTTAAAGAGGCATGAGGGTTAGTATGATATCCTAAAAATAATAAGATCTTATTTTCAGTATTGTTTATGATGTAGTGGTATGAAACTACGAACCATTTTACTTTATTGAGTCCTTATCCAAACTTAATTTTCTTCATTCTTTAACATAAATCAAGGTGTAAGAAACGACGGAATACTACAAACAAAGAACAATTGTTGTTGATTATTATGTGCGAAAAACATATAGAAGTGAATGCTTTGGTTTGCATCACGACTTTTCAATCTTTTTGCCTAGAATGACATATTTAAAAAAGCAGACTCCCTATTAATACTTGAAAATTATGGTTTGTCGACACCTATGATCCCAATTACTGTTTAAAAGATTGTTACTTGGAAACAATATATGAGGTCATTGGGTGTTGACAAACCATGATTTAAATAGATTAATGATGTTTACCTTTTGAGTTAAACCAACATTTTATAGATTAATGATGTTTCCTTGATGTCAATGCATTAAAATAACTAGTTTATTGACTCACAAATTATGTGGATATTTATAATAAAAACTACTTACATAAAATACATACAAAGTAATTAAAACATACAAGTAATAATTATTTAACTAGGGGTGGGTTCAATGGAAAACCACTATGCACCGGAAAACCGTGGAAACCTACGCATACCGTCCGATTTGATGCATTTCATGAAAAACGCGGTGGCATGATCGTAAATAAAGTGATGCATCACGCGAGATTTTGATGCATCACGCGGGAAATTAGATGCATCACGCGGGATTTTTGATGCATCAAGCGGGAAATTTGATGCATTTGTGGTGGTGCAGTGCGGTTTTCACAAGTTTTCAGGTGCATTATGCAGAAAGACGGTGTATCACGCGGGAATTCGATGCATCACGCGGGAATTGTGATGCATTTGTGGTGGTACATGGAGGTTTTCCAAAGTTTTCCGATGCATGTTGGTTTTCCATTGAACCCCCTCTATTTAACTATATAAGAATAATATTATTTATCATAAATATTATTTTTCATTCTTTAAATATGAATGATTGCTAGTTATTTTTCTGTCTTTATTTTTCTATTTTGTGATGTTTTTAAAATTTTTGTTTATAAATTTATATATTTTAATTAATATAAACAGAGATTTCGGTTTTTATAAAACATGATATATTAATTTGATATTTATACATATCTAATTAAAGTCATATATCATTCATGTTCATCTAAAAAGAGTGGAAGGGAACCCAAAAAAGAGGGGAGGCCGCAAAGTGCACAGCTTTGTCAAAAAAAGATTTTGCTTTCGTAGATATTATTCTGTTTCTAAATTTGGACCATTTCTAATGTTTTATAATAAAAAAAATGTTAATACTATTCTCTTTTCCAAAATAAACCTTACGGTTCAGTGGCGGACCCAGCCACCGAAGGGACCCGTTGCACAAATTTTTGTCGCGTTCACGGTTCAAATTTCAAAATGCTTATTTTTAGTCGGGTCGGGTCAACACAGTCATATTTTAGTTGGGTCGTTTCACTAACTTTTGAAGATGGACCATCGTTACTATCACTTTCTGTTAACTTTCTTTTGAAAAATTTATCCATTAGTCTTACAATTAACAATTAAAGAAACTAAAAACAAAAATTTGTCCATTAATCCTATGATACTAGAATGTATAAGATAAAAAGACTAGAAAAAGGAATTGAGATTTTATAGGTAAAATTATAATTGGGTTTGAAATTGGGTCAAAATTAATATTGGATTTAAAAAGAATATTGGGTTAATGGGTTTAAAAATTAGTATTGGATTTATTGGGTTTTAATTTTTGAAATATGATTGGATGTTGTTGATGTATTGTTTTAATTAATTATTTAGTAATTTAGGCAATCAACTTTTTGAGGTATTAATTTTTTTTAAAATAAAGTTGCACACATAAGTTATTTATTTTTTTGAATACTATAAGTTGCACACATAAATTCACCGGTTGCACGTATAAAATTTTTAAAAATTGTCCACTACAAAACGAGGTTATTTGGGAGTGGACCCGTTGCACGAGCTACCCCTCTTACCACATAGGTCCGCCTGTGTACGGGTTACGATTGACGTCTAAATACGTGATCTTTATTTCTACTGATTTATTTTTTGAACTATATTTGGTTCTCTTCTCGTATGTGTTTGACTGTTTTGTCTTAACTTGACACTTCTTCGCACTAACTATTCTATAAGATAAAAACAAAAAAAACTTGTTGCATTATCATTTGCATCAAAATAAACGAGTGACATATGATACGATAAGATTAGCTGCTCAATTTCTGTTAGGATAATTGAAGACCAAAGTAACAAAACCTTCATCATGATGCACAAGTATACCAAAACCAAAACTCGGATTTTAAACAATGTGACGCTAATTTACCTAATTCACAACGGCACACATGATATGCACGCACTATCCAATATAAACTGTTATTATTATTTCATAAATTATTGGACATAAATTTCATATTTTGTAATTTGAATTGCTATATTTTCTTGGATTCTTGAAAAAGGTTTATAAAGATTATATTTTAGTGAAGGTAATATATAAAATTTGACCGCCTAAATTTATAAGATATGAGCCTGTTATCATATATATACATATATATGCATTAATTTGAATTGGACAACATCTTAATGAAAATAATTATCATAACCAATTAATAAAAAATGACTATAAATAATATTTATTACATATAAAAAGAAAGGATAAAGTAATTAGTCAAAATAAAGGAAGGGTAAAATTAGGGGTGTTCAAAACCGGATATCCGAATTTCGGATATCAGAAATTTCGAATAGTGAATTTTGCTATCCGAATCCGAAATTTCGGATTCGAATATCGGATTATCCGAATATCCGAAAATTCATATTTTTTATTTTTTTAAAAAAATTAAAACAAATATTTAAATATCTAAAATACAAATTCATATATCCAAAATTAAAATAAATATATCACAAACTAAATGTATCCGGAATTATTTTACTCAAAACGACAAAAAAAATATAAAAAAACTAAAAGTTATAAAAATCATTAATTAATAAATCTATAATACTAAGATAAAACTCAAAAAATATACATTAGAATAATAATAAACATTCAATATTATGTAAATAATCAATACTAAAGATATAAAAAAAATTTTAAATTTTTTTTTTTGATTTTAGGATATCGGATTATCCGAATATCCGAAAAGCTTGAATTTTACTATCCGAATCCGAATCCGAAATTTCGGATAGTTTTGGATTGGATTTTCGGATTTTTGTTTCGGATACTCGAATTCAGATTTTTTTGAACACCCCTAGGTAAAATAGTTTATAATAAATTGTTGATAAATTTAAACTTTATTTATTATTACTCATAAATGTATATAAGGATAATTAATGATATATAAAATATAAAAGTAACTACCCCATAATTTGATTATGAAAATAAACAGAAAACAAAAATTTAAAAACAAAATATCAAAAAAAAAAAATTAAATTTATTTTTGGGTGTTTATTTTTGTTCCAAACTTCCAATGTTTGTTTATGGAGTCCCCCATTTGAGAGAAAGAGAACTTTACGAAAGGATTCTCTCGCGCATACAGTCTCTACTTTCGAAGTCGTTTCCGGTCGTCTTCTTCTTCCCCACTTTTCACCATTCCCGACAGCTTTTTATTTATTTATTTATAAACTACGTACATTTTCTGTTAATTTATTATTATTACTTCCGGCGTAGTTCGCTGGAGAAACTTTATACCGCCATATTTCTTACAATGTTTCGTCAGCTGAAATTGCCAAGTAAAATAGTTGAACGGAACGGATTTTTGTCATCCGCCTTTGTAATCAACAATGCTCGAGAGGTCGGTGAATATCCAGGTGTAGAATTTCGGTAATTTGTTAGAGACTCTAAGACGGCAGCTGATCGGATTTTCAGATAGTAATGAAGGCGCCGGCGCACTGTCCTGGCGGTACTTCCATAACGAGAAATCACGGTGAAGGTCAGCTTTATATTGTCCCTCGCATATATTAACAGATGGCAAGGTCCAAAAAATAAGCTTTAATGGTCACTTCGGTGTTCTTACCAAATTCTCGGACCTTCCTATCAATTTTGAGCAAAAAATGATAAATTTTTGCTTACAAAATACGAAAACGCTCGTTATATATAATCGTATTTTCCCCCCCGAAAACAGGCGGGGAGAAGAACATAATAAATCCGGAGCTATGGCAATCATGCGCCGGGCCACTGGTCAATTTACCGGCGGCTGGGACTCACGTCGTCTATTTCCCTCAAGGACACAGCGAACAGGTATGTTGTTGCTACCTAGCGCCGTTCCAAGCCAAAGTACGCCGTTCCCTTGCTTTAACAAATTCTTATCAGGGCTTTATTTGTTTCTCATGTAAATGGCTTCATTTGCTTATATTTTTAAATGAAGATAGATAATAAACTCAGAAACGTCCGAATCCAAGCATTCAAAATAAAAATCCAAAAATTTGATGTGAGATTATTCAAAATTTTGGATATCTGAAAACCAGATTTTCAAAATTTCGGTTTCAGACAGTAAAATTTTAAATTTTCAAATGTTCGGATAAAAAAATATTTTTTAAAATTTTATATAATTAGTATTGGTTATTTACTTAATATTGATAATTTATCTTTATTTTAATGTATATTTTTTAGTTTTATTTTAATATTATAGATTTATTAACTAATATTATATTTATTTTAGTTTTTTTAATCGTTATTTGGCAGTTTTGAAAAAAATAGTTCCGGATACATTTAGTTTGTAATGTATGTGAAATTTACATATGATCCTCATAATGTTAATTAAAACATGTCTATGAAAAAAAAATTTATAAAAAGTTTTTTTAAAGGGGTACCTTCTGGTGCGCTGCATAATGGGTGGTACTCTCTCGAACCATATTCTAGTTGGACCTTTATACAATTTCTTTTTAAAACAAGTCGTTATGTATGTTTGAATCAGTATGGTGGTTATTTATGTTTTCAAATTTGTTTTAACCTTTTACTTAAATGTAAAGTTTCGGGTCCAAAACCAAAAACAACTTAAACGAAGAAAAGCCCCAAACTTAAGACCGAGAACCGGACTGGATGATACCTGTTAGGCCCCGTTTTTCCTTACTCTTACAAGAAAAAAAATACAAAACCAAACCCAATCTAACTAGGTGGAATACGGGGATTTTGTGAACTGAGAACCGGTCCGGAAATATGTAAATCGATCCGATCTGGTTTGCGCGACACATCATTTTTTGCTCATAACTAAATTTAATATTTATGGTCACTTGGTAAGTTTTTTAATGACTTGTGAGCCAATGAGATGTTAGATTTTCAAATTATTAAAAAAATTAAAACCTTCTTCGGGTTTTGGGGGGCCGGGGGCCATGCCATTTCAATTCTTGCGAATTCCTTTTGAACCAAACACGTTATCAAATTCAATTCATCCAATTTCCATTCATTTGATAGATTCCATTCCATCAGAAAATATTCTGTGAACTAAACGCCACCTTAAGTTTCAACGAATTCTAGATCCAAACCCAGATAAACTATGAAACGGGGTTGGATTTGGATGTGTTATTTGGATTTTACGGTTTTTCTCACCCGAGGATGCATCCTAGACTCCCAGATAACTAATCGATGTGGTCACAAGCTTATTTGATCAGGGTCCATTCAAAGGGACATTTTTGTAAAAGCCTGTTTGGCTCACGAAATGAAATTTACAGGAGTTAAAAATTAGGGTGAATTTCATATATACCCCTCTAAAACTTCATAATATCATATATACCCAACTTAAAATTTTAATATCATATATATCCCTCCTAAACATCATAATATCATATATACCCAATTTTAATTATTCATATCACATATATCCCTCTTAAACATCATTAATATCGTATATGCCCAAATTCATTAATTTAATTATTTTTATATCATTTAAAACTCATAATTAATATTGCTTATTAATTAATGAACATTATACCCTTACTCATTTCTTCTTTCAACTAAACTTCAAAAAAATCATATTTATCCAACTTAAATTAGAATATCATATCCCTTTTAATAATTTTACATAATTTATTTTTGTAAACTTTACTAAATAAATTCTTCAAACTAAAATAAATTAACATTAAAAATAAAAATAAAAATGTTGAATTATGTTTTTGCTCGTTTGTAATCAAATCGTATCGTCTTATAACTATTGTTATTTAGTTTACTTTTTAAATTTTTATATTTAATATAATATTTGAGTTATAACTTGTTATCTGATGTAAGTAGTTGTGTATATTCTGTGTTAACGATAAGATTATATATAAAATCTTATATATTTAGAGTCCAGTTTTATAATAATTTGTTTAATAATTAGTAACTAGAATATGTTTTAATATTAAAAAAACAAAATGCGATACAACTATAAAATTCGAAAAGAAAAAGAAAAGAAATAACATAATATGTAATCAGTTAATTGTATATAGATTACTGTTATAAAAAAATAATAAACTATAATAAGACGATACATTTTTATTACAAACGAGCAAAAACATAATACAACATTTTTATTTTTATTTTTAATGTTAATTTGAAGAATTTATTTAGTAAAGTTTATAAAAATAAATTATATAAATATATTAAAGGGATACGATATTCTAACTTTAGTTGGATAAATATGATATTTTGAAGTTTAGTTGAAAGAAGAAATGAAGAAGGGTATAATGGTCATTAATTAATAAGCAATATTAATTATGAGTTTTAAATGATATAAAAATAATTAAATTAATGAATTTGGGTATATATGATATTAATGATGTTTAAGAGGGATATATGTGATATTAATAATTAAAATTGAGTATATATGATATTATGATGTTTAGGAGGGATATATATGATATTCAAATTTTATGTTGGGTATATATGATATTATGAAGTTTTAGAGGGATATATATGAAATTCTCCCTAAAAATTATTTATAGTGTTTTTAAACTCTTGGATTACAGAAATATTGATTATTGAATGACAACTTTTTCACATTCCATCAAATTCTATGAATCAAGGAATTAATCATTCCTAGCTATTTGTATTGGAATTGAGATTTCTAACATTGCACAACTCGTATCTTTTGCCAACCTTAAAAACTATTATATATCTCAACCCATACATGTAATATACATACTATAATAAAATTCCAATTCATACAATTTTCAGTCCGCGAGACAAACCGGGCCTGAAAGCTTGCTTAAACCCATTTGCGAATTAAAGTAGATTTTATCAGAAAATATACACAGTAGTGTAATATCATTTAACTCTTTGTAAAAACACTAAAATTCTTTATTTCATGGTCATAATATTGATTCCAGGTTTCTGCATCTATGAAGAAGGGTGTGGACACTCAAATTCCAAGTTATCCTAATCTTCAATCAAAGTTACTATGCATCCTTCATAATGTCACATTGCATGTATGCTGGTTTGTTAAGTATTAGTATTTCTTTAAATTTTACCTCTGGGATTCTGTTTTTTTAGTTATGCTAATTTTTCATTTTTATAGGCGGATCCCGAGACTGATGAAGTATATGCTCAAATGACACTACAACCTGTACCTGTGGTATGGAAGTATGGAACTTCATATATCAACAGTTTGAAAGAAATTACTCTCTATCCCATTGATTAAAGGAGCAATACTTTCCATTTTTAGAAAGTTTTCAAGTTAGAATCATGTATATGGATGGTAGAGATATGTATAACACAAATTCTTCACTTGTTTCCATTTGTGGGGATTTGGCTATCGTAAAAACACTTCCATTCAATTTGATTACTTCTCAAGTCTCTCAAGTCAAATGCAGCAATTTTCATTCGATAACGATTACTTTTTGTGAAATGGATCAATAAACGTAATTGGTTTGCGAATTTATCCAGTTTGACAAGGAGGCATTATTGAGATCAGATCTGTCGATGAAAGCATATAAGCCACAAACAGAGTTTTTTTGCAAGACTCTGACAGCAAGTGATACAAGCACTCATGGAGGATTTTCTGTACCTCGCAGGGCAGCCGAGAAAATCTTCCCACCTCTTGTAAGCAAAGTTTATTTTTTGGTGGATGCTTGTGTAGTGTTTCTTGTTATTTAGACCAAATATTTCTCTTGTTCTTTCATAGGATTTTACATTGCAACCACCTGCGCAAGAAATCGTGGCAAGAGATTTACATGATAATGTATGGACATTTCGTCATATCTTTCGTGGTACGTTTTCTTGTTTTTCCTGACCCAAAAATGTTTCATCACATGATCAAAAGCCTTTGAAATCCAAAAATATGTTCGACTTTCAGGGCAACCAAAACGGCACTTGCTCACAACTGGTTGGAGCCTGTTTGTTAGTGGAAAGAGGCTGTCTGCAGGAGATTCAGTTTTGTTCATTAGGTAATGGTACTTAAACTATCAAACTCCAAAGCATTGAACTCAAATTTGGTGTATATTCAACGTCATTAACAGGGATGAAAAGCAGCAGCTCCTATTAGGTATTAGACGAGCCATCAGGCAACCAGCCAATCTATCGTCATCAGTTTTGTCCAGCGATTGCATGCACATTGGAGTCTTGGCTGCTGCTGCTCATGCATCTGCAAACAACAGCCCGTTCACTGTGTTTTATAATCCAAGGTGTTCTACTTCCAGCCTCAAGTAGTTTCAGTTCTTTTTAATTACGATAACAAATAAGATTTCCGTAACTTAAGGATGATGGAAAAGTTTCTATATCATTTTGAATGCAGGACTAGTCCATCAGAATTTCTTATTCCATTAGCTAAGTACTACAAAGCAGTCTGCAGTAACCAACTATCACTTGGCATGCGATTTCGTATGATGTTTGAGACTGAAGAGTCAGGAACACGAAGGTAAGAAGGCGATTTTCAAATTCTTTTTAAAAATATGTGAATTTTAAATGGGGTTGTACATTCGACAGGTATATGGGTACGATTACAGGTATCAGCGATCTGGATGGCGTTAGATGGAAGAATTCACAATGGCGTAACATACAGGTTGGCACCATAGAACATGCATGCTCACACCCGCGTATAAATACATTTTTGTTACCAAATTTTCTTAAGTAGGTAGGCTGGGACGAGACAACTGCTGGTGATACGCGTAATCGTGTCTCAATTTGGGAGATCGAACCTGTTACAGCTCCTTTTTTCATATGCCCCACTCCATTTTACGGATCAAACCAGGCAAGACAAATGGGAATTCCAGGTATATTCAATTACTTAGTAATTTACAATTGTTTATAAAAATAAGTCTGAATGATGATTTTTCTAGAATCTATTGATTTCTTACAGATGATGAATCTGCTGACCTAGACAACTTGCTCAAGAGAACAATGCCTTGGCTTTGTGACAATACGTCAGTTAAGGATCCCGCCGTAAGCCTCGTACAATGGATGAGTATGCAGCAAAGCTCGATACAACCGAGCTACTTGAATCCATTGCCACAAATTGTTGCACCGGACAGCTTACAGTTCATCAGTCAAAGGTCAACGGCACAGATTGATCAGCTACAAAAGCTACCCGTGCCTGCCACTGAGAACCCGTTAGTCTCCATGATGCAACCACAGCAACAGTTGCCCAGTCTGAGTCCACAAACAGTCAGGCAAAGTGTTGTTAATCAATCGCTACCTCAGAACAGAATTCAGTCCCAAATTCAATCTCAGAATGTTCTTCAGCAGCAGTCAGTGCAAAACCATCAGCTCCATAGCAATGTTCCACAGCAGATGGCGGAGACGAATCAAAGTCAACAGAAAAGCTTATTGCCGCCTGATCAACAACATAGTAGTCAACAGTTACAGATATCGGAGAATCGAGCTCAACTTCTACAGAAGCTTCATCAGCAACAACAATCACTTTTAGCTCACCAATCTGCACCGCCCCAAGATCATAGCTTTTTAAGGTCAATGTCGACCAGTCAAAGGATGGAAATGCCGTCTGAAGCGCCACTGGTGACAAGAAACTATAGCCAAACGAATATTTGGTTTCCCAATCTTTCTCAGCAACCAAAGCTTCATCATCAGCAACAGGAGTTATCAAGGCAGATGACGGGACATGCTCAAGCACCAATGGATCAAATTTCAACATATGGCCCAGGAGGTCAGTCTGGGGTAACTGACGATGTTCCATCGGGTTCCACCTCACCTTCAACAAATAATGGCTCGATCATGCTTCCATCAATGGTTGATGGTGTAGGAACTGTATCACCAAATGTTGACTTTGTTAAAGATTTGCAGAAAAAATCTGATGTGAAGCCTTTGGTCACCATCTCCAAGAGTCAAAGCAAAGAACTTTTAGCCCCACAAACATACTTGCATCATGTCTATGGAAGCCAGGTGGATTATTTGGACAACACTTCTTCAGGAACTTCAGTTTCTCGAAATGAAGTTCGTTTGCAACATCAGAACTCCAATCAGCCGTCTTTCGGTTCTCAACCATTGCCATTTAGAGACACAATTCAAGGTGGGGAAGTTCAAGATGATCCTGGAACACATATTTCATTTGGAGCAAACAATGAAGACAATTTGGTTACCCAGTCATTTGGGGTTCCAGATATGACTTTCAACTCCATTGATTCCACAATAACTGGCAACAATTTGTTAAATAGTGGTGTCTGGGCTCCACCACCACAATCTTTTCATCGGTTGCGGACATATACCAAGGTCTGTCATCAAGATCCAGTAACATACAATCATTCATTCATCTTCAGTTCATGCAAATATCGTGAATTCACTTTTGATTGTGCATCACATATAGGTATACAAGCGTGGAGCGGTTGGAAGATCAATCGATATTACAGCTTATTCAGGCTATAAGGAACTCAAACATGACCTGGCTCGACGATTTGGTATAGAGGGACAGCTGGAGGATGGACAAAGAATTGGGTGGAAACTTGTGTATGTTGATCATGAGAACGACGTTCTCCTGGTTGGGGACGATCCGTGGGAGTATGTCCACATTTCTCATATGATATATTACCATTTTCAGAATTGCAAATTTAACAAAAAACCATCTCTAACTAAAGATGCTATTTAACTTATGGACTGCAGGGAGTTTGTAAGCTGCGTACACTGCATCAAGATTTTGTCTCCTCAAGAAGTACAACAGATGAGCTTGGATGGAGGTTTTGGCAGGAACAGTGCCCTCCCAAATCAAGCTTGCAGTAGCTCAGACGTATAGAAAGCGTAAAGTTAAAGTTTATTAGAAAGCGTAAAGTTAAAGAGAAATAGGCCTGTATTTATGTAAACTGAAACTGATCAAACAGTCTTGGGTTCATAGGGAGAGTACTTAATCTTTATCTTCTTCCAACATGATGATAATAGTGGTAGAAATGTATCCTTTTTGATCTTCTTTAGTGCAGAAGATCGTGTATTTAATTAGGGATCATTTAACATTTTACAACTGTCATAATTATTGGAAATTTTTAGTTTGTACTGTATTTGGTAAGCATATGTTTGGGGGAGTTTGGATTTATGTTGTAAGAATGATTATTATTGGGAACGGAAATCAGTGGATCCATCCCCGACCCAAAACTGCAGTTGCCATTCGTAGTTGTTGAGCAACCGACACACATTTATCAACCTCGAGTATAATAACAAACAAGTAAAAAAATATTTGATAAATCAAAACATTAACGAAAATATAAAGGATGATTGTTTGGTATGTTTGACATAACTAATTGCCGTAACTTTTAAAAGAGATTGAAACTTTTTTATTTTTTTTAATAAATGTGTTTGGTAAAAGTAGTTGTAGCTTTTAGTATTAAATGACATAAAAAAACATTGATATGAATTAACGGTTGTAGTTTATAATTATTTGAAGGGTAAAAAAGTAATTTTGTTTGACAAAAAACTCAATTTCGTTTTGAAAGAGCTTTTCATAATAGAACTTTTGAAAGCTTTTAAGTTTTAAATATGAATAAAAAGTTAACCTTCTGTTAATCAAACAAAGTTTTTAAACTTGACGTTAAACTTGACGTTCCAAAAATCAAAAACTATGTTTCTAGCCGGTCTTAAAATATCATTGCCAAACGCACTTCATTATTTTAGCTCATGACAATTATATAGTGGCATTATCGGAAAAAATAATTAAAAAAACAGGGGGCTTTTTGCCTTTTTGGGGCCTCCGTCGTAGTCCATGCTCCAATGCCCCCGCCAATAATCTTGGCCTTTAAAATGCAATCCGTTTCTCTCCGAAAACTCATCCCCATTTCATTCATTCAATTGGCTTCAGCTTCAACGTCTCGATTCCTAGTTCATGGTAAGTGTTTCTGCACTTTCAAGCTTATAAAAATTTGAAACCCTAATTCTAAAATTACAAGAACAAGAGAGACGCTTCCAAGAATTGTCTGCTCAAAAGAAGTACGTAGACACAGAGACTGTTGAGCTTGCCGCAGAATCCCCTGGAGACATTCTTCGTACAACAGATACGATTACGGAATTTCTGGTTTTTATCACACTAAATCATTCCGGTTCTGATTGCAAAACTTAATATGTTGATTTTCAATTTACATATTTTTAAGTTGTTGTGATAATTACCTGCTTATTAGGATTTTATTCTTTCAGGTATGGAATCTAGCTCGTATCTTTCTTCAACTCATCCTGTTGACACCAAATTGATTCGTTTGAAGACGTTCTGTGGCCATAGGAATTCGCACAGTAGAGATTCAGCTCAAAAGGTGAGCCATGTTCTCTGTCAATTTAGGTAACCTGTCTTACTATCAGGTGTTTACTTGAATAAATTCCAAGTGATGTATGTGCATATTTTCAAAACTACTTTGTACAATGTCAAAGATTATTTTCACGCATAGTCCTTCACGAAGTTTGAGAAATATCTTGATTTGATTTGTGTAAGGAGATGAATCTTGTACTAATAGTCTAATATATAATAGTTCTGAAAGACCAGGTTGGCAGGTTTTCGAATTATTAAAAGATTTCAAGGGAATCCCCTCTAAATTTCTTGAATTTTAATAAGTCCAACTTAATTATCTGCTTATGACATACATACATATGTACGTATGTATGTTTGTAAAATTTGTAATCATCTTTGTAATGTTAATTAAAACATGTTTATGTAATAATTTCAAAAAAAGCATTTTTAAGAGTGATACTTTCTGGTGCGCTGCATAATGAGTATTACTAACTTGAACCTATATATATATATATATATATATATATATATATATATATATATATATATATATATATATATATATATATATATATATAGATTGAGGTTCTATGGGGCACCATATGCATCGGGAACCAAATGGGAACCAAAAATGCATTGCTTGTTTACAAAGGGTGCATTAATGGCATTTTGGGAATGCTTAATAATATATTGTTAAATTACAAGATTTAATTTAATATTCATCATTTATTTAGGAAACTAAATAAAATGATCAACCACCTTCCCATAAATCCATCCCCTTTTCTCTCTCTTTCCTTTTCTCTTTCATGATGCACAACAGCAATGCATCACGACAATGATGAACACATTGAAGACGTTGATGAACACGTTTAAATTTCAGAGATGCATCACGAAATTAACACGTTTAAATGTCGAAATATATCACGATTTTGGTGATGCATAATGATGGAACAAAGACGATGATGAATATGGCCGAAATGCATCACGATTTTGGTGATGCATAATGATGGAACAAAGACGAGGATGAATATGGTCGAAATGCATCATGTTTGAAATTGAATTGGATGAAGATGCATCGTGTTTGAAGACGAATCCAATAAATTGGATGAAGATGCATCATGTTTGTTTAGATTCGGATAGAATATTTTCTGAATTCAAGTATTATCCGATTTTGCCCTTCCGCGCGCAAGAGGTTATGCACCCGTGCATCCATTTTCAAGTTAATTACCCTTTTGCCACTACAATCTGAACCATTAAAATTCAAGATCTAACGATGCATACAGGTTCCCAAAGTGTACAATGCATACAGGTGCCCCATAGAACCTGACCCTATATATATATATATATATAGATTGAGTATCTATGGGGCACCATATGCATCGGGAACCAAATGGGAACCAAAAATGCATTGCTTGTTTACAAAGGGTGCATTAAGGGCATTTTGGGATTGCTTAATAATATATTGTTAAATTATAAAATTTAATTTAATATTTATCATTTATAAATAAAATTTAATTTAATATTTATCATTTATAAATAAATCCACGTTTAAATGTCGAAATGCATCACGATTTTGGTGATGCATAATGATGGAACAAAAGAGAGGATGAATATGGCCGAAATGCATCACGATTTTGGTGTTGCATAATGATGGAACAAAGACGAGGATGAATATGGTCGAAATGCATCATGTTTGAAATTGAATGGGATGAAGATGCATCGTGTTTGAAGACGAATCCAATAAATTGGATGAAGATGCATCATGTTTGTTTAGATTCGGATAGAATATTTTCTGAATTAAAGCATCTTCCGATTTTGCCCTTCCGCGCGCGAGAAGTTATGCACCCGTGCACCCATTTTCAAGTTAATTACCCTTTTGCCACTACAATCTGAACCATTAAAATTCAAGATCTAACGGTGCATACAGGTTCCCAAAGTGTACAATGCATACAGGTGCTCCATAGAACCTGACCCTATATATATATATATATATATATATATATATATATATATATATATATGTATGTATGTATGTGTATATATGTATATATAGAGGGGGGTTCAATAGAAAACCAACATGCATCGGATGATCGGAAAACCTTGGAAAACCTCCATGCACCACCACAAATGCATCACAATTCCCGCGTGATGCATCACCTGATCCAATGGCTATAAAGTGGTTCCCGGGTTTTCCGATGCATATAGGTTTTCCATTGAACCCACCCCTGTATATATATGACCATTCACAAAATTTTTATGGGCATAGAGTTGGTGAATCTATGTACAATTCATATATCATGTGTGTAACGTTAATTCATACATGATTGTGAATTTTTTTTTCAAAAAAAAGTTTTTGAAGGTCGGGTACCTTCGGGTGCACTTGATTTTGAGTGGTACTTTTTTGAACCTAAGTGTATAGGTTGCGGATGATTGTGACAAATGAAAAAATACATATAAGCATGCATATATACCAACAAATGTCTGCAACAAGATTCATATGATTCAAAGGGTTTATAGTAACATTTGCAACACGAAAGGGTTCATAGGCAGTGTCTATAACAAGATTCATATCATCCAACAATATTCATCGGATTCAACAAGATTCATACGATTCAACAACATTCGTATAATTCAAAGGGTTCATAGTAGTATCTGCAACAAGATTCATAGGATTCAAAAACATTTTGTGGTTGTTCATAGCATTCACGATGAATAAAGTGTTCACAAGTATTCTCCAGTCTATAATTTATATTAATATTTATATATTCATTTCAAGTTTCGTCTAGTCACTCATGTATATATACACTAGGTCTTGCCGTGATGAAATACAATGTGCCCATTTTTATTTGGCTGGGCATGCCCTAATGCTAAGATGAATCTTACTCATCAACTAAAAGGGATTTGCCTATGGACCAGGCTATCTGGGTGGTTTCCAAGGCTCTGAGAAAAATCTACCCATCTTTTAAGAGACTAAAAAAATGTTAAGCATCTATGAACTATAAGATCTAACATTGCTAATTTCCAATTTCTTAGATAAAGAATGAATATTAGTAATTACAACTAATGCTTTCGGGGTGTTTCTCTGAACCTTACCCCTATTCTAGAACCTGATTTTTTATGATCTGTATGGGAACAAAAGATTATCTCCAAACATAACAGAAGTTCCTCTATTTCATCTTTAATTATCTTGTTTTCATACTCAACTAACCCAGACACACCACAAACTTGTGCCTCGCAAAAAAGTGCAATAATTTCACAATTCTGTAGTGCAATCATGATTATCTTAATAAACAAGACAGAAAAATTTACAATTTTCAGTAACTCTTGCTATTGATCACAAATTAAAGCTGAGTGAGTTAGTATATATCTAAAAGCAAAAAGAATATGAAAATAAATTTAGATGAAATGACATATTTATGATTTGTTTGAGTATAATTTTTGGTTCATTATATAGGTCTAATGATATCAACTTATCAAGTCTTATGAATGATTAAAATTGGAAGTAAGGTTTTTATATGGAAGTATTAGTCATGCACTTTAGTTTGTAAAATTCATTACTTTCTAAGTAGGTTGGTTGCTATTCTACCATAACAGGGTGTCTAATAACCACTTAATGCCTTTATGATGTACATTGGAGGTGTTGGTTAATGTAAAACTTCTTATGTACGTGCCATTATGTATGATGAAATCACATGTAAAAAATTAAGATCCTATTCAACCTAAGGGCCTGGTATTATTTTCTTTTGATTTTGTATATGGGATAAATTTTCTTACATGTTGCACACACATCCTATATTATGCATGGCAGGTTCTCAAACATACAGACATATACTCCCTTTGTATTGAAAAGAGAGTCCATGATTGATTTTTTGAGTGTCGGAAACACTATGTTCCAACATAAAAATGAGCGTCAGAAATGGAAAGTCCATGATTGATTTTTGAGCCATGATTGTTTTAAACAAGGAGTTTTAACTTTTAAGTTTCCTACAACTTTTATCATCTTCCGAAAGTCTTCTATTGGAAACAACTCATAAATCATAATGTGGTTAATGTGTATCCCTAATTCTTTTGGGTTTGCTTAAACAGATACTTAAGGACTATAAACGATACGGAAGTTTTAAGAAGGCTGATGTTTATGCTTCCATTGATAAAAGTTCAAGCAGAAAGGGGTTACCCCTTATTGCTAATGAGCATGTTCTCGGATTGCAATCTGAAGATTTTCTTCTTGACAATTTTACCTTGACAGCTTTGATGTTGTACTATGCGAATAATGGATTTTTCAGCCAGGCATCTGCGCTATGGGATGAAATCATAAACAGTTCTTATAATCTTGATATTCATGTAGTTTCAGACCTAATTGATGCTTATATTGGGGTGGGGCTATTCGATGAAGTAATCAGAATGGTAAGTCAAATTAGTCTTAGGCATCCTCACTTGCAACATAAAGTTTATGTGCACACCATATTGTGTTTTGGTAAGATAGGGGAGCTTGACCTAATGGAGAATACATTGAAGCAAATGGTTTCAAAGGGGTTTCCAGTTGATTCTGCTATAGGTAATGCTTATGTTGTATATTATAGTCGTTTTGGTTCAATAGCTATGATGGAAGATGCTTATAAGCGTTTGAGAAGTTCAAGAATTCTCATTGAAAAAGATGGGATCAGGGCAGTTTCCATTGCTTACATAAGAGATAAGAAGTTTCATGATTTGGCTAGCTTCCTAAGGGATGTGGGTCTTGGTAGGAGAAATGCCGGAAATCTTCTTTGGAATTTGCTGCTATTGTCCTATGCTTACAATTTCAAAATGAAGAGTTTGCAAAGAGAGTTCATAAATATGGTGGAAGCTGGATTCTATCCCGATCTCACTACTTTTAATATTCGTGCTGTGGCTTTCTCGAAGATGTCTTTGTTCTGGGATCTCCATTTAAGCCTTGATCATATGAATTATAATGGAGTTATCCCGGATCTTGTCACTTATGGTTGTGTTGTTGATGCATATTTGGATAGGAGATTGGGTAGAAATTTGGACTTTGCTCTAAGGAAAATGAATGTGAAAGATTCTGCCCTTGTCTTAACTGATCAGATTGTGTTTGAGGTGTTGGGAAAAGGGGATTTTCACTCTAGTTCAGAGGCACTTCTAGAATCTAAGAGGCAGAAGAGATGGAGTTATAAGGAATTAATTGCAACATATCTTAAGAAAAAGTATCGGAGTAATCAAGTCTTCTGGAACTACTGATGTATTATGGAAGATGAGATACGTGCTTTTTAGTTGAACCTTGAAGAATGTGACTGATATTCCTTGATGACTGATGGAAGATCATGGAAATGACCCTACACCCTTTACAAATTTCTGTAGATGTAGAACATTCATTTCTGATCTTCTTTGCTATGCACACTACTGGAAACCAGAGTTCCGATCTTGAGTTTCACATGTATAGTTGTATTTACCTGCAAAAGAGTCGCATAGGCCTTGCTGGAAGTGTGGTTTTGTGGAGAGCCTGCAGACTTTCCAAGCCTTATAAGCTGCCTACCTTTTTAAGGCCTATCGGCTAGCACTTTTAGGTTTTAGCGTGCCAAGCTAGAGCAACACAAGTGAGCCAGGATCATGTCTATCATTGTGCGTCATAACAGCAAACTGGAGTGAGATTGTTATGAAGTCACATAAGTATCTTCTGCTTCTCTCAAGTGCTTTTTAGTTTTCGTATCATGTGAATATATAAGATTTCCAGCCTTGGTACTTTGCAATTTATGCTATTTACGTTTGTGATAATAGACTTCCATTGAGGAATCACCTTGACTCAACTGATGAAGTTCATTCTTGGCCTGGAAAATTCAATAACCATCAATAATTATGATTCTCTTGGCTATTCTTCCACAAAATGTTGAAGTGATATGAAAAAAAAACAAAGGCTGCTCCTTATGTTGGTTGACATGGTGTTGAATATTCAACTGAACGACATGCAGCTGGATAACAGCACTGATGCAGATTTGAATCTGAAGCAGATACAGTAAATGCTCCAGAATGGTCACCACCATCTTGTTCTTTGCTATTAGTGCCATCTTCATTGACCTCTTCAATGAGGAACAGTTCTTGGTCTTGATGAGTTTTGCAACTGAGTATGAAAGTTTGATTCAATAGAATTTGCTGGAGGATTTCATCATTTTGGATGTAGCTGATACTGTTGATAAAACTATGTTAGAAAGTGTACCTTTTGTTGCTTGCTTGCAGGCTGCCTGATAAATCCATAGTGGCAAATAGCATGGGTAATAGCTCGTTCTTTGGAGCAGTCTATTCAAGATTATATCTCAAATGACTCCATTGAATGTTCGGTCCAGGTGGTTGCAACAATTTAAGGAAATGCTTCCTCTGGCAGTTGATGGTGGTTAATGCCTGTTCACATCAATATCATGTTTGGCGTTCAGAGCCTTGGGGTACTAGTAATAATTTCATGATTATTAACAGAAGAGTGCACAGTTTTTTTCTTCTATGTAGCTTTCTTCAAATGATTAATTACTTGTAAACATTTCGAGATCTACATCCTCTTTGTAAAATTTCCAACACTTCGTTGAATAAGCAATAAAATTTCTATTTCTGCCAAAACGGAATTTTTTTTTTTCAAGCTTCAGCTTTCAAAAGCGAGCTATGAAAGCAGAAGGGTAGTTGCCTAGTGTGTCTTGCTGCAACAGAACTATCCGTTGAATGCAGCATCTGTGCTTGGACTCAAGATTGTAATGCACAAGATGCCAGTTAAATGGAAGCAGCTTTGCTATTTTTGAGATTGACTAAACAACAGATCTGTATGTTTCATACCACTCACGTTACAACATTCATCCGTCTAAAACAGTCGGTGCTCTGTATCAATTTCTTTTTTCACATGTTACCAGATATGAAAAAGTGTATTATACCATTTGACATCAAGTTTTGCTAAATTTCAGTCGGAAATGCTGAGAGTAATATGTTATTGTACAAAAAACAGGACATGACATCATGGCATTTTAACTGCCACTATGAGTGATACATACAACATAGTTCATAATGTCATAGTCATCTTTATATGCCTTGGTGTTCTCTCATCAGGGCCCCTCTGAGAGGTGATGGTACCCTTGGCTACAATGAATTGCTCCTAACAGTTAGTTTTATGATGACACATATGCTTGAAAACCTGGGAAACTTCTTCTTGAGTGTCAAATGGGGTAAAACTTCTGTGTTTTGTCCCGTGACACACACTCAGGATTCTATCGGCCCTTGGAAGTGTTACACTTAGAATCTTCTGGACCCATATGTTATATCGGAGAATCACGTAATCAGAATACAAAGGATGAGGATCAAATGCCCGAAATGATCATCTTGTTATAGCCAAACTGGATTCTGTAAACCTTTAAGCCAAGAAGAAAAACATCATCACATAGAATGTGATGCTAGATTGCACCCGAAATGATATGGGAAAAGCTGATAGAAATATATACTGTTCTTGAGATTGAGATCATGTCTCCTCCCAAATGAACTACGTACTCTTCCATATATAGCTCGTCTATATGTCTCCTCAAGTTGAGTTTCATATCAATGGAAAGCGCACTTTAGATTGAAGAAAGGAAATTAACCATTCTTAACCAACCAATTGCAACCAACAGGTTCCTCCTTCTAAGTCATTAATTCATTCAACCATGTGTAGTTTTAGTTAGCGAGGTCATCCGAGAGTCCTTTTGAAGATTGCTTGTCCTGCTCGCTGCTACTATAAGTTGAGTAATAATCGTCTTCGATGCCTTCCTTTTCTTTCACCTCCTCGATCCTCTCCACAACTTGTTTAATGTCCATCCTCTTGTTAGCGTCACTTTCACAGCAACTCAAGCCAATCTTCAACAGCTTCATCATCTCCCCTGCATTGCTCTTGTCAAATACTGTCATTTCCTTATCAAACACATCAATGGTCAACTCCTGGTCCGCCACAGAGTTGATAAAATCTGTAAGATCATTGTCATTCCCTTTGCCTTGGTGGAGAGTGATTGCCGGGATCTTCCCTGTCATGACCTCAAGGATCAAGATCCCTAGACACCATATGTCTGTCCTTTTTGAGATGCGGCCGAGTTGCTTATACTCTGGCGACTTGTAGGCCATCATGAGGTCACGTGCATGCTCCGGGTTGGTTATTGGAACCAATCCATAATCAGTCAGGAGTGGCTCGTAATTCTTATTGAGAAGGACATTTGAAGACTTGAGGTGGCCATGAGGCACGATTAAACTTGGCAGTTTAACATAAAGGTTTTGAAGCCCTTTTACTACTCCTCTCACTATCTTCAGCCGAGTAGGCCAATTCGGGCTTCGAATTCCATTAGACAGCTGGTTGCCTGAGTTCATCAACAAATGAAGGCGTAAAATTTCAGTTAGGGTTTTATATAAATCCTTGAATTTACAAAATAGTTACCATAACCAAAGATATTGTCTTTCGGTTATTGAATAATTTTGGTCATAACAAGGACTTCACGGAGGTTTCATTAAGAAGATGAAGAGCATACCATGTAGATGATAGGACAAACTTATGTTGTCGATGTAATTGGATACCAAAAGCTTTTCATCTTTTCGGTAGTAAAAAGCAACAGGTGGTAGTATGTTCGGATGACTCAACCTGCCTAACCTTTTCATATGCTCAGAAAACTCTTCTTTCCCGACGTTATTCATTTGCTTGAACCTTTTCACCACCATCACTTTCCCACTGTTGATGACAGTCTTATAACTGGATCCAAACATCCCACTTCCAAGTACCTCGGCTGATGCCTTCAACAATTCTGCAAGGTCAAAATTTTCCTCATTCTCTGTCAAGAAAGTCAACTTCATGGAAAGATCTGCTTTATTGGACGATCCTCCTTTCTCCTGCGTGCTAACATTAGCTGAGGCTGCCAGAACCATTGAACCTTGGTAATGAAATCCTGCTAGACCATCCTGCTGGTGCTGGCGGCGGCGGCATAGGACTACGACTGCAAAGAGAACTGCTGAAAGCGCTGTTGCCACCACTGATGCTAGGATGATGATCATGGCGGTTGAAGGACCAGTCTTTTGACATTCTCCCAATGGTGCTCCACAAAGTTGTTGATCGTTACCTGTCCCAGGAAGTCAAAATCATCATTAACATGACACTTTCTGTATGATTCAAATTATTTAGAAGTTCCTTTGAGTAGTGATCTATATTATACTCACGTCCTCTGAAAATATATACGTAGTAATTTGCAGTTCCAAAAAAGTAAAAAGGTAACAATTTGTTCATATAGTGCAATCCTGGAAGAAGGTATTTGTTATAATAGTGCATACAGGTTGTAAATTATAACAAATAACTTTTACAGACTGTTATTTGGATCAACCATGTACGTATTAGAAACTGTTAATTAATTCATAATGATCCATATCTAATGGGTTACTTACACCTTGAATTAAGGATTTAAGGGTACTCCAAACATTGTTTCTGGATATTTTTTTATGCCTAAAGAAATTGTATATATGAAGGGAATTAAGAAATGATACCAGAGAATTGGGTTGCAGGAAAATGCTGAAGTGCTTCTGGGATACGACCATGCAAATGATTGCCGGAAAAATTTGCATTCGTCAGCTTTCCTTGACCAAATTTAGGGATTTCACCCTCTAAGTGATTGTCCTGGAGCATCAACTCTTTTAGCTCAGGCAATGTGGTCAATGCCACAGGGATCTGGCCGATGAGCTTGTTTTTTGCCAGATATAGCTTCTTGAGGGAATATAGACCCTTGAAAGCGTTGGCTGGAATTTCGCCATAAAACTTGTTGTTTGACAAGAAGATCTCTTGTATTCCATCGAGCATTCCAAAATCAGGAAAGGCACCCCCCAGGCTGTTGTTCATGAAGTTTATGCTCACCAAAGATGTCAATTTGGCTAAAATCTTGGTGTCGATGTTTCCTTGAAGCCTCTTCCCATCAAGTTTGATGCCCCAAACGGTGGCATTAGTGCAAAGAAGGCCTTCCCAATTGGGTCTACTATTATTGCACGGGGTCATGGTGGGGATCCAGGTGGTTAAGTTGTTGCCATTGATGAGGGAATCCTTGAAGTCAATGAGCGTTTCTAAATCGGAGGAGCCATTGACAAGATGGATGGTTGAGATGAGGAGGAGGAGGAGGAGGAAAGAGGAGGATGGCAGTGGTGCGCGCACATACAAGTGCGCGCCCATTGAAGGGGCTATTGCAGATGGCAATGGTGGCTGGCGTTGGGGTTACAGAAGAAAAAAACTTGAGAATAAAATTGGTAGTTTGTGTGGGCATGAAGAAAGAAAGGTGGCAAGAGAGAAAGAAAGACATGTTAATTAGAGAAAGAAAGAGATGGAGCTAGAGATGAATGGAGAGGGAGATGGAAGCTAGGTGCCAAGAATAGATAATTAGGTAAGAGAAATTTAAGGAAAAGAGAGACAGACAGGTGTTCCTCTCTTGTTTCCATGAGATTTATGCGGTCTTAATTAAATCAATATCTTGAACAGTTTGTTAATTACAGAAATCAGTTTCCCACTAATTAATTTACTGGCTAAACTTTGACCACTTGTTACTAATGAAGTGAGTTTTTTTTAACCAATAGTTAACTTTAAGTTCCAGATTTGGTATTTATTAACGTCAATTATGCTATTATATATCTAAATTTACATTATCATGGATTATATACATGATGCAAGGATTAAAAGATGCTACGACGCTAGCATTAACATATGTGTAAATTGTCAAATTAACTCGAACATCGAAGGTTCTCTTTATATGATTAAAGGATATATAAAAGCCGTCTAAAAGATAAGTAGTCTTTTGAATTTTGATTGAAAGTTAAGAATGTTATATATAGTTTTTTCACACCCAACATGAAAATTTTATTAGTCGCACAATCTAGCATTAACTCGCGACTAGGACATTTTTCTGGTTTGTTAAACTCCTTGATGAGTATGCATGGCTGACAATTAATCTTTTTTGATTTGCTTGAATTTAACATCTGAATCCTTCAGTAAACTAATTCTGTCAGTAAGGTGTTGTTTGATTTTCATTAAGAGCCTCTTAAAAAGCTCTTAAGTCTAATATTCAGATGAATGATTAGTTTCAGACTTCAGAGGTTGCAACTTCTGAATTTACCTCTTAAAATTAAGAGTTTGAGAGTTGTCTGAACTAATTAAGAGCCTCTTAACTTCAGATCTTAAGGCTTCCTCTTAATTTCAGACGTGGTTTTCAAATTTCAGACATTTAACCTCTTAAAAAACAAATGACACCTAAGTCTCTCAAAATTATCGAATATCAATTACTGACCAAGTTTTTCGTAGCTACCAACCAAAATTCCAACCGAGAGATATTTCTGTCGGCAAAGGTCTTTTGTTATGTAGTGAATATAATACATCAAACAACATATATATTTTCAACAATTGGTATGTATAGTACGCCTGTGTTGACTCAACTTGCAAACCAATTATGGACATATGCTAATATATGATCAGCTGGGAACATTGTGATTTCTTTGAACACGGTGGATTTTTTTGAAAATGTATATAATGACAAGTGACAACTAAGGATTTGGCTATTATATTCCTCAACAATATAAAGTACCCAGACATCTAGTGAAACTAATAAGGATTTGGATAATATTCACAATTAGAATGCGCCAACAATGCCAAGACAAATTAGAATAAACAAGACGACCAGGATGGAGAATGGATGATATGATGTACGGTACTGATTGGCAGGAAGTTGAAGGTTGTAAGAAGGGATCAAGGACAGGCCGGAAGATTATGGAAGCCAAAGAGAAACCCAGAGCCATATCAAGAAAAAGAACAAGTTAGCTAGCTAGGATGGTTGAGGAAATTAAGAAGGGAACAAGAAAATAGCTGGTAGCTAGATGCAAGAGATGATATATATCTACATACATACATACATACATACATACATACATATGTGTGTGTGTATTAATTCTAGATGCTTGTAATCATTCACGATTCTCGACATATCTTATAACATCATATTTCCAATTAATAATCATTAAATTCAAAATTTGATCAACAAATTAAGTGATGATATGATTAAACTCATCAAGGAATCTGATATGTCAAGGTAGAAGTCATTAATTAGTTCCTTCAAAGCACAACATCGATCACAATAACATGCGGATTTGGTTTCCAGATCAAATCCAGATAAAATACAAGCTCCATGCATAGTGATGACTAAACTCATCAAGGCATCCGATATGTCAAGGTAGAAGTCATTAATTAGTTCCTTCAAAGCACATAATCGATCACAATAACACGCGGATTTGGTTTCCAGATCAAATCTAGATAAAATACAAGCTCATACACACACACACATACATGTCCTAGTGTCCTCAATGGACATTTTTAGTGCGATTTTCCTTTTGCCTTTCAATTCAATCCTTAATAACAGATGGTTTCTATTCAAGATGAGGATATTGCAACTTATCTTTAAACAGTACCTTCTTGATTTCCACAAACAAATTTTTGAAAAGATAATTAGGTAAGTACATTCTTGAAATATATAAAGCTAGATAAGGAGTTGAAAATTATTGACAAATTAGCCACACCTGATTGATAGCCATGCATGCATGTGTGTGTGTGTGTGTGTGTGTATGTATCACCGGATGTATATATTTTCAAGGTTTAATTAGGATTTCACAAGCTTAATTAGGTTGAAGATATAGGATTGCATGTGTAGCTAGATTTAAAAAAAATAGAGAGATGGTAAGTGACTTTGTGTCCAACAGCTAAGAATAGATCTTATGAATAGGAAGGAGCGCGCTAGAAGGAACCAACACATCTAAAGAAACAACCGGTCGTTGAACAATTAATCTCCTTCCATTTCTAATTAATTTCCAGCAAAAATAACAATTTGTTAGTTTGGGTTTTTTGAAGGCAAGGGGCCCCAAATTGAAAGTGGAACGTGCTTACCTCATTTGGAGGATCCCAAATCTCTAATTATACTACCACTAAGACACCTCGATGTATGGAGTTTTGTTACTTTAGGTGCCGTTTAACAGCAAAAGAATATTAATTCTCTTAATTTAAATAGTGCATTCTTTAGGGGTGGCTCCCGGCCCCTTGGACTCCCGAGCCCCACATGCAAGCGGGTGGCTCCCCCTAGACTCCCCGCCACTAATTGGCTAGTGGCACCATAGTAAGTGGTTCTCCCCGTCCAGAATCATTCTTTTAGTACAGCCATGCACATGATAGCACCTCTAAGTCCTAACGAATTGAAACTCAAATTAACATAATTCCTTTTCGTCTTATGTAAATCCCGGTGATCACCTAAATACACTTCATCACACTACAGTCACCAACACCCATTCAAGGCAATTAAGGATCTCACAGCTTAACTCTAAAGCTTCTTCTTGACTTGCAGATAAAATATTTTGTGAAGATAACTAGGTTGTCATACATAGCGCTACAGTCAAGGATCGAGATGCTAAAGTTCATGCTAGGCTGCACATTCTATATCTTTGATCCATCCTCTGATCGAAGTTATTTAGGTGGTGTAGTGTATTTAGAAATTAGAGAGGCTTGAAATAATTTTCAAGAAACATTAATTATATATAAACCGTTTTTTTCTTTGATTGTCAAGTAGATGTCTTGATCATAATTGGAGGTGCGATATATGGTCAAACTCTTTGTCACCTTTGTTTCTTTCTGCATTATTTATTTTAATCTCTCAATACATATATGTGAGTATTAGAGTGGGTATTTGAGGTTTTGTTCCAACAGTCACAGCCCTTGCTCTATTGTATCCTTAATTACATAATTAAGGGAGTAATTAAGTTTATTATTTGGTTTGTGTGTGAATGGGGTAGTGTGGGTACTGATAGAGATTTAGTGACTAGCTAGTTAGTGTAGGAGATTTGTTTGTTCGGTGCATGTTTAGCGCATTGCATGCTAGTTGTACGTTATAAAATCTTTCGTAATTAAAAATCGTATTGTTTAATAAAGGAAGATCAATATAAGATAATTTTAAACCACATGCATGTAAATGCTCCTATATATACAAAGGGCAGAGAATAAAAGCTAGAGATCATGTTTGTATTCATTTCGATCGATCAGTTTAACCAAAACCAAATATATATATATATATATATATATATATATATATATATATATATATATACAACCAAAACACATCAACGAACAAATTTTCATATATATTTATATCTGCTCGTTCAGGAAACAAGCATGCATGTTCAGGTTAATTCGATCATTTATGTTTTTTTATTAGATAGATAATAAAAAAATTACTAATTGATCATATGTTCGATCATGAACAGGTTGATGAAATCATTTAGTTTGTATATATATTTACATCACTTGGTTACAAATGTTCTAGGGTTTTTATTCCTGTATTTTTTTATGTCTTAGTTTAATATGCTTTTAATAATTTGATTGTAATAGTTTTCATATATTACATAATTTAATTACTGTTGCTACAAATTAATTTTTATTTTCAATTTTAAGTATAATATTTTAATTACAAAACAAACATATATGAATGGAGAGTACGTACTACTGATTGAACAAACAGAACCTATATGTAGGGGTGGGTTAAGTGGAAAACGTCTATGCATCAAAGAACCTTGAAAAACCATAATGCATCTTTAGAAAATCATAATGCATCACGTGAAAGTCGATGCATCACGCGAAAATTGTGAGAAAATTGTGATGCATTTGTGGTGGTGCATTGTGATTCTTCAAGGTTTTTCAATGCATGGAGGCCGGTTCTCCATTGAACCCACCTCCCTATATATATGTATGTTAATTAACATACATAGATTCTGTTTTTTCTACATTTAATGAAATGAACACGAAGCCCTTTTCATGTTTGTTCGATAATTAAGATGAACTTCAATTCCTCGTGAACTAACGTACGTGCGTACTCACGACTGGTTCACCGAATGCACTACATCCTACGTATAGATCGATGTATCTTTGAGGTTTAGGATTTTCACAAGCTAGCTTATGCATGTTGAAGATATCATAAAATTGTGTAGCTAGAACAATTATAAAAGAAACCTGCTCATAATTAATGCAACAGCTGCATGTTATACCGCTTCAGAAGGTAATCGATCGATCCGTTTTGTGTTCAATCCGACAGGTACATGCATTTAAAACCAACACTAGTGTTGTCCTCTTCACTGAAAGCCTACGTACTGCTAAGAAACTTAAAATAATCAAGAAAAGTTCTTGTACATAAAATATAATATAACGAATCCATTCATCGCTGGACTGTGTTCGATCTGCTGATCGAGATCTTGTTTTCTATAACGACCTCATCAATCTTGAAGTTCTCCAACGCCTCCATCTGTAACTTCTGGAAACCATTTTTTCTCTTTCAGTACATACCTACGAAAGATGAAGCTGACAAGGGCACACATCACTAGAATCACACAAATCACTAAGATAGACAAACATATGCTCCCATTTTTGCAGTCGTTGACCATCTTCACTGTTAATTCCGAAGTTAATTAACTGCAAAAGTTTGTCCAAAAAAGAATAATAATTAAACAAATTATATATTATAAGCACCATCGATATATATATACGATATACATATATAATTGAGTATCTGAGTGATCAGACACATGATCAACATGCATGTATCAAGTTCAGGTAAATATTCAAATGAGGTTCACTGTAACTGATAAATATGGGAAATAGTACGTTCATCTGGAGAGATGATGATCGAATCATAATACAACAAAAGATTTATAGTGTAAACTAAATGATCGACTAAAATACACCAGCTGATCGATGGTCTACGAAACATATGATCGATCACCAAATGTAAACACAACATTAAGAGTAAGATAAGATTGGATTGGAGTGGTACGTAAAAGCAAAGATGAAAAAAATGTCGTACGTACACTTTGATCTCAGCTGCTGCTTATGAAAACCCAACGTCCTAAGCTCAAATACAGATCGATCTCCACCGTTCAAAACCTTGGAATGGATGCTATGAAGCTTCTGACCTTAAATCACGGCAATCAGACAATTCAATCTCTGGGAAATGACAATTTTTAATTTGTGAGGCGATAATTTCTACTTATCTTTTAGGGCTGTTTCTCTTGCATTGTGTGCAAGGAAACTCCACTTTGTCTCTCTACAAAACCCTAAAATAGCGGGGTATTTATACTTCCTTGTATACGGGCCTATTTTATTGGGCTTTTATTTATTTTCTATTATTTAAAATTCTATTAAACTAGGAATGACAATGAAACACGTTCAGAACGGAGATTGATCAGATCCTGTCCCCGTTTAAAAAACTCATGATGGGCCTTAACGGGGATCACTGTCGGCTAGACGGGATAAACAACGAGGATTCGAGGGACCAATTTATAACAAACGTTTAATTAAACGGTAAAATTTTATTTCGAGATCATTGTTAAATTTAAACGAGTAGAATTTATAATGATTTAAACCATAAACGGGTACAAAGATGAATAAATTCATAAACAAAACAATTATAAACTTTACTAACAATTATATATATATACGTGTAAAAAGATACATATATAATCTAAAATGTAGATAAAATACTAATTATTATGTAAAACGTAAAGGTGTATTTAATCGATGTTTTAATTATCGGGTGATATTAATCGGGCTATCAGGACGGATATCATAAATCTCATCCCCGTTTAATCTAACTGGGTTCGGGGAAAACCCGTCTCATTTTAATCGGTTTTCGGTTTTTCCCATGGGGTTCTGTTTTTTTGTCATCCCTAATTAAAACCCACGAAATCTTCCCAATCTATCTGTAATCTATTTATTTATAATCAGTATCTATACATACTATTAAATGAATAAAATATTTGTAATTTGTCGTCATCTTAAAAATGTCATGCAGCTTTGTATCTAATTGACATTTGTAATTTGCATTTTCTAAAATATATATATGTTAATATTATCTAAATCAATATAGATGTAAGTGTTCATTTCTTTTTAAATCCATAAAAATATTATTATCTTTAGAGATTTATTAAAATTGCAACAATCAACATTTAAAAAACTATTAACTAACTAAATAATAAAGACAAATTTAAATGTTATTAATGGCTATCTTTTCCATTTAACTAACTTATAACTAAAATTAATTATAATAAAAAGATGTTAAAAATATCTGAAGTCTAAAATTTTTTCAATATATCAAAAATTTAATGTTAATTTTTAGTTTTTAGTTTATATAATTTTGAGGAAAAAAAATATTTATCAAAGTTATCCATGTAATACACAGTTTAATAAACTAATTTGTTACTATGGGGCAGGAATATTCCCAAGCGAGCAACACGCACTGAGTTTTTCCCTTACGAAAACAAACTTTATCATTCAAATAATCAATCTTACGAGGTATCTTTGATCAAATGATACCACCCATCAATATCATTGTTATTAATTTTATGAAACATAGAAATCTCCGAAAGTATCTTAGATCTAAAGATATCATACGTTAACATATCTTTTGTTCTTTAGAAATAGATATCACACACTTTGATAATTACTACAAATTAAGAACAATATAGCAATGTTTGCCTCAAGCCAAGCTCCTACAAAAATCTTTTCAACCATAATATATAGTTCGATCTTTGCAAGCTTTCAATCGTTATTGCAAAATGTTCAACATTCGTTATATATACATTTTTGCAATCTTGATTTCCGCTGCTCTCCCTACAAAGATCATGATATATTCAGAGGTGGATTTCCTATCATTCATATTCCATGTGACACAACAAGAACAAGTATCAACTTTTCATTCCAAAATGTTATACCCAATATGGAAGTACATTGCACATATAAAAAGATCCACTTAACCACTTCACAATATTAGCTTCTACATTGATTTGAAAGGATACGACTAACCACGTACACTTACTACATGAGCTAGCTATTACAAGCTTTGTACATACCATTTCATACATCAAGATTCCGGTGATTAAGACATGAAACTCTATCCATTAAGGGTGATAATTTCTGACACGACTTGAAAACATGACACACATCAGACACGTCAAAGTGATACAAATCTGACTCAAACCTAAAACGGATTGAAATGGGCTGACACCAAAATTTTAGGTTGGGTACTAGTTCAACCCAGGTTTCTCACATAATTCAACTCCATTGAACTATTTAGATTTCTTATAAAATAATTTAAATTTAAAAATAATTGGTAAATATATTGGAAAATGAACTTTTACTAATTTTTTTTTAGCTCAAATGTATTATTTTGATCATTACTTTGATTTGTAATTTAAGTCTATATATACTTTTTAAAATTCAAATCGAACAAAAATGAATACCTACTTTGAAAATGAATCTAAAAACCGAAAACCAAATTCGAAACACAGTATTCGAATTTCAAAACCAAAAGTCTAAAAGACTAAATGGGTTAACACGCGGGTCGACACAGAAAAAGTTAACACGACTTGAATCTAACATGAAAATAAATGAGTCAAAATTAGGTCGACATGATTTTCACACGAAAATATATTAACATGAAACCACTGTTGAAGACTGATTCAAAACTAATAAAGCTTATTGACCGTTGCCACCTAATAAAGCTAGTCTAGCTCCTGCTTTCCTGGTCAAATTAGTTTCCTAAATTTTTGTCATTTAGTTGAAGTATTGTTACGTCTCTTTTGTAGGCTATATAAAGCCATCTTATAATTAAATAAAAGCTGTGCAATTTACAGTGAAATTAATCACATATTTCTTGCTTTGCGTACATTTCATAACATTGTGGTATCAGAGACAGGTTCTCTGGCCTGTGATATCCTTTACCCAGCAGTAAAATGGACTCTAGCAGCTCTGCAGTAAGCATTTCGCAACCTCAAATTCCAGTCTTCAAAGGAGACTCCTACGAATTTTGGAGTGTCAAGATGAAAACACTCTTCAGATCACAAGAGTTGTGGGATCTTGTGGAGAAGGGTACAATTGATGTTGGTCAGGATGAGACGACAAAGGAGGCTCAAAAGAAGGACGCAAAAGCATTATTTTTCATTCAGCAAGCAGTGGATGAAAGTATATTCTCAAGAATCGCAACAGCAGCTACCGCCCATGAAGCATGGAACACTCTCAAGACTGAATACCAAGGATCTGCGAAAGTGATTACGGTGAAATTGCAATCCCTTAGGCGTGACTTTGAAACTGCAAGCATGAAAAGCTGATATCCGCTCGTCGTAAAGCGTTCAAAAATAATTTATAAAAACACCAATCACCTTAACTTATAGCTAGGGTAAGTGGGATCGTCTCCTCAGGGAGCATGTGGTTATCAATAATATTCTACGATAGTTATTAACTAATAATAAAAACTAATTATTAAACTAATTGAAGGAAGGAAGCAATTGAGAGGAACGTTGGAAAATTAATTATAGCTTTGTTAAGAAAACTTAAAGAAAATAAGAACGCCAACGACTTCGGGTTTAAGGTTTGGGTGGAATTATGGATAATTGATCTAAGGTTGCTAATTATTTAATTATTTATGATTCCGATTAATTATCTTTGTAACCTAACCACATAGACATAGTTATGACAATCACATCTATCGCAATCCGTATTTTGGGCACGAATCGTGTCATGTTCACAGTCCGTCTTAACTCCTAATCTAATGAGCTCGGCACGGCATGTAACACGGCTACGACGCGTCTTACGATAAAGATATAAATAGAAGCGAACGGAACAATATCTTTAAATAATAATCACACAGAAAACTAAATAAAACATATCGTTCGTTACAATAATAAATCAACGAAAACATCATAAACACTTAGCTAATAAACAAACCCTTGAACGATAACGATATGATCATCAAGCAACGCGTACGAAACATTGAACTTGTCAGGATAAATGCTTCGTAGTTGTTGGATTGATGGGGGAAAGATGGAGCGTAGAAGGAACCAAACCCCCAACCCTTTCGCCGTTGGTTTCGCGCAGACTACATCGCGATGGATGAATCTGGACTTTTCTTCCTCTTTTCTCTTCAATTTCTCCTCAAAAAATGTGTTTTCGTCTGGAAGCTTGTCATATATATAGGCAGCTCTGAAAAACCCTAAAAATCACGAAATTAATATTTTATGGGTTGGGCGCAGCCGTGGGCGCAGGCCTGCGCCCCGCCCTGCGCTTGGGTCTAAAATCGCGTATTTTGGCAGAATAAATCATTCTGTTGAGCACTCGGTTGGGGAGCAGGGCTGCGCCCCAGTCTGCGCTTGGCTTTCTATAAATCTTCTCCGATTGCGCTCAAATCTGCCAGACTTTTACTTGAGAGGATTACCTACATGCGTAATGAGTTTTATCAATAGTAGAACATTCCAAGGCACAATTTACTCATTTTAACTCCTTTTAAGATTTAACCCTTCAATTGATAAAAACAATTAAATGTAGCATTATACCAATACTTTATACATAAAATAATATCATTTAAACACATTAAAGTCGGTATAAAATGATCCGATCAAACATCCCCAACTTAAACCTTGATCGTCCCGAGCAAGAAAACTAAATCAGACTTTAATGTTCAAGATTTCTTTTACCAGGCGTATGATAAATCAGTGACTCTCTAATTAATTTATCAAATTAGTAACAGCCTTCATACTAAACGTCCATGCATGATCATAACTAAAAATTCGTTTCCGTTACACTGTGTTAAAACCGCTATCAACACTTTACCTCCCAAACATTCCTCACCATAAACCACCTATTTTTGCTCAAGGTTACATGCATGCAATTTTACCGGTTTTGACGTTTATAATGAACTCACTTATCATTTGATAATTTCATTTAGCACACTTACGAGTTATTTTATTAAGGGTTTGAACATGACTTTTCTAACGAGTCCATGTAACGGAAAATTGGTCAATCGCTCCCAAACCAGTTGGCTTTAGGGGATTAGGTATAGAATACCCCTCAGACTTCTTTTCCGAACTCGTTAGGCCACCCCTTACAGTTTAAGCACCTACGCCTCACGGATTTACTTGCAACACTCCCCCTTATTGCTTAGGTGTATCGATGTCTTTTGAAATGTTGGTTTTGATAAAGTGTTTTATTCTTTAAAACCACACACGAGTGTAACATACTCAAATTCTTTTATTAATCTCATGCATGCACATTTGTTATGACTCTTTTTAATAATTTTTAAATTAACTTGATCATCACTGATATCACTTGGTATTAATCTATTTCCTAACTAGAATCATCATTTTAAGTTACTTGCTCAAACCAAAATAAGTTAGGGAGATAAGATCAGTGCATTATTACTTTTAGTTGATTAATCAAAACACTATTGTTCAAGGGTGAACACACAAATGTAAAATAAAAACTAAAAATTAAAAATCATGAAAAACTAAACTAATTTAAATGCAAGCACACTCGCACACTACTATTTAAAACATAACAAAAGGAACGAAGGGACCTGATCATTAAATGCAAAATCCTGGGTCGGTCGCCTTCTATCTTTCGCAATGTAATCATCCACTCATATACATTATATCTCCTTGCAAGTCAATCCTCCTCTTCAACTTTGGACATCATTGTCCCAATACCAATATAGATTAGACTGAGATTCAAGTGGATGAGTGTACGAATAATGTAAAATCATGCCTAAAAAATGAATGTATTTATTTTCATGACATAGTTAAATAAATAGCGAGATAGTCGTTTGAAGCCGCAGTTGGGGTGGAATAACATCCCCAACTTAATTATCTACCAATTCTCGTTATAATACTTAAAAGTCATGAGAATACTATTAATTAAATTGACAAATTATAATGATGCAAGCTAATTAAATGCAATAAACTAAAATGCATATGAGCGATTCATATCATGATTTAATTAAAAGGTGAGTTAAATCATTTTAAGCATTGGTAATTGGGGTGAGAGCAAACATCCCCAACTTAATTCCCTACTGCACCTATATTTTCTTTTAAATCACACATGATATGCATTTGAGAACTATAAACTATAATGCACTAAAATAACAATAATTGGAACCTTAAACTAAATAAACATAAATATACACTAAACCTCACTTTCGTAGGGATCACGATTGCACTTAGCATGTGCAACAAGCCTTTAAACCCCCCGGTAGCCCGGGTGGACGAGTTATAGTCTCGTGAGGGTTTCTATTAAACACACCCACAAAGTTCATTGGGTTGCCTCCCAAGAAGCGCTAAGTTTTACGTCTTCAGCCAGACGATACCTCTTCAAGGTGGTTTGTCACCTTGTCCACATACATTACCCGGATATTTGATCGGTTTTTCCCTTCGTGCGATTCGTACTCCATAGGTACCTGAAATATCATGAAAAATAATTAGCATTGAACTAGAGCTAGTTTCAGGCATTAAACTTTTTAAATAATAATTGAAATAAGGGAGTTCGAAATATGGAGTTGTCTCCGTTGATGGTTGGAGCAGATCTTTTATAACAACTTCACTTTCGGCTCTCTCTTCCTCGTTAAAGTTTAGTAATTCTAAGGACGTCTCTTGATGGATATCTTGATGCTCGAATCCTCGCTCATCATAAAAGTCATCATCCGGCTCCATGTACATCTCCCTCTCCGCTTCTTGTTTTAAAAAAAGATCGGTGATTTGCCCCCATGTGTTCACGAGATATTGGAGATGTTTGGTGTTTGCCTCCATAAATGTCATGCATTCCCTCATGGATGTCATGACATTCTCTTGATAGCACCGATTTTCATCATATAATTGCTGCTGAGATGGATAATAATCATTATAATAATACTCATCGGAATCCGGATGTCGTTCCCATGGATTGTACGAATCACGACTCGAGTAGTAAGAATCATGATTATCATAACTTGAATAATATTGATCATTATAATCCGAGTAATTATGTTTGGATGGATAATAATCATAATTATATGAAGATTCCATTCCAAATAATTAAAAAAAAAATTTAAAAACTAAATAAAAATTAAAGAAAGTAAAGTAAAATAAAATAAAATAAAATAAACCAAAGTAAACCTAAACAACTATCGTAAAACAAAACTAATAAGCGCACTAGCTCCCCGGCAACGGCGCCATTTTGATATCCGCTCGTCGTAAAGCGTTCAAAAATAATTTATAAAAACACCAATCACCTTAACTTATAGCTAGGGTAAGTGGGATCGTCTCCTCAGGGAGCATGTGGTTATCAATAATATTCTACGATAGTTATTAACTAATAATAAAAACTAATTATTAAACTAATTGAAGGAAGGAAGCAATTGAGAGGAACGTTGGAAAATTAATTATAGCTTTGTTAAGAAAACTTAAAGAAAATAAGAACGCCAACGACTTCGGGTTTAAGGTTTGGGTGGAATTATGGATAATTGATCTAAGGTTGCTAATTATTTAATTATTTATGATTCCGATTAATTATCTTTGTAACCTAACCACATAGACATAGTCATGACAATCACATCTATCGCAATCCGTATTTTGGGCACGAATCGTGTCATGTTCACAGTCCGTCTTAACTCCTAATCTAATGAGCTCGGCACGACATGTAACACGGCTACGACGCGTCTTACGATAAAGATATAAATAGAAGCGAACGGAACAATATCTTTAAATAATAATCACACAGAAAACTAAATAAAACATATCGTTCGTTACAATAATAAATCAACGAAAACATCATAAACACTTAGCTAATAAACAAACCCTTGAACGATAACGATATGATCATCAAGCAACGCGTACGAAACATTGAACTTGTCAGATAAATGCTTCGTAGTTGTTGGATTGATGGGTAAAAGATGGAGCGTAGAAGGAACCAAACCCCCAACCCTTTCGCCGTTGGTTTCGCGCAGACTACATCGCGATGGATGAATCTGGACTTTTCTTCCTCTTTTCTCTTCAATTTCTCCTCAAAAAATGTGTTTTCGTCTGGAAGCTTGTCATATATATAGGCAGCTCTGAAAAACCCTAAAAATCACGAAATTAATATTTTATGGGTTGGGCGCAGCCGTGGGCGCAGGCCTGCGCCCCGCCCTGCGCTTGGGTCTAAAATCGCGTATTTTGGCAGAATAAATCATTCTGTTGAGCACTCGGTTGGGGAGCAGGGCTGCGCCCCAGTCTGCGCTTGGCTTTCTATAAATCTTCTCCGATTGCGCTCAAATCTGCCAGACTTTTACTTGAGAGGATTACCTACATGCGTAATGAGTTTTATCAATAGTAGAACATTCCAAGGCACAATTTACTCATTTTAACTCCTTTTAAGATTTAACCCTTCAATCGATAAAAACAATTAAATGTAGCATTATACCAATACTTTATACATAAAATAATATCATTTAAACACATTAAAGTCGGTATAAAATGATCCGATCAAAAGCCAGGAGACGGTACAAGAGTACCTTGCAAGAATCTCCTCTACTGTCAGCCAGATGAGAGCATACGGCGATAAAATCACAGACGAAACCATTGTTGGAAAGATTTTGAGGAGTTTATCTCCAAAGTTTGATCACGTGGTTGCAGCAATTGAAGAATCGAAGGATCTTGCCACTTATTCGGTTGATGAACTCATGGGGTCATTGCAAACACATGAGGTCAGAATAAATAGAAACACGATAAAGGAGGAAGACCAAGCTTTTCATGTGCAAGGAGACCAATCAAGGGCCTCATATAACCGAAGCAGAAGCAGGGGGTCCTTTAGAGGAAGAGGTCGTGGTAGAATGAACGTTCCGAGGTGTACACACTGCAACAAGTATGGACATACCACTGATGAATGCTGGAGCAAACAGAAAGAAGCACAATACGTAGAAGAAGAAGAAGATTATCTGTTCATGACATATGGACGTCCTCAAGATGCATCTAAAGATACTTGGTATCTGGATAGTGCGTGTTCACTCCACCTGACAGGAGACAAAGAAAAATTCAAGGAGTTTGATGAGGCGCATAAATCTCAGGTCAGGTTGGGAGATAATAATCAAGTCCAGATTGAAGGAAAAGGGGTGGTTGCTGTCAACATCAATGGAAAAGAAAAATTGATTCAGGATGTTTATTATGCACCAGGTTTGGCTCATAACCTTATAAGTGTGGGTCAACTCATTGCCGCAGGATATTCCGTTGTGTTTGAGAACAACATGTGCGAGGTCAAAAGACGATCAGGTGAAATTTTATTGGAAGCTAAAATGACTCATAATAAGATGTTTCCTATAAAGTTCTCTTGCCAGGAGCACTACGGGTTATTGAGCAGCAAGGTGAATGAATCTGAAGTTTGGCACTTACGGTATGGACATCTCAACATGAATGGTTTACGACTTCTTGCAAGTAAACAGATGGTGAAAGGTCTGCCTGTAATCAAAGATCTCGATCACGTGTGTAATGGGTGTGCATTAGGCAAGCAAACCAGGAGACCATTTCCTGTTGGGCAGTCCAAACGAGCAGAAAAGAAGTTGGAACTGGTGCATGCAGACATTTGTGGGCCGATGAAGACTCAATCACATGCTGGCAGTAAGTATTTTTTACTCTTTATTGATGATTTGACAAGGATGAGTTGGGTGTATTTTCTGTCTCATAAATCTGAAGCATTTGAGTGTTTTAAGAAGTTCAAAGCTCTAACAGAAAGGCAAAGTGACGAGAAATTGAAAGTTCTAAGGACGGATAGAGGAGGAGAGTTTTGCTCTATGGAATTCAACAATTTTTGTGATGAGCAGGGAATCAAGAGAGATCTTACAGCACCATATACTCCAGAACAAAATGGTATAGCGGAGCGTAAGAATAGGACGATTGTTGAAATGGCAAGGTGCATGATGAAAGCAAAGAATATCACTGATAATTTCTGGGCGGAAGCAGTAGCCACGGCAGTCTATCTAATCAATCTCTCCCCTACTAAACTTGTGTGGAACATGACACCTTTTGAGGCCTGGTATGATTTTAAGCCATCTGTTGATCATCTTCGAGTTTTTGGTTCTTTATGTTATGCTTTAGTCACTGGTCAAAGGCACAAACTTGAAGCGAAGGCAAAGAAATATGTATTTGTCGGCTACTGTTCCCATTCGAAAGCCTACCGGTTGTATGATCCAGAGAAAAGGACAATTGTTGTAAGCAGGAATGTTCACTTTGATGAACACCTCACGTTTGACAAGGATGATACACGACAAATGCCGATTATTGAAGAAAAGTCAAGTGAAGATCAGGTGGAAACGCGAGATGAAGCACGTTGTGAACAACAAAAAGATGAAAAGGAGGCTCAACTGGTGCAACCAGACTCACCGCCATCACTTACTTCATCACCACACTCACATCCAAGTTCACCACAAACTGAGGCAGAATCATCTCAGCTGCGTAGAAGTCAACGTGGCCAAATTCCAAAGAAGAAATTTCCAATTGAAGAAGACATATGTAAATTTGCTATGTTTATTGGGGATCCATCTAATGTGGAAAGAGCTATACATAGTGATGTCTGGAAGGAAGCTATGGTTGAAGAACTAAGGGCTATTGAGAGAAATGGAACATGGAAGCTTACAGAACTACCAGAAGATAAGACAGCCATAAGCTTGAAGTGGTTGTTTAAGACAAAATACCATTCTGATGGGAGCATTCAGAAACATAAAGCAAGACTAGTGGCTCGTGGGTATGTGCAGAAAAAAGGGGTTGACTTTGAAGAATCTTTTTCCCCAGTAGCAAGGTTTGAAACGGTACGAACGATCCTTGCACTTGCAGCTCAATCCCAGTGGGTTGTATTTCAATTTGATGTCAAGTCGGCATTTCTTAATGGAGATTTGGAAGAAGATGTATATGTCGAACAACCATATGGGTTTGTCATTCGTGGTCACGAAAGCAAGGTGTACAAGCTGAATAAAGCTTTATACGGCTTAAAGCAAGCTCCAAGAGCTTGGTACAACAAGATTGATGCATTCTTCCATGCAAATGGGTTCCAAAGGAGTTCAACGAGCCCACTCTCTATATAAAAAGGCAAGGTACGAAAGATGTTGTCATAGTTAGTCTATACGTGGATGATATGATATACACAGGATCTTGCATGAAACTGATTGAAGAATTTAAGAAGGCCATGATGAGCAAGTTTGAGATGACAGACATGGGAAAACTAAGTTACTTCTTGGGTCTGGAGGTCAATCAATGCAACAAAGGTATATTTCTGTCACAACAGAAATATGCCAGCGATCTCTTGCAGCAATATGGCATGACACATTGCAAGCGTGCATCAACTCCAATGAACAATAATGAAAAACTAAAAACTGAGGATGGCACAGGAATGGCAGAAGCAAGGAAGTATAAAAGCTTGGTAGGTCGTCTTATATATCTCACCCACACCAGACCAGACTTGTCCTTTGCTGTCGGTGTTCTTTCAAGATTTAATCATAGTCCAAGTAAGCAGCATTTTGGGGCAGCAAAGAGAGTGCTTCGATATATATCTGGGACCAAGAACTTTGGAGTATGGTATGTGAAAAATCAACGGTTCTTTCTAACCGGATATACTGACAGTGATTGGGCTGGTTCTCAGGATGACAGGAAGAGCACAAGCGGCAACTGCTTTATGTTAGGCTCTGGAGTCATTGATTGGAGCTCAAAGAAACAAGAAGCTGTAGCATTATCATCCACAGAAGCAGAGTATGTAGCAGCCAATGCAGCTTCGTGTCAAGCGGTATGGCTACGAAGGTTACTTACGGACTTGAACCAGAATCAAGTACAAGCAACTCAACTCTTTTGTGACAATGTGTCGGCTGTGGCATTGACGAAAAACCCAGTTATGCACGGGAGAACAAAACACATTGAGATTAAGCATCATTACATTCGTGAGTTAGTTGCCAAAGAAGAAATCAAGCTGGAGGTATGCAAGTCAAGTGAGCAATTGGCAGACATACTGACCAAAGCACTCTCACCAGCCACATTTCAAGGTCTAAGACATCAACTGTTCGTTACCAGTTTTGAAGCAAGGGAGGATGTTGAAGACTGATTCAAAACTAATAAAGCTTATTGACCGTTGCCACCTAATAAAGCTAGTCTAGCTCCTGCTTTCCTGGTCAAATTAGTTTCCTAAATTTTTGTCATTTAGTTGAAGTATTGTTACGTCTCTTTTGTAGGCTATATAAAGCCATCTTATAATTAAATAAAAGCTGTGCAATTTACAGTGAAATTAATCACATATTTCTTGCTTTGCGTACATTTCATAACAACCACAACGCAAAACCCGACCCAATTAAGAGGCTTACTGTCCATATCTTAAGTCTCATTCTTTCAAGAATGAGCACTCTTTATCCACTAGCTTAAACTCGTAGTAAGATGGGAACAAACATCTTTAGTTTTAACCATGTTAAATCTCCAACCACGTTTTAAAATGTATTTCATGTGTGCATATGCAACTTCTTGACATCCATATCTCTTTAAATAATGGGAGAATTTCATATATATCCTTGTAAATTTTTACTATTACGCATATATCCTTGCAAAATTCCTTATTACATATATATCCTTCTAAATCTTTGAATCTCACATATATATCCAAATGACTATTTTAAATTTATTTTATCATTTAAAAAGTTTTTTTAAATACCTAAACTACCATCTTAAATCCTAAGAAAAATAAATTAAAAAAATATAGAATATCATTTTTAATTTAATTCAATAATAAATTAATTTAAAAAATGATAGTTAATATTTTTTTTAAATGATGTAATCAAATTTAAAATAGTCATTTGGACATATATGTGAGATTTAAATGTTTAGAAGGATATATATGTAATAAGGAAGTTTGTAAGGATATATGCGTAATATTGAAAGTTTACAATGATATATATGAAATTCCCTCTTAAATAATCAGTAAGCCAAAAAATATGTTTTGTAAACTCTAAAGGGGCGTTTGGTTCATATATTTCTTGGGATTCACTGTGATTTACATTTAAAATTTTGTGTTTGCAGTAAGGATTTAAAATCATAGGAATTCTTAAATTTCATCATTCTTTGTTATTTAAAAACTTAGCCTCCTATTTAGGGCTTTAAATCTCAGTTACCTTGCATTCTTTAGATTAACAATTTTCTTAAAAGATAATGCAAATTCTTTGATAAAATTATAAGAAATGAAAATGTTGCATAATACAAATCCTTTGACAGATCGAATGCAAATCTAGGAAAAAAGAAATACAATAATCACAAGGTCATTGTATTTTTGAGTTTCATGGTCTAAACAACCAAAGATTTATACTCTTTTCTTTTATTTTCAATTCTCTTTATCAAAGGCAAAGAACATAAATTTTTTGAGCCCAATGGAAATTTAGTCAGAGTATTTAAGTCCAAAAGTTGAATCGAAGAGTCTTCATCTGAATGAGTTTCATTAATACTTCTATAATGATATCAAAATCTAGAGAAAATATATTCTTTCAGAATTATGAGTAAGAAGCCAATAACCTTCCATCCATCAGATTTAACTTTGAAAAGGTAATGATTTTGAGCAGGAAAGGGGAAGCAACACAAGTTCTGGTGATGATTACAAGTCTTAGACAGTTGCACAAAATAGATTGCTTATATGCTAATCTAGTAATCTAATCTAAAAAGGTGCCAAGGTAGTAACTCAAAACACAAGGCCGGATAATTCTGAAGGAACATATATATATAATACAATCAGTGACAAAAGAAATCGAATGAGACACGAGGTGTGGAATATCGTTGAGAAAGTATTTTGGAGGCCAGAATGGAATTAGCTGCTTCGGTGAAGTGTATCCCGTCCCAACTTATGAATTTAGATCCTTCATTACATGCCTGAGCACCACCATGACCACATGTGATATTGATGTTGTAGTTATACGGAGGTCCTCCATAGCCACAACATGCCATCAATGGAGTTGAGAAACCTATGTTAAGTACAAAAGTGAGTTCACCCCATTTCGATCACAGTCCACAGGCCATAATCATCTAAATCTAAATTGTAACACAAATACGAAGCTACTGGCTATTAGGCAATACCATATTTTCTAGCGTTGGCAATTAGATCATATTTAATTGTGTAGATATCTACATAAACGACAGTGGCATCCTTCAATTCTGATCTCAATTCAGCACACAAATGGCTGAGCCCCTCGTTAAACAAGTTTGCAGCAGAATTGTAAGCCGAAATACAACCATGGGCATCCAATTCTTTAGGAGTTGGTTGAGCAAACCACAGTTTCTGAGGCAGACAACCTACTGGTCCGGTATTGTGAACCCAAAATTTCCTCCCACCATGATCGTATATACTCTGTGGACAGAGTAAGAAAAAGGAAAATGGGAACCATAGTCATGAATACAAGAATCATGTAGAATCTGTAGTTTAGTAAAATATAAATATTGATAGATTCTACACATCTCTTTCAATAAACTCACCTTGATGGCATTCTTTATTTCTTCAAGTACAAATGGTATTATTTTGACAACTTTGGCATATGAATACTTCTTGGCAAATGCATCCGCAAGGTCATTTTGGCCAATGTCAATCATATAAATTGCACGCCGGAACCCGTCATCGTTGATCATCTTCTCTGTACCTAAATACACTTAAAAGTCTCATTGACTTCCTTTGCATGCATATGTTTGTATCCTTGGACATTTATACTTTTGTCAAGGGTAAGAGCAATGATATATCACATCATCAAACTTCATCTTGAATCTCGATGTTTTGATAAAACAGATGGTAATATTTGAAATAATACACATCAACTGGTCTATGATATATTTTTGTTATATATAGTAACTGTAGAGGTGTGATCAATTAGACCCATTCACCCAGCATGTACAAACCATCCAATAGTTGGTTTAGGGTGAGCATGGTTCTGTATTTCCAAAAACCAAAACAAACCAAAAAATTGCAGGTTATAGTTTTTGAAAACCATTTGGTATTGGTTTTCTGTTTTTCGGTTTAATTTTTGTTGTTTTGTAAACATTGTTAGTATATGTGTGTGTGCGTCAGGGTGTTCAGTTTTCATCGGTCGGTTCCAAACCGAGAAAGTCAGCTTTTCACTTTTTCAATAAAGCCAAATCAAAACCGATGGTTTCTACTTTCTATTTAGGAACACAAATTAGGAAAATGTTAGGCCACCGCTAATGAACACAAAGTAGGAAGTCTACCTCGTTTTCGAGGAACATAGGGAGATAATTAAAACAATAATTCAGTGCAGTACCTAGTAATGGATCAAGGTTCAAGGGGTAGGAATAAGTAATCAGGTGAATTACCAGCAGCAAGAAGCTCAAAAGACCTGGACTTGAAGTGAAGGAACTGCAAAACCTGAACATTTAAAGCAAAGGGTACAAACTTAGGGAGGGTTGAGGACCCCACCACAGCGAAGTTGGCCCCATTTGAAAATGTGGAACCCAATGACTCCATGTATGGGGGCAAAAGACTTGCTTTCACACTTTGGCCTGCACCAAACCACCTCAGAAACTCACATAATGTTACTATGATCTACATAATTTAAATAAATCTCCAAAAAAAACCAAGTAGCATATAAACTGTTTGTAGAATACTTAAGATTCTGGAAATTGAAATACATAGATATAGAAAGCATAAAGCAGATGAGGGATGGCGTCTATAAGAGAATTGGACACAGGCTTAATTACTCTTATGATCATTATGCTTATGAATGTTACAGTTCAACAACCACAGAGGCCCATGGGTGCTAGCAATCAGAGATTTATTCATAACTGATCTTGATGGGAGCCACGAGGCCTAATTGCTTTTTATTATTGATACAGTATAAATTTGAAGGAAAATGCATTGTTATGATTCTTACATAAAGTGTAAATTTATTTTGAGCTTTGACAATAGATTAAGATTGTATTTGGCCCTTATAAAAACTATTGGGTTGTATTCCGAGTGATGAAGCTTATACAGTGTGCCCATGCCAAGGAAAAGAATCTTTCGACTTTATGTAAAAAGTTGACCATCAAATTAAGTTGACTAAAGACATGGTATATGAGATTTGACCGTTTAAATTGCGGTGGATTGAATTTGTTATAAAGTAGAATATTTGGCAACAAACATGTACCCTTCCTTCCTTCTTTCATATTTTATTTCACCGAGAAAACATGTACCACATTTGATACAAAACCAAAATAGAAGAAGAAAAGAAATAAAATTTACTGAAAATGGTATACCGCCTAAGATTTAAATTGTGGTGGATTGGATGGTTTACCAAAATACCATGCCAAATGCTTGATCTCAATACACATACTTCTTTTAGCTTGAAAAATATTTCCATATAATATAATTAACAGTTACCAATTTTTCTACCACATTGCAATAAAGGTATGTACAATGAATTATGAAGTCAAGAATGACTCACCGACACTCAAAGGCAAAGTTGAAAACTTGAAATCTTTTAGGGAATTATAATAGCAATGGATTAATATTCGAGGGTAGAAATTGTAAATATGCCTATTTTTCCAGTTTCCCCTTTACCACCGCATCGCCACATTCCCCCAATTACGGACCCATTCCCCAACCCATATCATTGTCATCTCTTTCTTGTCTTTTTTTCAAGCCATCATCTCCTTCATCACCAGCAAGCACCGATGACCGTACGCCAAAGTTCTTGATCACTGGGTCTGGGAGATAAATAAACTAAAAATTCCAGGCAACCTCTCACTCAAAACTCAAGTTTGACGTACCAACTACCCAATTTATAAAAGGTATATTTTGTATAAGGGTAGAACGATCAGGGTTGAGGGTTTTCATCTCAAAATAAATGAAGAACGCGAACAGCAATTACTGAATTGTTCAAAACAAACCTCAAATCTAAGGGATCTAGATTAGTGACATTAATAATCCACCTGATCTATTACGAGTATAATAATTATTAGCTTCTAATCAAATTTCAGGTGGATTCGCGTGGAGTATCATAATTCCGTTTACGGGTGTTTTGCAGTCCGATTCGTATTACCTTATTTCAACTACTTCACATACCCAACTCAGATTAATAAATCCTCACATACACAAGCTGCTTTGCCTACTTCATTTAGCAGCAAAATGCATCAGAATTTAGTAAAGGAAAATCAAGTGATATTAAGGAGCTAGGAACTTACACAGGAAGTCAATGAGGAGGCGACCATCGGAGAGACGACCAGTGGATCTGCGAAAGAAAGTGCGGCCATAGGGTGAGGCGACAGAGTAACCGAGACCGGCGACGAGGCCACCAGTGTCGGAGTTGGAATCACCGAAATTGAAAATGAGAGGTGAGGTGGTGCATAAGGATTCAGTGAGGAGAGGAAGAAGAATGAATATGAAGGAGTAGAGAGAGATGGAAGCCATTGATGTTTGATGAATCTTAGTAGTACCACTGCCACTACCCCGGTAGCATCTTGCAACTTCCTCCGAGTTTCTTTACTTCTAGCCTAAATTACATGAATGGTCACGGTGTTTATATATGAAATTACGGTTGTAGTCTCTCAAAAAATTTTATTATACCACAGTCCCTAAAATCAAAAAATTTGTACATTTTGGTCCCTGAACCTGACAACCGTTAACTTAAGTCATTAGTTTTCAGGATCATCTGTGTAATTTTCATAGTTTGTTATTCTTATTTCTTTCCTTTCTCTTTTTTATTTATATTATAATTTAATTTCATATATATACATTGTGTATATGAAATTCTCTTTTAAAATCCGCTACTCTAACCCCATTATAAAAACGAAGTAAGCATACAAATTAGAAGGAAAAAAAGGGTAAATTACAAATTTCGTCCCTGAGGTTATATGTAAATTATGGATTCAGTCTTTTTCACGTCGAAATTACAGTTTTAGTACATGTGGTTGGCTATTTGTTATGGTTTTGGTCCTTTGACCATTCATTAAAAATAACCATTTTACCCTTTAAGAAATAATAATAAAATACAAAAAACTTTACTTTTTCAATAAATAAATTTAAAAAGTATATTTAATGACTTTTAATTTTAATATTTAATTTTTAAAGTATATTTAATATTTTACTTTTTGATGAGAATTCACACAAAAAGAAATAAATTAGAACTTATATAATTCAATGTTTATGTTTATTATAATAAAAATAAAATTCAAATTTTCACCAAATTATTCCACTTGACTGGGTTGCTTTATTGATCATTCGTGTTATCTTCTTCATCAATTCAATACTCCTCTTCTTGGTTGTGACTTTCTTGATAAGCATGCATCGATTCAAATAGCCTTCACGTTTGTGTTCACGCCTGCCCTCCAGATCTGATTTTGGATGTTCCATATTTCAGAGTTTGATGAATGTTTTGATGGTGATCGGATGACGGATGAGGTAACCGGAGTAGACGGCGGTGAAGCTCTCGGCGACCACTCACGGCCAACGCTCCATATCTTTCTGCCTCTCTCTATCTCAGATCTGGAAAATCTAACAAATTCTACGAGTAAATCAGTAAGGGTTTGATGACAACTTGTATAAAGGACAAAAGTCGCTTGGGGCAGATCTCAGATAGAGAGAGACATCTTGTATAGCTGAAGATGGTCTTTGTTAAAAAATCTGGATTGTATATTTTGAATAAGGTATTTGTGTTTGGGATTTTGAAATCTGGTGGGTTGGTGGCAGCTTGTACAGAGGAAGACGAAGAACGTCTATGTGTCATCATGGTTGTGGCGAATGAGGGTTGGAAGGGATGTCGGGATGACCAGAGAAAATCTAGACAAAGAGGGGAGAGGGAGACGAGGTTGATTTCCATAGCTCGTTCATTTCTTTTGGTTAGTGAAGCTTCTTTGTGATGGTGGTGGTCCGATGGAGATTCTTGGCGGAGATGTTGGTTATCAGTGTAAAGAGATATGTTAAAGGCAAGATCTAAACAGAAAGAATATGATGTTTTTTAAGAGAGATGAGGAGAGTCAATTTTTTTATTTTAGAGAGATAAAGAATTATTGAGAAAGAGAGAAAGTTTTTTCATGATAATTATTTTTTTTATTTCATTTTAAATTAAAGTTTATTACATATTTTTATAATATTCTTATGGGTAAATTTGTCATTTTTTTTAAAAGCCGGTCAAAGGACTAAAATCGTAACAAATAGCCAACTATAGATACTGTAATTGTAATTTCTACGTGAAAATGATGTTATCTATAATTTACAAATTGTAATTTACCCAAAGAAAATATACTCAATCATGTAGGAACCATAAACAAATATAATTAAAAATTTGAGGGATCAAATTTGTAATTTTAACATAGGTAAAATGTTTATTTTGTCAAATTTAATTAGTGTGGTTGTTAATTCTAATGGAGTAAAGACCAAACAAAGGAAACAACATGATCGAAGACCAAAATTTAAATAGACAAATTAATGATAGGAACTAATTCTGTAATTTTAGCAAAACCATATGGAACAAAACTATAACCTTGCCGAATTGCCTGTTTTTCAATTTCCTGGGAGACAAATCGATCGTATATTACTATATTGTATCACCATTTCCTAATGTATCCAAGTTAGCTTCTTCTACATCATGGTGATCCGAGCATAAAACATGCTATTCGAACAAAGCAAGACCGGTTTTTCACATGGGCAGAATAGGCTTTTGTGATTTTTTGGGCCTCAAACAAATTTAACCCAGGTACATATATATGTATATATTTGACCCAATTTTTTATAGGTCAATTTAATATCACTTCAAAACCTAGCAACTTTGTCTGAAACAGACGATTACCAACGATAAGTTAGCTCCATAATGGAAACTCAAAATCGATTGAGCGGGTAACGATGATTGTCTTTAATGAGGAGGCAAATAAATGACATGTACAATAATTTTTAGTTATTTTAAACTTTTGGATGTCCATAATAATCTTTATCATATTAATGACATTTATACATTCAAAATGTTCATGCTTAAAATGCCTCTTTTAGAATTATCGCACAAGGCCTCCAAAAGCTAAGAAATAGCCCTCGAACAAAGGTTTGTTGTCTTCCATCTTTTGTGTTTTCGTCAAATCTATGGACCTCTGATCAGATCCACCAAATTAAACATCAGGCTCATGTCCATCCTTTAGACAACCAAAGTGTAATAAACAAATCCTTGATATATTCAAGCCCTCTATTACCGTTCAATCAGCAACCTCATGATCATTTTCAATTCTCACCTTAAAACATGTGGATTAACATATTGATCCAATGGTATACATACGTGTTACAACTTCGGTCCTTATTTTACATGTGGCTAGTAGTCCATCAGATACACGAGAAAATGAAAAAAGATTAAAAAAGAATAAGATCAAGATCAAGAGCTATATGCAAATTAAACAATACGGCGATACTCTCCTAGAGCCCATATGGGGAAAATATTTCGATATGATGAGTAATTGAGGGTACAATTCTTCATGAATACTCCTGTGATTTCCTGTAAATTGAAGAAAATATATTCAATAAACAAGCATTAAATGGCATTTCAGAACTGGAATGAGAGAATAGAAAACTATTGATAGAAACCTGTTGAGGGAAGTCTCCTTCTTCCATTTGTGAATTGATGAGAAGGCGTATTCCACGATTTATTGGTGTGAGATCAGTTTCAGCCTAACACCATAAGAAACAAACTTGATTAATTGTATCAATGAGAGAACCAAACAATGTGGATAGACCTAAATAAGCATGAGGAACAAACCTGCCCTGCCTTAAGAAGTGAGATTAAAGCCCACGATGTTTGGACTAAATTTGACCGATCTCCCTCCAAATTTGTATATTCCTACAGCAAATGGACAAGAAACAGATTACATCATAACATGATATAATTCTTTTTCAAGAATACCATTTATGATTTCTTCTTCTCTTTGAAAATTGACATGATACCTTGTTTGCACTTGAAAGATAACTTTCTCCCCATCCACCATCTGGCAGTTGTTTTGATAGCAGAAATTCGCACGCTTTTCGTAGGGTGGGACTGTTTTGATAGTTTTTCCCACAAGCTACTAGCGCGTCTACAGCAAACCAGGTACCGTAGGTGTAACAAATTCCCCAACAACCATACCTACAATGATTTCAGGCGGCTAATGAGCAACAACTCATCCATCAGACACAAAATTAGCATGAAAAGAAAAATGCCTAAGCTGATAATTATACGTTGATTAATATAACATTAAGAACGATCACTACATTTACAGGATATATATCAGCCCTTTTATTTCAAAAACTTCAAGGAAGTGATCAACCATCCGATGTAGCAAGAAACATACCATGAACCATCAAGGTTTTGTGTGTTTTCGATGTACTTCACAGCTCTTGAAATGCAAAGTTCGATCTCCTTGGTTCTGTGTCCAGGGTGCAACTTCTTGAAGAGTGACAAACCTTGAATTGCAGATGAAGTGCATTCCACATACCTAAAACATCATCAATAGTTCATGTTAGAGCAATAAAACATGATGACCATTACTAGTTGTGCAGCTGTGCTAGATAGTTAAGGTGCAAATCTTACTCTCGCTCGATCAACACATCTTCAAAAAATTCTGTGGGGTTGAACTTCTGAAATTCATAATGAATATACAATTAGTTGAACAATAAATTTTCTAAACATTTTTTTCATTAATCGCTTCTCTGAGGTAAATTTTTAGTTTCAAGTAGATTAAAAGTATATGTACCTCCAACCAAGCATATGCCCTTTGTGGCTCCCAAGCAGGAAAACCACCATTTTCACTCTGAAATGAAATTAAAGATCACACGACTGTAATAAAATGTGATGCCCAATATGAAATTTATCGATGCCAATATTTATAGAAATTTAAGGGTGACATACTTGTAAAGAAAGAATCACATTGACAGCATCATAGAGATGCTCAGTTTCAAGTTTTTTGCCAACAAGTTCCGGGTTCATTTGGGAGTACAAAAGGGAAACCTATAAAAGATACGTCAATTATCAAGAAAATATATTCTGATACCATTTTTAATAGGTTGTTAGATAATACAATCAAATACAAACCTTCAAGCCTTCTGCAGTACAATCTGAAACTTGCCAACCATGATCTTGCATGGAAAACGTCCACGCACCTTTAGAAGTGTGTCTGTACATTTTACTGAAGTCTCCAGGAGGATTATCACGAACCTAAAAAGAGTGGATACGATACACAACTTCATACTACATACTTATTTAATGTATTTTTATGCTTGGAATTTTTCTGTCTTTCCAGAGACTAAATTAGTTACCTGCGAGGATTTTACAAAATCGTGTGCTTTTTTAAGGGTTGGTCCATATTCCTCTGCTAGATTGCTTGACAAAATAGCTTGAATAGCAAATGCTGCATCCCACATTTGACATCCAAAACTCTACGAAAATATCTACATTTAACATGTATACTCGAAAGAAATATACACCATGAAAGTTACATTAGATAGTGCCAAAATACCTGCATTTTAATCCCATCTTCAGCTACCCAAAAGTAGTCAGGAATTCGTGCAAGATGACGCTTATATGCATCCCCGTTTGGATTTTCCACCCAGGTTGCAATCAAGCATAACACCTAGAAGAATTGTCTTTGCATGTTATATATTATGTTGAAAACAACTAAAGTATTGATGAGTTCTCTTACCAAAAGAAATTAATTACCTTTTCCACACATCCAATGCAAAGATATCTACTGCATTGATCTTCATAGTGAACATGTTCCATTGCAACTTTTAGGGCCTTTTCTCGTAGTGTAGAAAATGGCCAACGTGCTAAAATAGGTTCAACAACATTATGAAGAGTGCCCCATACCATATCTTGAACAAGAGGATGCGGGTAGTAAAGATCTTCCTGATATACATAACAGGTACATGATCTCTTGTGTTGTTTTATAACAACAAATTAAAAAGTGTTGACGATAGACTAACGAACCTTTGCACAAGTATTACGAGCTTTATTCCAATTAATCTTATGATATGGGTCTGTATAGAGCTCTTGCCTTAGCGATTGAACCAATCCAGTTATTCTTCCCACAAATCTCTTACCATATAAGTACGACATTGGCATGTAAACTAATCGACAATAACACAACATCTTCCCTGTGTTTACATTAACGACATTATTAATTAGATCATTACAACTTGAACAAAGCACAAATCTTGTAAGTGTTGATATGTTTTTCAAGAGTTGATGATGACTATATTACATATGAGTTATAAATAGTTACAAGACTGTAAATGATTCTAGAATTAGGTCGCAAGACATAGAAGAAAACTAACCCGGATGGATTGGAAAAAATTTGGGGAGGAGCCAAAATTCTGGTGGCATAGGGTTACATCCTTCCCATTCATATACTCCGAGTGTCTACAGAAATTAGTTCTCTTAAGTATTGCCATAAATATGAATGAAGCACCTACATTAGTATTTGCATATGCGATAACAAACATATATATATATATATATATATATATATATATATATATATATATATATATATATATATATATATATATATATATATATATATATATATATATAAATATATTTGGACGTAGGAATTAAGCATTTTGTGATGAGAAACAGACCGTGAGCCAAAACTTTCCCCACGAAGGAGTCCCAACTGCACCACCATGGTCAAGAATCCATTTACGGCCTTTAACCACCGCCATGTCCTCTGCAACACTATCAGCTTCTTCTCCGAGCAATCTCAAGGTAATGTAACTAAGTACCGAACCAAACATTGTACTGTGACCCTCTATATGTAATCCCCAACCTCCATCTACATTCTGTTGATTATGAAATTAAAAGGAACCCCAACAGCAAACTAATTAAATCATAAAATAAATTTCATTAAAATATATATGAAGTATTTCAAATACCTGATGATTGTATATGTAGCGTTTGATTTCTAGTTGATGCGCAGGTGTGAGAATAGCATTCAAGGATCCTGTCACATACAATGCAATCACCTGTGTATCGACATAATATTACTGATCGAACCATGAAAATATTAGAACAAAAATTTTCTATTACTTTTCATGCATAGTAATTACCCTTTATTAGCTTATTATTATTGCATGGTGTGTACATGTGATTAACTATCCTTAATGAAAATTAAGAAGATGGAATTGATTACCAGGGGAGGAAGGAAGAACAAAGGGCCAGCAGATTCAGCAGGCCAGTGACCATCATGGGCTTGAATGGTGGAGTAGAAGCTAATGGCTCTTCTGAGTGTAGTTGTGACTGCTTCCTTTGTTATTTTTTCTGATTCTTTCAATTTAATTGCCTCTGGAATTTCAACTATTGGGTTCCCCTTTCTTAGCTGTGAGTTCATAAACACATACACAAATGTTTAAATTACAATGATCGATCATGCATGTGTAATTAATTAATAAACACAACTTAACAAGAGCGACCACCGAAGCATAAATAATGGTTATGCATGCACATAAGATAGTCACTTGCAACAATTAATTTGAGTTTGATTGTGGCTCGACAATTCTTAGTCTATATTTTAAATATCTAATTACTAAATAGAAAAAGTTATCAAATTATATATAAACTCAAACGTACCTTATAATTATATCATACATACTGTGTAATCTTTATTATATTTCATAAATATATTATATATGCAACTCAAAGAGACTTTCGATCTGTAGCCTCTATGAGAAAGGTCATTAAGAAAGCCATATTGCCTTCGAATGTAGCTTATATGAGATGAAACCATTTAATTCCGAATTAGATAAGTGTGTTCATATGCAGGGTAAAGCTCAATAAACTGCCTACTCAATATATTAATTTCCAATGATATATTAATTTTTGCATAAATTAATTGCTTTAACACCTTTTATGTTAAATAATACGAGCTAATTAAAATTTAAAACCAAAAACACAACATTAACGATTGCTGGCGACATGGAATTGAGTATCCTGACTTTTCAGTAAAATTGTTTGGTAAATAGTCTTACAATACATTAAAAATTCTAATCATCATGCATCTTTGTCATTTTGTTAAATAACTTCTCATGAAAAGAGAAAAGCAAAAATAATCAGGTACTTCTCTTTTTATATATTTGTCAACATGTTTTTCCTTTTAAGGAAAAAGAAAGTGTTTTTGAATTTTGCATGTATAACCAATAAGTTACTAATAATTAATTAATTTGAATTTCATACGTTTATTATAGTGGTTAGAAAAGGGTGAGTACCCACTCCTAATTACGGCCCCGTTGAAACCTTCCCGACTTGGGTTCTCTCACTGATCAACTTCCTTTTCCCTCTTCCTATCATCTATTTCTCTCTAAAATTAATTGGGTAACGAGTAATTTGATTGAAGGATTAAAGTGATTGGTAATATTTTCTAAAAATTAAAATGAAATTGATGAAGAAAAAAAAAACAGATAAAACACTAAGGTGTCCAAAATAATAAATTTGTAAAGGATGAATACACCATTCACGCTACTTATACCATTCACGCTACTTATACCATTTTAAATGAGTTTGTATTAACGAAGAGGGATGAGGGCAATAATAAATACATGATAAGAGACACGTGTTGGTTTTTGGTGAATTAGCTTTTTTATTGGATATTTGGATCCATGCGATGATGCGTGCTGTGTGGACCTGCAGCCTGACACGCCTTCAATATAATGGTTCATTTTATGGATGGAGCTAAAAGGATTAATTTCTATCGTTAATAATCACAGTAATTAACTTTATATATACAGAGTAAATTACTATATTGATCCTTTAAGTTTACTTATTATGACTGTTTTAGTTCTTTAACTTTTAAAGTTACTCTGCTAATCCTTTAAATAGGAATTATGAACACCAATGGTAATACTCTGCTAATCATTAATACTTTGCTAATACTCTGCTAATCATTAATAATCACAGTAATTAATAGGATTGTCGGAGTAATTTCAAAAGTTGAAGGACTGAACCAGTCATAATAGGTCAACTTAAAGGATCAACAGAGTAATTTACTCATATATGTATATAAATATAATCATATGATAATTAAGTATAATGGTGGCATATATATATTATATAAATTTACAATTACATATACTCCTTTTTTTGCAATTTGCAGTTCCCGCAGTGCTTCAATTGCACTACACATATATGCTTAGCCCGCCAGTGTTACCTGTTTAATTAGTTGTTCCATCATAAATTTAAATAAACATGCATCTCGCTAGCTACGAATTTAGTTATTTTAAACAGATAAATATATAATTTTAAATTAAGCTGCATGTACTATTCAGGATCATATATAATTAAGGTTTAATTATAACTAATTTTTTTACGATGCAAATTAATATTATTAAATTAAATTCAGATGCTTTTATTTACGTGGATATATATAAAAAGTATATTCTAAACTGGTTTGATACCTAAACAAATTTGAATTTAATTGTATCATCTAACATCTTGCTAGCGATCGAGATATTAACAAATATTCAGAATTCAAAAGAAAAGGATGGATGAATGGATGGATGGATGGTATATATATATGGTTTTCAAATCAATTCAACTAAGAATGAATTCTCAAAGTAAGTACGTAGGTAGCAAAATTAAGTGATATATATATGATATGATGGACTTACTTGCATACGCATTAACAAGTCGGCACTCTGTTTGATTTGAAAGCGGTTAGTTTTAAAGTTGAGACGTAACCTTTCGATCTCTGCTCGTTCCTCGTCGGTTCCTGCATCCGGATCAAACTCCCAGTGCTGCCGACCGATGTGATTGTTAGTCGTCGTCAGCCACTCATCATCACCTCCTCCTGCTATCTTCAACTTCCACATTCTACCTTTTTCCTTCAATTCATTTTAATTTCATCAATTTCATTTTACACTTAATTAATCATCATGCACAATAATACTCGATCTATATTCCAGAATTCACCGATCGACTTAATTTCCTTTCCATCTGTCTGTAACCAACCACTGTTATTATAAACTAGAATATATGTATATATATATAGTGTGTGTGTGTGTGTGTATGTGTGAGTGAGAGAGAGAGAGAGAGAGAGGTTTTGTGAATAAACTTACCTAGCTTAACGAGTAGTGAGTGAGTACCTACGTAGTGGGAGGGAGGGCTGAAGGTTTTGATGGAGGAGGTATTGAAATTAATTGAGTGTTTATATAGAAGCCATAATTGGGGTAAGGGTAATTAAGGGCAAGGGTATGGGTATGGGTACGGGTGGGGTATTGGGCGGTGAAGAACGTGAAGCATGATGTAAATGCATAGAGGGTGCAACACGAGAGCATGGAGTCCCAAATATATTTTACACATTAATTTCTTTCTAACACTTAAAACCAAATATTATCTATTAAAACAACCTTGTGAAAGGCTAATTAAGTTTAAACATATGTTAAATTTAACGTTAATATTGAAAAAACACCATCAACATTCTTTATTATCGTGATTAAGTCGCTAAACATTTTTTCTTACTGTTCAAGTCCCTAAATTATTTTTGTCTTATTCAAAATTGTGTATTTGACCTATTTGACCGGTTACCAAACAAATGACATTAATTTTTTAACTAGATTAATGTTGAAAAAAACACATCATCTTTCCATAATTTAGCGATTGAATCCTTAAACTTTTTGTTTTATCAGTTGTATTTTACCGACAAATCTGATAGCCTGCCAAAGATTTATACTTTTGAATAAGACAAACATAGTTTAGAAACTTAAACAATTAGGAAAAAAGAAGTTTAGAAACTTAATCAAGAAAATAGAAAAAGTTGATTGAGTTTTTTTCAATATTTATCCTAAAATTTATTTTCTTAATTACAAAATTAAACAAGTACCTATATATCAACCACCAATAAATGGTTTTGTAGTTAGCTCTGTCCGTATAACTTTCCTTTTACTGTGTCTATTAAGTATTAACTATCCAATCAATTGAACACAATCACATGCATGGACCACCTAGCTTGCTCAAGATACCCAAGGAGGAATTAATTTGAATTAACATTTCTTAAATAGCTTACACATGTTTAAATTGAAGGACTTTTAAACTCTTTAATTGTTTCAGAATCCATTATTTCATCCATGTATATTTTTTTAAATATGTTAATTCGTTAACCAAATTTTATTTGTACAATTTAAAATCTTAGACTTATATATAATCACAATATTATAGAAAAATCTATCGCATCTTTCTATATATATCTTTTATGAAAAGCTAAAGATTTACTAAAACGCGTACTCAAAGAGCACATACAAGAACCAAAAGAAAGTACAACTTAACACCTAAACAACACCACCATGGCCTAACATCTCCGACAAAGAGAAGCAAGAACCAGAGAAAAAACCTAGAAAATCAAATCAAAAGACGAACCCCCAAATACACCCAAGAGACCACGCCTTAAACTTCCAAAATCGACGCAGGTTTAGTAATGTACATGTTCCAATCCCAACTCTTTTTCATGTTCATATATTTAATATCCATATAAGCATCACGTTCTGAGGAAACCAATCAAAACCAATATCGCTGTCATGCCATCGCCATCCGTAGAGAAAGCCACATTATATATTTCTCTATTCCATATCATCCATATTGCAACAAAACATACATCCTGGAACATGTTGGTTTTTTTATAATAAAACCACAAAGAAATAATATTACTACAACATAGTATTGATAAATTATACAAATAGTACGTGTATTGCTTTTATATATATATCACAGAGAAATGATTGGTATGGCTAAATAGCATGTCACGTGGCAAAATAAAAAAAAAATGAGAAATGAGAAATTTTTGTTTATGTTATGTGTCAAACATTAAATGAGTTAGGTTGATTTTAAGGTAAGTGTATCATTTCTTATTATTATATTGTTATATATTAATTACAAAATACAAACATTCGTTAAATTCACGTCTAAATAACTTAAAGAAAATGCACATATATATTAGAAATATATATTTAGAACAAGAAGTTCAGAACCCATGCATGAATTAAAATTTGAAATTAATGCGGATCACATGTGGCATTTCCTATGATTTCACGAATTTCCTGTTTAATAGCTACAGAAAGAATTTAACGAAAATCACATAATATTTGAAAATGGTTAACAAATGTAGATGTTATTTATTTTTTTTTAACAGAATAAATGTTTTAACTAAAATCATTATTTTATTAAATTAACTTTATATAATAAAACATCTTAATATTTAGATTTAAGAGATAATCTGATTTAAAAACCTTAACAACCACATCCATGCACAGATATACATATATTTAATGTATGATTCATATTGATAAACACATAAAATAAATATGAAAATATAAATACGTAAAATATTTTTTAATTAAATAAACTTATAAAATTTCGTGCAACTTGTATCAAATATGTTTTTTCAGATTTAGAGATCACAATATTTTAAATCTTAAGTTCTAGTAAATCTTAGGTAAAGTGATCTGCATGTTTTATTTTTATTTATAGAAATCAGTTTCAACTTTTAACCATTTTCTTCTATGTTTGGTTAATATATCTTTACGGTTAAAAATACAATCGTTAAAGGACTACATGTGTGCTTTTAAAAAGGAAAAAAAAATAGTGAATTTATTACTAACCGATAAATAGCTAAAAGCAAAACGAAATACTATTTACATCATCTACATTTATAATTCATCCTCCAACTCCCAGGTCCAGTGGTCCACCTCACCATATTCTGGCCCGTCTTGAGTATTTTTGGCAAAATACAAGAATAATATATTTTTTTTAAAAAAAAAACTCTAAAAGTACAACATACTATTTTTTAAATAAATTTGATCACTTCTTATATTGTGTAACTAGTTTATAACCCACGTATTACGTGGATATTTTTAATTAAATTTATTTATATAAAATGTATATGAGTAAAAATAAAAACATACAAAAATAATAATTGTGTTTATTTTTTATTATTTACAGATTAAAAAATAGAGTATGTTTATCTTTTTAAAAATATTAAATTGTATTTATCTTTTATTTTTTTATAAGTTGTAATTATATTTTTGGTGAACATAAAGGTGACACGTGACATTTGATGTTTTCCTTTATTATACATAATAATAATAATTTCCACAACTAATTCAAATTATTACATTTGGATCTAATTATGATTATTATGGATAATAATGATATATATTTATTTTAGGTAAACATTAATTTTAAATGTTACAAAATCTAATTTATTACTAATTAATTAATGAAAAAAATAAAGTAAAAAATTTAATGCAATTAAGTTAAGGTGTTAAATTTGGAAAAATATGTGGAAAAATAAAATTTTCTTGTATTGTAGAAGTAACATGTGACATGAATTGTTTTGTTTTATTATAATATATAGGTTAATCAAACCATGTATTACATGGGTTGATTTAGAAAATACATATTTTTTTATATTTTAATAAATTATTATAAAATTTATGTATAATTAAAATAAAAAAATTAAAAGCTAGTTAAATTAAAGATAAAAAAATACTTAGTTGTTTGATATTAAATAAAAAAATATTATTATATTGTAATATTAAAAATAGATAATATGTGTTTGCAAAAATGTTTCTTTTAAATTCTATTAACTTCAAATATGAAATATTAATGTAAGAAACAAAAACCTTCAATTATGTGAATGTGCATATATTTTGAAATGATAAAATAAAAAAATGGAATATCTGAAAATCAACAATCAAAATTTATCATATTCACAATTGAAGTTTTATCAATTAAATTTTAAATCTTGTTACCAAAATAATTAACAAAATTTTTTAACTTTATTTACTACACTTCTACATTTAAATCCATATTTTTACATTTGAATTTAACTATGATCATTAATGATAATAATGACACATATTTATTTTAGGTAAATATTAATTTAATATGAATTCATTGATGAAAAAATTAAAATCAAAATTTAATGTAATTAAGTTAAGGTAGTAAATTTGGAAAATGAATTAAAAAATGGCATAGGTATAATTGTTGATTTTAATTAAGGGTATAAGAGACATTTTATAAATAATTATGAGTTGTCATTAATCTGGACCATTGATTTCTTTTCATCCAATGGTCCAGAAACACCAAGTGATTTTCTTATTATATATAGTATAGATTAGGTAACTATATCAAAATTATATGATTAAAAAGTAAAACAAATTACTCATCTTTTCTTACTAGCACACCTTGTGCATTTTGTCACCAGCAAGTCTAGTATATTATATATTTGGCTGAAAAATTAATGTCCTTTCATGGTATAATATCTTGGATTGTAACTCATGTGGTTCCCCTTGGTAGGTGATTTGTACACAACAAAAATTTATCATACACAATAATTTCATATTAAATGATTATCATATCTTTACTTGAAAGTGTGTAAAATATAATTGTGATAAAAATATTAGTAAGGATACTATAGCCATTCATATAAAATTATTATGTATAACAAATTCTTATTGTGTACAAATTATATTCGAGACTCCTTTTTATAATCTTACACACAAACTCGACAAATGTAGATCTTTCTAATTCTTTTCTTTGCCGATCCAGTAATCCTAACTTTTCCTCAACAATCGGTGACACTTTTATGGTTATGTTTGTAGGTTTTATATTTGAAAAACCAATATGTTTATTTTATTTTTATCAGTTTCGACCATTAATTTTATTTTACCATTTCAATTATTATGTTTTTTTTAAAGATCTCGCTTTCACAGGTTGACAATAAAGAGAGAGTGGAAGAGAGAAATTAAAGGGGGAGATGGACGAACACAATAACATTGTTTAGGTCTCGAAATCAATGGTCCTATTCTTACTCTCATTTTATATTGATCATTCTTCTTTGTTCGAGAAGAAGCAAGCAAACAAACTATTCATTTAAGAATCATTTTAGAACCGTATTGTGTTATTTTTAATTCTTGATGGAAATCATATATTGTTCTTCTGTTTACAAATTAACAAACAAATTATTCAATTTTTTTTATCTCGGATCATGAAATCCATATATATTCATGAGATCTGGGCATTTAGAAGTTGTTTCTAGCTTGTCCTTTGGAAGATATCAGATAAATCATCACTATCTTTGAAGCTTTAAGCCATTGAAGGTCTCAAAAAATTTTGAACCACAAGTTAGATTTCAAAGGGGAATTACACAATAAGTTTAGATCTTGACATACATGAATGAAAACAAATTGTTGTTCAATTAGGATTTGTATGGTTTTCCGATAAACACTGATCTTCGTTGAACCTCATAAGGGGAATTACACAATCTCCCAGTGTGATGCATAATTTTACCGTGTGATGTAAAATACTCTCGTTTGCTGCACCATGTAATTTTTTTGCTATGAATTATGGTTTTCCGATAAACACTGATCTTCGTTGAACCTCATCCTATGTGTGTGAGTGTGTGTAACAAAGGATCCATTTTGAACACTTTATTCATTGTGAACGTTATGAGCAAATGAAAGAAAAATACTAACAAATATTTGTGTGTGTGTGTATAGATTTGGGTTCAAATGAGTACCATTAGTTTTGCGGAGTACCGGAGGTATCTCGCTTGAAACCTTTTTTTAAAAAAAAATTTTCATGATCATGTTTAAATCAATAATATAAGACTACTTGCAAAAAATTACACATAAACACACACTAGAACTATGTGAAACGTGTGTGTTCACATGAACTGCACAGTTGTGAACGTATGTTCACACTAAGCATGTTCACATAAATTTTTTCACGTTCACATGACTTTTAAGATGATAGAAAGTGTGAATATATGTAATTTTTTTTACAAATAGTCTTATATTATTTATATCTAAATGAATATGAAAAATAAATTAAAAAAAAAACTTTTTTTCAGAGCATGTTCACATCCGAAACCCGGGTGTTTACAGGTACTCACGGTACTATGCATTTTTTAGGTACTCACACACGAACCATATTATATATATATAGAGGGGGGTTCAATGGAAAACCAACATGCATCGAAAAACTTTGGAAAACCTCCATGCACCACCACAAATGCATCACAATTCCCGCGTGATGCATTGAATTCTCGCGTGATTCACCGTATTTCTGCATAATGCACCTGAAAACTTGTGAAAATCGCACTGCACCACCACAAATGCATCAAATTTCTCGCATGATGCATCAAAATCCCGCGTGATGCATCTAATTTCCCGCGTGATGCATCAAAATCTCGCGTGATGCATCACTTTATTTACGATCATGCCACCGCGTTTTTCATGAAATGCATCAAATCGGACGGTATGCGCAGGTTTCCACGGTTTTCCGGTGCATAGTGGTTTTCCATTGAACCCACCCCTATATATATCACATGTATAATGATTTGTAGAAGGTTCTACAACACATTTATCTTTCACGTACTTTTTTTAGAGGCCAAGAAAATTCTACAATTAAATCCAAAATGCACCGATCAGGGGTGGTTTTCTGTCAATGATAACCATAAGATCATAAACATGCATCTTCTCATAAGGCGAAGAAAATTTTGAGTTTTGTTTATATACTGGAGGATGATAAAGATATATATTATTTCTTTCGAGGGTACCGTCGTGTGTGTATATATATATATGCTAAGGATCATTTAAGCACCATTTATAATTAAGTGAGCATCAATCAAAATAAGACACTATTTATACCAACTTTAAACAAATAAAAATAAACTTTCAGTGGATTCATTACATTCATAGGCTTTAATATACACAAGATTAATTAGCTTCATTGCATTTTCATGCTTTTATATATACTGACTTCATTGGGTTCATTGTATTCGTAAGCTTTAATATACACAAGATTCGTTAGATTGATCAGATTCAAACTATGTAATTAAGTTATCTATAACACACTACAAGAAAAATGAGATTTTGCGACGACAAATGTCGTCTCGGAAAGTCAAAAAGTGCCTGTCGTTTTTTCTTCTTTTTCTTGTAGTGACATTCAAGTTTTACATAAATTATTGAGAACGAATTAGGAAAAGGTACCAAATACCAAACATAAATTACCGAATATTGCACCTGAAAACCGAATACAATATAATAAATGCAAAACAAATTATATACTGAATACAATAATTGAGTGAGTTTTTCAATAATTTTGAAAAATTGCAATGCCAACATCAAACCATGTAAACTTTATACAATCAGAAAAGCTACCTTTACGATTTAAAACCACATTACATATAAGTGTATAACAGAATCTTTTCATTTGTGATGGTCATCGGATTGAAGCAATTGAAGATTTGAAGCAACCGACGACCAAATCGAAGCGCCTGTAATTGTCGCTCCGTATTTGTCCAAATCTCAATCGTCGCCTAAGTCGTTCTCGTTCCATATTCTGATTACTGATAAGGGCTAAGGCGGTACCCAAATATCCAAGGCAAGACGGTACCATATATCCAATTGAACATATATATTCGGTTCGGGACTGGGATATTTAGGATTAATATGGTACCGAAACCGTAAGTACCGAAAACAAATTTTTAAACAATTCAAAACCCGAGTACTGGACCGAATATAATAATTCGGTATCGGTCGGTACCGGTCCCAGTTCAGGAAATCGGCTCCGTCGCTCACCCCTAGCGTCGTGAATCATTGTGCTATAAATCATGTTGGGCCATCGAACTGATTCAAAATAAGTGATGTCGTCGAAATCGGTATTGTGAACCATAAGTACGTTGTGTCGTTCAAATCGGTGGTGTCATGAATCACAATAACATTGTGAATCATTGTAGATTTTGTGAATCACGATGGTTACAACGAAATCGGTGTTGTCTGATTCACAATTAAAAACCAATAGAAATTAATTTGAAATATATGGTGCACAATGACCAAGATGCCCTTTTATTATATTCTACCTCATATAATATTCAACTTGATTACAATTATGTTACCTTGCTTCTTATTGGTTGATTCACAAAATAAAGTAATTCTATTGGTTTTTACCGTCCTCATTTTAAGCACGGTCCTCATTTTATCCTAATGATCACCATATATATATATATATATATATATATATATATATATATATATATATATATATATATATATATATATATATATATATATATATACTAGTTTATTACTCATGTGTTACGTGAATAAGTTTTAATAAATAATTAGTTATTTATTAAAAATAATAACATGTATTTATCTTTTTAAATGAAATGTGATGGATAAGTGGCAAATTGTGTTCTCATTTATTATATATATAGATTATTCTGAAGTTTTTTGATGAATATATTTACATTATAATATTATAACTTTATATATAAAGTACTTTAGAACTTTCGGAGAATGTAATTATATATATAGGATACCATATATATGAGAAATTAAATATTTGTGAGAACTAAAAGAAACAATTTTAACCAGAATATTCTGGGTCCTGTTTTTTTTATTTTTTGGGATAATTGCGCAAAAATCCTTTAAATTGTCAGTTTTTTGTGATTAAAACCCCAAACTATTTTTCGTTGCATAGAATATCCTGAACTAACTAAAATCAGTAAATCAAGGTTTAATCAATGGGTAACTGGTTGAACCCAGTTATTAATCCTACGTGGACCGCTAAATAAGCTACGTGGAATAAATTTTAATTGTTGAAACTGATTGCCAAGTATTACACATCATTTAAACCATCGTTCTCGTTGTCAACGATGGTTTAAATGATGTGTAATACTTGGCAATCGGTTTCAACAATGAAAATTTATTCCACGTAGGTTATTTACTGGTCCACGTAGGATTAAGAACCGGTTAATTTCAACCGGTTACCCGTTGATAAAACCTTGATTTACTGATTTTTAATTAGTTCAGGGTATTCTATGTAACGAAAAATGGTTTAGGGTTTTAATAAAAAAAAAACCCGACGTTGGGGTTTTTTTTGCGCAATTATCCCCTTTTTTTGTACTATTTTCTCTTGGTACCAATTTGATACAATATATTTGGTTGACCATGAAATAATGAAGTGATTCAACAAATTTGTTATTTGATCAATATTATCACACTTCTCACAAATATTTAACTTCTCGATCAATTGATTTCATATATGTGTGTAAAATATTACTTATCTTAATTCAGAAAAAAAAAATCAAATGGAGACTACTAAATAATTAATTTGCATATTTGTGGTCATATGAGCTGATAAGGATAGTTCTTCATCAGTTGATCTAATTAAAGATGTTGTGTTAGTAGGCACACTAGGAGTTTATATTTTTCCAATATCTATCGTAGAAGTCTAGAAGATCGAATGAGGAGAACTGCAAGACCTGTCAATCTTAATTGAATCACAATGTTTTTCACATTTCTCAAATTATATTTAGCTCCTTGTTTAAGAAGAACTGCAAGACTTATCTGATCAATGAGGTCTCAGGAGAATTAATGACAAATTAAGCGTTTGTTATGATCGATCCATTAGCGCTAGAAAATATCAACTATATATCATACAATGATGGTATTATATATGTTGACTAGGTTTGAAATAAAAGGCAAAAGTTGGTAATATAAAGTTATAAAGGCATGCATTTTGTTAAGGTGTTTGAGATTCTATTTGACAATGTCGATATATAGGATTGGCAGGCCATTTTCTGCCTCTTTTTATTAGAAAAAGATTGGGAAAACGAGAGTGACATTCGATCAATATATATTTGAAAGACATGTACGTGATGGCTACAATATTAACATATGTGATCGAGATCGATGTATCTGATCTGCTTGTTTGCTCTTAAGATTTGTTGACAAAGATCGATGTGTATCTCCGCATGGACATTGATATTTAATTGGATCGAGGTCTTCATGGAAATGAATCGAGTTTTACAACCCATGATATCAATATTTGTTTTAATATATATTTGAATCGTAGGTTCTCGATCAAAAGTCAAAACAACTAGCTAGCTAGAGATGACAACTTGATCGATCTCAACGGTGACTTTTTGTTTAGATTTCTTTAATTATAGGCATCCGTGATAATTTTAAGACGACGATAGGGCAGATACATGGATTCGATCAGGTTTCAAGATTAGAATTCGGAATCATTTAGTCAATCATCACATTGGCCTCAGTTTTGTTCGTGTAATTTTTGGTTGCTAGCATATATATCTTAATTATTGGTATTTTTTCACTTTTGATATTTTGGTTCTCTCTCTCTCTATATATATATATATATGATCTTGTAACTACAGGTGAGTTTCCCAGTTTATGGATTGAGTTTTCGTTTCTTTTCTTTTTTCTTTTTTTTTTTTTTTAATTTGAAAGACACAAAAAATAATAAGAAAACAAACAAATATTGATAATCTGGAAGGAATTAACACAACCATAAAAATCTTCTGGAACGAATTAACACAACCATAAATTTTTATCCAATGAAATGTATATGAAAATAGCAATTTAATACTAAGAAAAACCAAAAACCAAGAAAAATCGCCCAAGTCAATATCGTTATTTTCGTATCACATATGTAACTATCTTACCTACTTCACTTGATTTTTACGTGTCATCAATGGAACCGTATATTTTTCTATTTTAGATATGGTTGAATAACATCTATATTTTTTTTCATTAAATGAAGGATTTTGTTAATTTAATATGATATTAAATTGGGTAACATATATATTATAACTAATTAATTTCATCTTTAATTCTACTCTTGTCTCAATACATAAATTAGCAATTAATTAATATATTTGAGTTAAAAATGAAGGCGATGAAATTAAATAAGCGTTGTTTTATTGTTTAACATTCGTATCTTTATTATAAATGTACAAACTATATTTATAGATTCATCGTTCATACATCAATATGAATTATTTTAAGAAAACAATAATTTATTATTCAAACACCCACTGAGAGCTTCATGTCAAAGCTCAAATTACAACTAAAATGACATCTTTAAGCTAGCTATCAGCCAAGAACTACTAATCCATTCGCTCCACTTCCAGATTCTTTTATTTGTTTTGATTTTCCAACCACAACAAACCCAAGCTCTTGCACTTTAGGAAATACATCTTCGGACCGTAACTCATAGTAACCACATGGTTATATATATAACTGATGTCTTGAAATAATGTTCTAACATCCTTCCTCAATTCTCGAACAATATTCCTCAAATTATTCAAGATGGCTATATTCCCCCAAGCCCAAATTTTAGTCAAACATCTTTAATTTACCTTTTCACATTCATACAATATAAATTACTTTAACTTTTTTCCTTAAAATCAATGACAAATTATAATATTCTTAAACGATAAGAATAATGAAATACAAAAACGTATTAAATGGTAAAAGAATATATTAGTGCCAAAATACATATTTGTCTTAGAAAAACGAGTGTTTTGTTTTACTTCTCAATCAGATCGATATATCTGGTCTAATTTTTATTATCACGCAACTTAAAAAATTTACTAAACATCTTTAAAAAAATATAATAGCATGTTGTATTCTTCTATCTCGTTATGGGCATGAAAATGCTCGAGACCGGCCATATATGCCTTTATGCACCATGTTGTTATCATGGTTTTTCTTGTTTGATAGATGTTTTCTCATACAAAGTTTCGATCTGTTTGAAGGTAATTGTTTAGGCATCCATAATTTTCTCTAGATTGTGTTTTCACCTAGGAGTCTTGTTAGTTATGGCGTTGAGGCACTTTTTTAGTTCAGGTTTTGTAATCAACATAAACCAAAAAAAAAGTGAACATAAAACAAGATTGATAAACTTTTCTTGGACTGAAATCCTATTATATAACGATTAGCAAGTAGGTAGAGTTTTATTAACTCATAATTGACTGTGTGTTTAGTTATTAAGTTTATATTTGTTATATTCTTACTTATGAATCATGAGGTTCACATATGTAAAGTTGTAATTATCACAATCGTGTTATGTTGCAACAGTTGTAAGAAAAACCAATATCATTTTATAAGTCATATATTTGTACCACTGTGGTCTATATAAAATATTTATGTAGTCATGATCATCATCTAATATTTAAGATAAACTTGCTTACTGTTTAACGAACAATAACTAGACCCACCTTAAACTTATGGTTTTATATTTGTTTAGATGAATAATCTAAAGAATAAATTACTCTGTTGATCCTTTAAGTTTATCCATTATGACTGGTTTAGTTCTTTAACTTTTGAAATTACTCTGCTAACCCTTTAAACAACAAATCTGAACACCAATGGTCCTTTATTTATAAAAAAAATGTTAAATGTCCTTACATTTCTCCAAACATCCATTTTAATAAAGGATCATTGATGTTCAAAATTCTTATTCAAATAATTGTCAGAGTAATTTCAAAAGTTGAAGTACTGAACCAGTCACAATAGGCCAACTTAAAGGATCAACGAAGTAATTTACTCTAATTTAAATAATTCTTTATAGATCACTAGGTAATATGTCCCCGACCTCTATTTTTGGTCTGGAGGTTGATCCCTACTTTGGGACTTTGTGTAGCATATCTTTTTTCCAATGGGCCAGATTTAGTTAGGGCTCTAAAGTGTAAACAAACTGAGCGTTCGACGAACTATTTGGCGGAAAGATCGCGTATGTTCGTTTCTTTATTAAACGAACGGACATTAATTAATACAATTATTTACTCGTTTAATTAAATAAACGAACATGAACATATTCTTTGTTTGTTCATTTATGTTCGTGAACGTTCGGCAAAATTAATTCATTTATGTTTGTTTTTTGAATAGTCCGGACCACCCCAAGACAATATATTATCGGCTTCAGCAAATGCCGCACGATTTTGATTCTGGAAGTCAAGCCATAGGTACGCCTCAAAATGCGTCTTGGTGGATAGAGATCAATCTTACTAATACAAATTTTTTTTCTTTAATTCCAAACTTGATTAGATTAATCTAATCTATGGACGATATTGGTTCTACACTAAATTTAGGTTCTGCAATGATCACACACACATATATATAAAAGGTGATTCTAAACACATACATTCATCTTTGCTAATTAAACACCCCACTAGTAAATTGAGATTAAATATTAAGTGAGTATCATATCGCATCAATAAAGAAATTAATGTGAGATCGAGGAGGATTTGTGATTAGACGAATTGAAGGTATAGGTATAACGTACACGAACTTTTATTTATAGATATAGATACTGATACTACAATTAATTTTGTTACTTAAAATTAATTAATATCATAATTAGACGCAATATATGATCGAGTTATGTAAGAATTGAAAGCGGTACCGAACTATACGGATCGGACCGACGGATGGAGGGAATTGATGAAGTGGTTACCCACAGAATTTGCCAATTTGGTACGTAATTGTTTGACTTTTGATAGAGCCACGCGGAAACTGTTTAACATCTGACCTGATCATATCGATCGATCACCATCTTCTTTTCAATTTTATTCCTCCGTCAACAAGTTGGTCAACCAGGAACGTTGTTATTTTGATTTCTTTATTTTATTTATATATGACGTTAATACCTGTATCATATCAATTTTCAATTTTGTAATTGATTCGATCGTTTGTTTATGAATATTTTTTTTATTCATTATTCATTAATTAGTTTATAAATACAATTATTTTTTTCCAATAAAAAAACAAATACAACATTATTATTTTTAATATAAAACAAAATAAAAGATAAATACAATCATGTTCCTTTTAATCTAAATATTATATCATCGGTATTTACTTATATATCTAACTAAAATATATTTTAAAAGCAAATAATCAATCTAATCCATATAAACACTAAACATGTGTTAACAATATCATATTTCATAAAAATTTATATTATATTTTACGTAAAATTAAAATTTCAAATTATATTGGTTGATGAGTATATATACAATTTTAGAATAAAAGTTTTGAAATGTATATTAAGAAAAGTAACTATTATTCACATACATTATAAAATAATAGATGATCGAATAACTAATAATCATATTTTTTTTATAATAATAATATTTGTATGGGTTAATCTTAAATTGAAATACATTTTATGTAAATAATTATTTATTAAAAATTATCCACGTAACGGGTGGGTTAATAATTAACTAGTGAATAGTAAAAAAAAAAGTATTAAATTGTTGATCAACTTTATTCGGAATTAATAATTTATTATTTCTATATTAAAATATTGATGAATCAGCAATATGTAAATTTTTTTTTTTTTTTTTTTGAATAATAGTGCTTCTTACATTTATTAATAGTTGATCATGTGTTAAAACTTAATTAAAATGAAGGTATAATTGCTTACTATGAAACGGCAAATTAATTAACCTGGCTAGCTAGCTTCATGATTTAGGAAAGGGAGCATGCATGTTAAGTTGCTGCCCTTCTGATGAAGGCAATGCTTGTGATTATATATATTATGCCCTTCTAATGAAGGCATGCATGCATGCATGCAGTATATATATGACGTTAATTAATTAATTAACTAAAAAATCATTAACTGGCCGGGCGCGCACGTACACACACAAACTAATAAATTATATATATATATATGCAGTTTTGATATCAAACTAATAAATTATTAACGAAGCCTTGCTACTGATTAGGTATATGTAATATATGTAGGGGTATTTTAAGGACTTTGATATAGATAAATTAAGAATATATTAAGGGTGCGTTTGATTCGTAGATTTTCTGGGATTCACTGGGATTTACATAAAATCTTGTGTTTGGTTCACAGATTTCAGTAAGAATTTAAAATATCAGGACTTCTTAAATCCCTTATTTCTTTGTTATTTAAAAACTCAGCCTCCTCACTCGGATTTTAAGATGTATATTTAACGTGGTAACGTAAAGTGTGGCTATTTTGGTAAAATGTATATTAAATGGCTAAAACTTGATAAATGGGTGTGAGATGTGGCTATTTTTGTAATTAACCCATTTTTAAATCTAGTTTTAACCCAAATGAATGTGCTGATGTGCATGTACGTAAGTCGTACGTGGCTAGCTATATATCTAAATAATAATAATATTTCATGATTTCATGTATAGCTAGCTAGTCTTGTGTACGTACGTTCTGCAATGCAATATATATAAATTCCCTGAAACACGTACGTACAGCACACCCCCGCCCCTCATTTCTCGCCTTTCATAATTAAGTGATCGACAAATTAAAAGATATGACGCCTAAAATATATATATCACCCCCGCCCCGCCCCGCCCCGCCCCGCCCCGCCTGATCAACTTATTATTTTCTTTTCCTTTTCGGCATATATAAGATAATATATATATAGATCGAGTAACATATATATGTCCATCCTTAAGCTAGATTCATTCAAAGTTAGTTTATATATATATATGTATCTCTAACGTACTGATTAATTGAGAAATATGAAATTGGTAGACGGATCCTTAATTACCATGCACGATCGTACGTACGTCAGTGCTTAATTTCCCATGCATATATACAGGGCCGTCCCAATCATTTTTGAGGCCCTGGGCAGAAACTTAAATAGGGCCCTGTATATTTTTGTTAAAACAAACAGACGACATAAAAAATAGCCGAGCGTTACATTTTTCGGATTATAAGTGATAAACGCCAATCATCTATTTGCTTTAGTAAGGTTTATGAGAACCACTTCGTCACCAAATATCAATCCAAAATAAAATGTCAACTATTGAAAAACATATCATGAACTCAATTCTCAAGTGGGTTTGATTTTTAAATCAAGTTCAACTTTTTACGTACAAGTAAAGCATAACATGATAGCTTGTGAAATTTAATGTGCAAAGTTGGAAAATCATAAATAAATATCAAAGCTAGGAAATGTACCAGTAAAGCAAGAAAATTGATCAAATGAACTAGTAAATCATACCTTGCTTGGGTAGAGGCCTAGTGGATTGATTTTGGATCTAATAACAAAATACTATGGCTATGGGCCCCTAAGGGTTTCTGGGCCCTGGGCAATGGCCCAGCTTGACCTCCCTTAGGGCCAGGCCTGCATACACACACACACACATATATTCATTTCTATATGCATGTGAAATTATATGGTTATATATACCATCGATCGTCATTATATTAGTACATATACACGAATAAATTTATCGATGACGACAGGCTATCGGCCGGACTGATGAGTTCTGCATGTGATCATCATGATGATCGATGAGGACATGCTCGATCACCGGCCGATTTTAATTTCTACTTTTTATTAATGTAAATAAGATCAAAATAATCAAAGCTAGCTTTTCCAATATTTGTGATTGTGATTGTGATGCATGCATGGTTGACATCTTGGATTAGCTACTGCTCGCGGATGAATATATATATATATAAATATTGCGTGATTGGGAATATATACTTTTCGTCGTCATTTGTGGATCCAAATCCACGCACCATACCCTTAATTTGACAAAAAAAACTTAATCTGTAAGTCTGTATCAGTATATTTAAAGATGCATATTTTCATCAAGTCAAGTCATATTAAATGATTTGTTTTTTACTTATATAATTCAATTTTGGAAGATTCTTTCACGCACATACAGTATTTTTAATTTTTTTATTTATTTTGGTTTGGGTCGATAGTTTTTAATTCCTTTTTTAATTTGGGTTTTTGACAATTGACACACACATATATATGTTTTTGATACGTAAAATTTTATAAAAAATCCACAAATATTTTAAAAACTTTCACTAATTTCATGTCAACAAATTTGTGCGTTTTCAATATAAATTTAATGTGATAAATATTCAAAAGTTCATGTCAAAAACTTTGTGCACTTTCTGTGTAAATTTTGTACATTTAAATGTTTTTACGATAAGAACGGTTTTTACGATAACTCGACCATATATACAAGTTTAATGGACTACTTCTAAAAATTTTATGTGCCGAGTGTGCCTCAAAATATAGTTTTTTTTTTTTTTTAAAATTTTTTTACATAGGCACGTTTAACCAATATTATAAGAATACTTACAAAATGATCATACATTTATATATTAGGATTCCAAAGATAAATCTACTGAATGTAAAAAAATTTGTGTGAATGATATATCATTCACACAAATTTAACGGAAATGTGGTGACAATTTCAGCTCATTTAAGCAAACAGGATTGACGACCAAAAGTCATAAATTTTACATAATTTTGAATTTTTTTTCAAAAAACAATGTTTGATATATCGATTACAAAGTTTCATTTAAAAAAAGTTATTTTGTATTTTATTTCTTTTACAATTGGTCAATATAACTGTCCGGCCTGTTGGGTTAAAATTGTTACTCTTAGGTTGATCATTCGTTGAAAATTTTTATATAGTTCCAAAGTGTGATTGTTTTTTTTTTTTTTTTTTTTTTTTTTTTTTTTTTTTTTTTTTTTTTTTTTTTTTTTTTTTTTTTTTTTTTTTTTTTTTTTTTTTTTTGCAAACTACAAGTATGTACGTAGTCTTATATTATTGTCTTTGTTTCACGTTAGTTTCTTAGTTTTTGTTTTTGAAATGGAATTACCTTTTTCTAGATCCGTCGTTACTTAATTACTACATACATCTAAACCAAAAACTTGCACAACTTATATAGTAGGGGTGTTCAAACAAAACCGGAAAACTGAGAAACCAAGCCGAACCACTTAAACCTCTTGATCCGAAACCGGAAAAAACCGAAACCGAAACATCACGAGACGTCTAGAATTTTCATTTTTAGAAAACCGTGGATAACCGAACCGAACCAATTGTATATATACAAATTAGTAGCATCTATTTATAATTTCATTTAGTCATTTCTAATACATTAAATACTAGATTTTCAAATGATTTTTTTGTTTTAATTATTTATTAAACAAATTTAGTGTAACTTTTAAAGATTATACTCAAATAATTTACTATGAATTTGAACTTAAAAAGAATTTGTTCTAAATAAAGATATAATTCTATAATTTTATTTGCTTTTAAGCATATATATCGGGTAACCGTGAAGCGAACTGCGGGTAACCGGTATCTAACGGGTAAGCGAAGACCGAGTAACCGAAAACGAAAACACAGTTCACATGTTAACTAATAATCGAACCGAACCGTGCACACCCCTGCTATATAGTGTCTACTTAATTAATATCTTATCCTTGATAAGAAGATGACGCACGTAGGAATAAAGTTCTTTCATACAATTTTATAAAATATAATAATTAATTTAAACTAAAATAATAATTTTAAAATTATATTACTTAAAAAACTGAATTTAAATTACAACAAGATTAAAATAACAAACTGAAATTAAAATTAAAATTACAATACATGAAATAAAAGGTTGTGGTTCGTATTTGACACAATTTTCTTAAAACATATTCGAGTATGTTTTCCAATGTACAATAGTTTAAGAAGTATGTACTGTATGAATTAACACAACTTGCTTGAAAAACATTAAATTCTTCGATCTGGAAAAACGCAACAAGGTTGCTCTCAAAGTACGTGTATGTATTTCGTGAATGTAGACCGTGTATTCTGTCTCATGTCTTTTGGTGTTTGCAATTCTAATTTTACAGGAGAGAAGTTATAACAACAATATTAATCAAATATTTAATAATATGAATATTATTACAATATGTGTTATCAATCAAAGAGAATAATTGTCATAAAATTAGGGATGACAATAAAAAACCGAACCCGATGGGGAAAACCGAAAATCGATCTAATCGGGGCGGGTTTCCCAGAACCCGATTAAGTTAAACGGGGATGAGACGAATATGGTATTGACAATACCCACCCCGTATACCCAATTACATAAATCGTTTAAATCCCCGAATACTTCGATTACTTTTTTAAAAGCAACATGTTATTTATATTGTATATATATTATATATAAAAGATGAATATTTTTATCTATTCTATATAGGGTTTATTATGAAAAAAACCAACATGTTTTCACGTTTTTTGCGTTTTTGTCCCTCCATGTTATTTTTTTCCATAAAAAACCTCAAGTTATTCTTTTCTTATTGGTTTAGTGAAATTTCGGACATTAGACCCCGGTTGTAATTTGTGAACCGGGTTTTAAAAACCTGAAAAACCGGGTTCTAATGTCCAAATTTCACTAAACCAATATGAAAAGAATAACATGAGGTTTTTTATGGAAAAAAATAACATGGAGGGACGAAAACGCAAAAAACACGAAAACATGTTGGTTTTTTTCATAATAAACCCTTCTATATATTATGTAAAAAAATGATTATGTGTTATTTAAAGAACTTATTTATTTATATATAATTTATTAAAACAATGTTTTTTCGTTTTCATTTGATAGGAATACGAATTTAATTTAATATTAGTATTGTAATTTTAAACACATTGACGTTTTAAGATTAAATTATAAATCCTGTCGTTAAATTACAAATTATTGATTTATAAATGGGTTTCCCCGATTTCCCACGTACCCGATGGAGATCCTCGTTTAATACCCACAGTTTTTTTAAACGGAGACGAGATTTTCATTTCCCGGCCCGAAACCAACCTTTTGCCATCCCTACATAAAATGAAGATCGTAATAAGTTTGGCTCACCAGATCAGGTTGCCACTGACCAACTTAGGCAACTTAACCACTGCTGATTTTCAAAGCCCGATCAACTTTGACCCATCCCATAAAGTTAAAAAAAGAAAAAAAGAAAAGTATATTTAGACCCATTATTTGGGTGTGCTCCCTTGCATTTGAATAGGTATTGATAAGATTGACTTGCTTGTCAAGTCTCTTTTTTATAAACCATACTTAGTTAATTTTGGTCCTTCTTATTGTATGTGGGACAAGTTCTCACTTTTGACTTGTATATTTTCACATCAAACAACACCAATATTTAAGAATTGGTATTTCGTTTATCTTAGCTTCTCTTTAAACATTTTTTTATCGTCGCGAAGCTTTTTTCAAGGGGAACACAAACCTATTAAATATTAATTATCATACATATTACTATATAATTAAATTTTATTTAAAACCATAAAAAATACAGTTTTTCACGTGTTTTCCAACAGATGACATGTACTATATTTTATAAAGATTTTTTCTTTTTCTTAATTTTCTCATTTGGTGTTGTACTTTGCGTTTCATCGTACGTTATAAAAGGTTGATCATATGAACCCGCTTACTATATATATGTGTGTTTGACATATGAAATAATTAGATGTATCCTAATCCACATATTTTTTTCATGTGTTAGTGGGTTAGCCCTCCTTCAAAATTAGACTCGAGCCATGAGTAAGTCGATTCCTGAATCTGACTTTTTGAGGAGCTGCTACAAACAAAATACAAGTTAGTTGTTGACTTTAAGTAATTGCACCTATTTTCCAATCTCGGCTAATTTTATCAATATTTTAGTTGGGTCCTACTTATTTCTAATAATTTATAAATATTTTCTTATTCATGTCAGATTAAGGTCACATCTTAATTTTAGACGTTAGATAATTAAATGGTAGTAAGGGACTTTCAAAAATGATAATATAAGATGTCTTTCATTTTAAAACGTTGAATGAATTAAAAAAAAATGATAATAAAGAGACTTAAGCAGATAAAAAGGTCTACATTGAGTAAGCCCACATTAAGATGTATTTCAAAAGAGTATTTTTGCATTAAAAAACCTTAAAGTTGTTTGTTTTTTGTGTGAAAAACCTTTAACCATCTTTTACCTTTAAAAACCCTTAACCGGTCAAGAATCTCATAAATTTAATGTCTTATAGGTTATAACCTCTTACCGTCTTACGTCGCACCCACGTGACAAAATTTGCTTATCTGCCGCATCCACATGACTACTATATTTTTAAAAATATAAAACAAAAACTAACAAAATAACTAAAATACTAACATAAAATACCTTTGATTGAACTCTTCAAGTCTGACCAATTTGATGAATGAACCCCATCGACCAGAGCTCCAGTGACCGCTCCGATCTCCGGATAGTACACCATCCCAAGTCGAGACTCATACAAAGGTTAAGATATTCAAGGTTTGAACATGTGGGTTAGATCAAAGTCAAGTGTATTTTTTTTTTCTTTTGAAAATCGATTTTTTTTCCTAGTTTCATTTTCCTGGTGTGTATTCTCTTTATTTTTTTCAATGCTTTCTTAAAACCATCTATTTTGCAAAGTACTGGAGGTACCTCTCTTAAAACCATTTTTTTCATAATGATGTTTAAATTACAAATACAAGACTACTTGTAAAAAATCACACATAAACACACAATAAACTATGTGAAACGTGAATGTTCACATGAACTGCACTGTTGTGAACGTATGTTCACACTAAGCATGTTTACATTAATTTTTTCACGTTCACATGACTTTTAAGATGCTAGAATGTGAATGTATGTTAATTTTTATTTACAAATAACCTTATATTATGTGTATCTAAATGAATATGAAAAAAATAAAAAAAACATTTTTCGGAACAAGTTTACATCCAAAACCTGTGTGTTCATAGGTAGTCACAATACTTTACATAACTGCATTCTTTAGGTAATCACACGAACCATATTAATATTATATATAAGTCCCTTGTTAATAATACATGTTTAAATATTCTAGTCAATAATTAAAAACTTGTATTAAAGTAGACATCGAACATTATTGGTTGTAATAGTTGTGTTAAAAATGAAATATATATTTTGAATGTGAAAATGGAGAGACATGTTTACCGACAGATGATGCACATACAGGAGCTAGAGAAAAAAGATGGAGGAGACCGGCCATATCTTTTTGATAATTTGGGAGACCAAACCATCCATATCATATGTACAGTTATTAGTTGGTAGCCCAATACCCAATAGCCATGCACCTTTTTAGAACTAAGTGAACTTCACCCAACCCCATTAATTAATTAATTAATTAAGAGAAAATATCTTTCAACTTAAATTTTTTATGAATTTTATTGTTTTATGAGATTTTTTGAGGATTTTTCAGAAGTTCGTCATAAGATTTTGTTAAGTTATAGGACTTTTATGAAAACATTTAATATAAAATGATTTTTACAAAAATATTTTTAAGTTGAAGGACATTTATGGAAACGTGGTACAATGACTTGTTCGAAAAATACTGAAAGTGCATTGGTTTTTTACATGATTTTTCCATTAATTAATATGACTACTTCATTTATTTTTCGTCCTTTTTAGAGGGCATTTTTATTTTATTCTAGGCATGAAAATTTTCAGGACCGACAAATAATTCATTCACACAAAGACAGAGATGTTTCAGCGTGCAACCGATATCTTCTCGGAGACATGGGTGAGATATATTATATTTGGATCGAATAGGTTAATACCGTTTAGTTTGAATTTGTTGTTCGCATGGATCGAAGGTGCAAAGGATCACTGTCTCGATCGATCTTCCTGGATCACGTGTTACATCTATGTCGACAATGCATGCATGCATGTTGTGTGGATGAGTTGGGTCTTATTGGTTTTGATGTTAGTATTGTCTAACATCATAATGCTTCTTTTCATTAATTAATCCAATAATTATTTTTTTTGAACGACAAATTAGTCTTGTAACACCCCAAATAATTAAGAGGTAATTATATTCCTAATAATGTTGAATTAATATAAGTATGGGATTATTTATTATTAATTGGAAATAATAATAATATTGACTAGAGAGGTAACTAACTTTATTGAGACTTATAAGATAGACAGAATGTATAATGTGGTGTTTGAATCCACTTAGTATAAATATATCAAAGCTACCCATTTAGACATTGAATTATTAAATAAATGAAAATTGTAGTAATGTGGATTGTAATTTAGAAAATGAAAGATTGAGTTGGAGGGGTATGTATTGCAAATAGGTGATAGTTGAAGGGTTGGGGTGGCCAAAGGCCAAACCCCTACCCCTTTTTTCTTCATAAAACCGTCCAACACACACATACAATGGTGTGTGTGTGTGTGTTCTTGTTCTTTTGAGAGAAAAGAGAGTAGAGGTGTGGATAGATTTTGAAGATTGAAGTGTTTTGAAGCTAAAATCTTGCTCATTTCGTTGATTATAGAAGGTATAAACACCTCCTTTGTTCTTCTTCTTCATTTACTTTCATTTCCTCCATTTTTGGAGATGAAACCCTAAATGGGTTTATGTTGAAATGTTTATTAAAGGCTCCAATCTTTTAGTATGTTGTTATATGATCAAAATGGAGCCATAATATGTAATTACATTGGTAGTTTGAGTTAGTTTTGGTTGGAACCCAATCTAGGGCTCAAATGAGCTTTAATGGGTTATGGATTTGAGTTTTGTGTTTTAGTAAGTGAATGATGTTCAATATTGAATCATATATGTTGATATGTTGTTATGGAATCAAAATGGAATTAAGTAGAAGCTCATATGGAGCTTTGAAGAGGTGATTTGGGTTTTAACCCACTTATTAACTCAAAAGAGTTCTTATGGACTAATTGGCAATCTTTTATGATTTAAATGTGTGAAAGGGTATAAAATGGTCTAAATATGTTAGATTAATGATTCCATGTATTGGTTGGGGTTAAACTCGGGCAAAGGCTCAAGATTGGTGTTTGGAGCCAAAACCGCACGCCAAGTGTTCGGTGAAATGCCCCAATGAGTTCCTAATCATTGTCGAGATGAATTAAATGTTTGAATATATTATGAATACCTAATAATAGCCTAAATATGTCAAATATTGCTATGGAATTGATTAGAATTGAAAATGAGCTCAAATGGAGCTTAGTGTTGTCGGTTGGAGCTTTCGGTCATTTTCGGACTCGTTCGGAGTCCGTATGAGCTCCATTGAATCAAGGAAGGTTATGAAATCATTCTAATATGTTTGTAGGTGTCTAATTGACCTTAATATGCTATAAATATGGTTAGTAAAGTCGCTCCAAAGTTACAAAATCAGTTACGAAGGTTTTAGGGACTTTGGTGAGCATTGGGGGCTTGAATGGTGCAGTTGGACCAGACCAGAAGCATGGTCGCGGCGCTACTCTCCCCTGGGTCGCGCCATGACCACCTTGCTGCCCCAAAATTGTGTTTTGGTTGGTCGGGGGTCGGTGTTTGGGTCTTATTCGTTCGTTGCACCTCTAAATTAAGTGTTTTAAGGGTTTGAGGGCCTTTGATCCATTCCGGAACTCCTAAGGCCTCATATGAACTTAGTACTTTCGGTTTGATCACCCAATACCCTTAGCCCACTCTTAGGGGCTTATCTTGTGTTCGAGGGCTTACGTGTACGCGTTATGAATGCTTCTAGGTGAATTGACCCGAAAGGAGTTTGATTGCAAGCTTTAGCCATTCTTCGGGCTATTGTGGCTTTATTGGAAGGCTTTGGAATCTTCTAAACCAATCACTGTGAGTTCTAGGACTAATGTAGATGAATGATTACATGTTAATTGTTGTTTATGCATTTGTTGATGACATGCTACTTGATCATGCATATTCACATGTTATAGATGGATTCATTGTAGCCTTATTGAACATGTTGTCATGCATCATGAATTGAAGATGAATTGCCATGCTAGTTGATATTGTTGTGGATTGGTTTGTGGTGCATCTCATATAGTATGCTTAACTACTTATTTGTATGGATAACAATGATTGGAAGATGGCAATTCGTGTTGGTTAACCTAGTAGGTTGGACTATTCACTTTTGTGATTGATTAATAATAGCTGGGATATATGCATGGTCCTTTAAGTTGTATATTGGGTCGCATTCGTGGAAATCTAATTGATTATGATTTGGCATAAAGACTATTCAACCGGTAGGCTTATTAGTAATGTTAAACGACCCCGTTGATATGTTAGAACCATTGTTGCGGAATGATTAGTAGAACCACATAGATGGTTTCTTTAATTGGTCTTATGGACCATTATAGACTCTCATGAGTCATATTGAACCCTAAATTGTTGTGGAATGCGTTTTGGACCCCTTTGGATATCCATGAAATATTTCTGGCCCCTTTGGATGCCAGATGCCGACATACTTGCACCGTCGGAAGTCCCGTACTTGCTAGGGACAGTCCCGTACTTGCTAGGGACAGCCTCGTACTTGCTAGAGGCAATACCACTCCCGACTTTGACAGGGAACCCTAGACGACCATGGGGTATGTGGTATTTGGATTTGGATGGGATTATCTCGTGTGAGGACAGCAACGGGCCGCCTGCGGGCGATGATTTTGACACGTTGGGCTGCAAGCATGAGTTATATCCTAGTGGCGGTGTTGACATCATGTGAGGACGGCAACGGGCCGCCTTCGTGGCGATGATTATGACACGTTGGGCCGCAAGCATGTTTGTTCACACCTTTGAATTGGAGTTATTAGTAGTACGTACTGTGGTAATGTAACGTGCCGATTTGGTAAGGCATCTTTGCAAAAGCGTTACAACGTGCTACTATGACACGCGTTGGAATCCCCACTTTGGCTCGACTATGTCTAGCGGTGTAGTGGATTCCAAGAGTTGAGTTGGTCCTCACCTTGACTCGGCTAGGCCGGGCGGTGACGGTGGAATATGTGACATTGGTAAATATCGTGAATGCTAATAGTCCTTAGTGAGATGAGTCATCTTGTTGAGAATTCGAATAGGTAAATAATTGGTGTGGGACACCGATAGTCCTCAACGAGGATGAGGTGATCCCATTCTATCTTGGCATTGGCCATCCTTGGCCCCTATATCTTTAGTTGATTGAAATTATGTGTTGGATATACATGGTTAGCATGTTAATTGTTATTTATATTAATCCTGGAATTCACTAAACAACTTTTGTTGTTTACCCCTTTAGTTGTTAACCTTTTGCAGGTTTGAGCTATCGAGCGGGAAGAGTATATTCTTCCTCGTTATTCAAAGTGTAGACTCGAGACTAACGGTATGCTTTGGTGATTGTGTTGGGTTTGGGTTAGTCGACCTCTTGGCCTTGACTATTCGTTTGCAGGATCATGACCTGTAACCTTGTAGATTCAATAGTTGTTTATTCGGATGCATCACTTATGATGCATTAATTGTAAAAGTTTTAATTCTACCCTAATTCCGCAAGTATTGATGTATAAATTATTGTTAATTACACTAAAATATGTATTATTGTTGTATGGGTGTTTCAAGTCTACTCCTACTTCTACTCCTAATCTTCCACTCTATCCCAAGTGGGGACTTAGAACTTACCATTCACCACCTAAATTTCAACTTGCCTCCGACGGGAGTCGAATCCCCTGACCTTACACTTACATAACACCACTCATACCAAATGCGCTAACGATCAAAACTAAATGTATCACAGAAACATATATATATAATTTCGAGACCTAAGAATTTGGAGCTAGCTAGCTAGCTAGACCAATTAATCACACGCCCTGTACGTATATAATAATATATCTTTGCTAAAACTACACACACACATATATAATTAATTAATTAATTAGCAATGATAATACAAATATACAATTAGCAAAATTCTGCACATATATAATATTTATGTGTTTGTCTTGTGTTCACACTTTAAATATGCGTTCGATCAAGTTGACCTCGTATATAGAAGTCAGTCGTCCTCAAATGAAGTGACCTCAGCTCGTCTCTCATGCAAAGTTCAAACCTAGCATCATTCAACTTTGCATAATTCCACCTCTTTTATCATATCTTATTGGTTGAAATATATACCTCGTGTATACACATGCCTTGATTATTATTATTTTTAATTCTCTATATATACTGCTTAATTAGTTTCTCTTCAGAAAACACTCCATCGATCAAGTGTTACTACATACTTAATTATCAAACGATCAGAGAGCAATCAATATTAAGCCATGGATATCTTTTATGCTTCTCTCCTCTCTCTTTTTGTTGTTGTGGTCTCATTCTCACTTCATCTCGTGTTATACAAATCCAAGTCGGCTGTAGATGGGAACCTCCCACCTGGCCGAAAAGGGTGGCCTTTGATCGGTGAAAGTATAGAGTTTCTAGCCACCGGCTGGAAAGGCCACCCTGAAAAGTTCATTTTTGATCGTATGTCTAGCTTCTCCCCTCAGCTCTTCAGGACCTCTCTCATGCTAGAGGATGTGGTCGTGTTTTGTGGGTCTGTCGGGAACAAGTTCTTGTTCTCAAATGAGAACAAACTTGTCCATGCATGGTGGCCTTCTTCTGTGGACAAGATATTTCCTTCTTCCAACAAGCAATCAAAGATGGAAGCCATCAAGATGAGGAAGATGCTTCCTAATTTCTTCAAGCCTGACGCTCTACAGAGATATGTTCCAATTATGGACATGGTGACACAAAAGCACTTTGAAAACGGATGGGAAGGCAAGGACCAGATTGTGACCTATGAACTCACCAAGAACTTTACTTTTTCACTCGCATGCAAGATCTTTGTAAGTATTGATGAACCTGAACGCGTCAAGTACTTGTGTCGCCCGTTTGAAAGCATTGCTCTTGGGATTCTCTCGATTCCCATAGACCTCCCTGGAACACCGTTCCGAAGAGGAATAAATGCAGCCAACTTCATTAGAAAAGAGCTCATTGCCATAATAAAGCAGCGGAAAACTGATTTGGATGAAGGAAAGGCTTCACCTAGTCAAGATATACTGTCACATATGCTTCTTTTTAGCGATGAAGACGGCAAATTCATGGCGGAACATGAAATAGCAGACAAGATTTTGGGATTGTTGATCGGCGGCCATGACACTGCTAGCTCTGCATGTGCTTTCATTGTGAAGTATCTCGCGGAGTTGCCGGAGATTTACGAGGGAGTCTACAAAGGTACCAAGCGCGTATACTATGCATATATCTTAATAAAGTAGATGTTGTTTTCACAAACATGCCCATGCATATATCTTAATATATTATAATTATTCCATTTCCAACTTTAACTTAATTAATAGGTTATTTCAATATTAACATTTTAAACTGTGTAATTAACAGATTACAGCCAAATTTCACAGTATATATATATATATATATATATATATATATATATATATATATATATATATATATACAGAGGTGGGTTCAATGGAGAACCTCCATGCATCGAAGAACCTTGAAGAACTTCCATGCACCACCACACATGCATCACAATTCCCCTGTAATGCATCATTATTTCCACGTGATGCATCAAATTCTCGAGTGATGCATCGATTTTTACATTATTTCCATTTGATGTATCAAATTCCCGCGTGATGCATCGATTTCTACATGATGCATTTCAGTTTTTCTAGCGATGCATTGTGGTTCTCCAAGGTTCTTTGATGCACAAGGACATAAGGTTCCCCATTGAACCCACCCCTATATATATATAGGTTCAATGGAAAACCAACATGCATCGGAAAACTTTGGAAAACCTCCATGCACCACCACAAATGCATCACAATTCCCGCGTGATGCATCAAATTTCTCGCGTGATGCACCAAATTCTCGCGTGATGCACCGAATTCCCGCGTGATGCATCAAATTCCCGTGTGATGCATCACCTGATCCAATGGCTATAAAGTGGTTCCAGGGTTTTCCGATGCATATAGGTTTTCCATTGAACCCACCCCTATATATATAATTTCACAGATAAAATTTGAAACAATTTCTATTTTCAAAATCAAGATTTTCTTTTGAAAAAATAAATATTTTTTTTTTGACAAACATATATACATACAGAACAAATGGAAATTGCAAAATCTAAAGCACCGGGAGAAATGTTGACCTGGGAGGATTTGTCAAAGATGAAGTACTCTTGGAATGTTGCATGTGAAGTTCTTAGATTAGCCCCACCACTCCAAGGAGCTTTCAGAGAAGCCATCACTGATTTCATGTACAATGGTTACTTCATTCCCAAGGGCTGGAAGGTAATTTACACACACATACACTAGTCAACAACATTTAATTCATCATTATAGTTAACTCTTGACTGGTTTTTATTTTACAGTTATATTGGAGTGCAAACTCGACACACAAGAACCCTGAATTCTTTCCTGAACCCCAAAACTTTGATCCATCAAGATTCGATGGCAAAGGACCAGCACCGTATACCTTTGTGCCGTTTGGAGGAGGGCCTCGTATGTGCCCAGGAAAAGAATATGCCCGATTAGAAATACTAGTGTTCATGCATCATCTCGTAAGAAAGTTCAAGTGGGAGAAAGTCATTCCAGACGAGCAAATGGTTGTCAACCCAATGCCTTACCCCGCCAAGGGACTTCCAATTCGCCTCTATCCTCATAACGCTTAAAGTTTGTATCTTTACTACGAACCCCGTTATTTCACTTTGTGCTTCAAATATGTAACAACAAAGAAGTATCGGTTTCAAAATTATGCAAATACTTTATAATTTTAAAGTTGGATTGATGTATTGTCAGTTATATTTATCATGTAATCTTTCTTTTTTGTTGTATTTCATTCATTTGCTTCAATAATAAGAATTATGTTGATATTCACTCATTAGTGATTTAAGTTTTTGTCATTTTATTTTTAGACAACTGACAAAGATAATGTATAATATATAACCTTTTCATATCATACATAAGTAGATTAACCAACTTTTTAGAAGTGACTTCCGACGGGAAGGTACAGGAAGGACTACTTTGGTCAGCTCGTAATAAACAAAGGAGACATGAAATTGAAATGAAAAAGCTTTTTCTTTTAACTACAAAACTATTATTCATATAGCGTGCCATGTGTTAAAGAGCTTACAAACATAATCAATTAAATCAAAATTTGAGACAATTGAAAGAAGATTCGAAGCAACAACAATCCGGCCAGGACTTAACAACGTAATGGATTATGTTTTTTATTAAACGTAGATGGGAGGATGAGGGTTTATAATGACAAACAACTAAAAATGGAATGCAAAAGACGAACAATCTAGTCTAATTAGATGAGCACAAATATTTAAGCAACTCGTCAGCAAATTAATTGTTCAAACTCAGTAGAAAATAATCAGAACACTAGCAATAAATTAAACCAATGTAAGCAGCAAAACACTAAGGCAGCGAAATTACCTAATTAAAGGTTCATCAGACGGATAATATAAAAAACTTAAATGATACTAGAAAAGTATACAAACTTGGTTGAGCTATGTTTCATCTTCAAAATTTCTCTATAGCTAGGAACTCGGAAATTTGGTCTGATCACTCAGGAATAAGGTGCCAAAAACACAGGCCTCTGTGAGAAGGTAAGACTATGTATGATAAAGAGGTGATACAAATAATCCCGAGCATGAGCTCAAAGAAGTTGATGACTTAATGATAAAAAGGAGCCAGCAACCAACACGAACAATTCCGCTTATTGACATATGCTTAACTGAATAATATTAAATCACGAGTTTCAAGATTTGCTCACATAGAGGACAGGGACCAGCCCAGCTATTTTCCCATCCCAACTAGTGTGCACTTTCTTCACCTGCAATACGTTTGAAGACACAAATATCAGCCATGACATGCATCCAAACCCAAGGACACTCCTCAAGTAGTAAACTTTCAATCACATTAGGAGTATCCTTGGCCAAATTGATACCATGTCAATTAAACAATGTAAAAGACATTAAGGCAGCACCCATCAACTTGCCAAATGCAAACTGACAGATTAGAAGCTAATTTATATACAATCAGAATGTGCATCCTATGATGGGTGATGCTTCTATTGAACGATTTCATTAGTTTAGATAAATGTGTATCAAGCACATGAAGTACTTACGTAGAACCATCCATCAACTTCATATTCAATTTCAAGCTCTTCTCCAGCAACCAGGCTCAACTGGAATTGAAAACTTGTGGTCAACCAGTGGTCCACATTGTAGAATAAAATGCAACAGCAGTTCACTGAATGTCAGCCTACCTCATCGTCACCACCAGCAGTGAAGTCATAAAGTGCTGTTCCAAATTCCATGTTCCCAGAAGAGGATTGGTCCTCGTCTTGGTAACTGTTGTCGCTTTCAGTCCCAATTAATGGATTCTCAAATGTCTCGTGACTTTTGTGAAAAGGTGATGAGAATGGAGTTGGCTCTTCCCTAATCTGAAAATAAATGACACCCACTTTGGTTGAAGACCGTTTACAGATGATATAGTGAAAAATTTTTTTGATACAAGGTTAAGGGACTCACCGGAGAACCATAGAAAGAAGAAGTGGTAGGAGTGCCATATCTGCTTGGACCTGACGGCTCCTGTAAAATGTAAAACAATATTGTGTCATTTTAACACTTTAATATCATATACATGTTAGTCATTATATTAGAAATCTTAGAGGCAATGTACTGTGCATGATCTCAAAGTAATAATGAAGTCCCCCCCCCCCCCCCCCCCCCCCTCCTCTCTCTCTCTCTCTCTCCCTCTCTCCAAACCAAAAGAAAAGAAACAGGGAAAAAGTGCACAATTCATTATAAGTGCACATTTTTTTTTTGGTTGTAAAATCTCAGGTTTTCCTTTTATTTATGTTTTTCAGCTGAAATATAGTTATTTAAGCATTTTCTAAAGAATATGTGACACATTCTGGCAAGTACAACTATGATTAGACTAGAGGTGTGGAAACAGTCAAATAACACAACATAAAGTTAGGACCAAACAAGTAACAACTAATAAGTCCCCCATGCACCTTGACTGCTACATGAATTTAGTCAAATAATATCATACTTCAAATAACTATATACAAAGAAAGAACTAAACTATATTTCTATCATTTACAAACCTTGGATTGTAACTTCGAACTAAACAATGATGGATAATTCATTCCACCAAAGTGAGAAGAAGCAGATGTCTCAACTGAAACTAGAGAGTCCGAGGAAGATGTGCTGGATGATTCATCTTCCTGCAGAAAGTAAAAATATCTTATGGTTACATCACAACAGACACTGAAGGATACCATTTGAGCAGGACCCTTACATCAATTTCTGACGGCTCCAAAAGAGTTTTTGCCCACATATCATCATTAGAGGGTCTAGCAGAAATGTTCTCATCATCAACATCAGGAGCATCAGTACCAGAGCCAGAAAGAAACTCGTTGACCTAAAAATTACCAGAATAGGATATTTGGTTGGATATAGAAAGAGATCTAGAATTCTAGTCAAGTTACTACCATGTTGAGCAGGTACAAAGGTCGTGTGTTGGATTCATAAAAAATGTGCATAAAAGGGGCAATGTCAACATTTTACAGATAAAAGCAATTAATTTGACTAATTCACAGCAAAAGAAGCAAATGCTTGTTATGTCTACATGAAAGTAGGTGGATAATCCACACATTATGATGCATTTAGCCATGTCAACTAAATCTATTACTAACAAGAAAATGAAGCTTGGTAAAAAAAACAGAAAATATACTTTCACCATCCCAAAGGAAAGCCCTTTACTAATAATCAAATACCCCCTCATTAAGTTATTCCAAGTTGAAACATTTGCATTATCTTGGGACGAGGGAAGTTATGACAATGTATATGGTATCACACAGTTCTGATTCCTAGAATAGCAAGTTGCTAATAAATCAAGAAAACTGTTTCTTCCTCCTATAGTTGCAATCTTATACTTCCACTAATATGAAGCCATTAGCCAGCTGCCATAAATTTCCTTATATCATAATATCAAAAGATGTTAGCATCATGACTTCAACTTGGGATATTATTTTTCAGATGCTAAAGGAAGGTCTTGTGATAACAATTTTGCATCAAATATGGCTAAAAGCAAGCACAGAACAATATGTTGGCTATCCATTCTAGCGGTAATATGAAAAAGTTCGATAAAGACATACTGTATGCCTTTGCATGGAATAGAAACAGCATGGTTAATTGTCAAAAAGTTCAGACGCTTTAGAAATTTAGCACTTTATTGTTTCACACTTGATACCAAAAGTTCTGCATAGAACTTAGAAGCACTTTATAAATTAATTTTTCAATTATAAATTTCTATTTTTCCTGATAACAAGAATAACTAGAACAACTAGGAAAAAAGGCACTCTAAGACTGATATTATAAACTCATCCGATCCAGTCAACGACCTAACAGATATTATCATATTACCATGGAACAATACATGAGTATTTACTAGTGATCTACAATGACCTTATTTAAGCAATATAAAATCTAGTCTAGAAAAGAAAATTCATATATGAAATTTTTATGTGATGATTGATTGCTAACCCTGTTCATTGCAGGAGCGTTATTTCCCAACAAACCATCATCAGCAAGGCCAGTTGCCCAAGCATTTACAAGATCGTCATCAAAATTTTCAGACTCCACCGCAGCTGCTGGTTTACTTGTTTCATATATAAGTTCAGATATTCCAGTTGCAACAGCTGGATCATCCATGCCACTTAATGCACTAAAGGAATGCTGATCACGAACAATGTCAATAAGTTTGGCGCTGTTACATTGTGAGAAAAAGATAGGAGAATGAGATGCCTGAAGAGCACATCCATGTATAATAAATTCATACTACTATTTACAAGGTACAATTGTGTGAGCACAATAGAATCGAAGAATTTTATTTTTAACAAGGACATATGCTATTTGAGTGCAATTGAGCTTCTATACAAGTACTTTAGGATTTATCTTTTAACACATTCATTGCCAATTTGTAGGTCCTCAGCCAAATTATCACCATTTTCAACAGCAATCAATATGGAATTTGGTGCTAAAAAATAAGCTTTACAAGACTATGTTATTTCACGTTTAACATTTATAAAATGTAAGATAAACATATATAAATATGTAAATCAGAATCCAGTCTGACGAGGGTTAAATAAACCAAAGAATTAAGAAAAATAAGTAATTTTGAATAAAAGAACAAGAAGAGTCATATGATGAGTAAGGATGACTAAGGGTGTGCACCAAAGACAAAAGAAAAAAGAAACAATGCAGTTAATATCATGATCGTGATTTGTTAACGTATTACTTCCATTTCAAGGAGAATGAAAGTGAATAAAGACTCTACCTAGTTGGCCCTAGAGGTAGATATTTTGCTCTTGGAACATAACAAAATAATGAAACAAGATCGAGGAGCCTTTCATGAGTTCCATACAGCTTCTTAAGTTCTTCATCAGTCCACTCCTTTTTCGCATTGTCATGGTTACGCATCTCTCTGGAAAATCAAGTAGGGAATAATCAGTACATCAAGTGCCCAACTCAAATCCTTGCTATAGTATGCTTTACAAATCATAAAATTTAATTGGAGAAATAATCTAAGGTACGTACGTTATTAGTTCATCTTGTGCACTATACATTTCATCAAGGACCTTCAGCATGGGACTTAGCAAATGGCCAAGACCAGTCCCGCTAGCTCCTTGATCCTCACCATTACTGATATGCATATCCGACAACTTCGATTGCACACCGCCTTGTGCTAAAGCATGTAAAAATTCGTAGATCTGTAGCCTATAAGGCTCTCCTGATCGGATTGCCAGGGTAGTAAGAGCTTGAGCAGAAATAATACGAACCTGAGACAAAACTTTCAATCATAAATGAGCATGAAGAGAAACAAGCACATTAAGGGTAAACTGCTGTAACACCCGAACTATTAATAAGTTATATATTGCCCTTACATTTTAATATGTAGCATAATCGCAGTATCACTCAAGGACATTAGACGATCGATCACTTTGTCCTTTAACTGTCAAGCCATTCGAACAAAGACAATTTTGACCAATTTAGATTTGGACATAGCAGGAGCACATAAATGTCAAAGTTAGGGAGCACTGGTAAGCAATAGGCAATCATGCTATGGTTAGATAGGGTGGGCCCAATGTTAGAAGGGATCACAAGGCACTGATGTGTGCTCTCTTCACTATCACAGGCATTGGGCAAGGACATTTTGGCAGGAAAGGTAAGCTGGAGATGTTTGAACCGAGTCACTTTCTACCGTAAAGCATGAAACCTTCAGGGAACACATGGGGTGACGATATTTGAAGCAAGAGAAATATTGATTGGTGCTTCAAATTTGGTAGTTAGAATATTTACAGGTTCCTAATCTTGTTCGTTAGTTTAATTGGCGAAATAAGAAATCTGTTGAATAAAAGAACCAAATGGAATACATTCTGGAAGAGGAAAAAACCATGATAAATTGACAATGTACAAATACTCATATCTAAAAAAATTTCTCTCGTAACAAAGACATGTCCAGAATACCTAAGAGAATGGGCAGGACTTACATGCAGACTTACAAGGTGTGTAAAATGCCAAATTTGAAGAACTGCATGATCAACCACATACCTCCCAGCTGCCAATGAAGGCACATCTTTGAAGTCGAGTCAGTGCACTAGCTAGAGTAGGATTACGGGAACTCGCCACTGCAACCATTTTATCAGCATCTAACATCATCAGTGCAGTGCCAGGAGGGGTTGCCGACTCCCAAGCATACTCAGAAGCAGCATAATTTGCATTTTCCCCAAGGAACCACACCTGCAAGTGTCTTAATCAAATAGAATATGAAGCAAAAACCATATATCCTCATTAAGTTTTTTTGTTCATCAAATATGACGCTTTGTTGCTTACTGCTGCTTGAACTAATCTCTGCAAAGCCAAAGCAGACTTTGGATCCGATGCAAAGACCCTATCAATAGATGTAAACCCAGACATGGAGCCAGGTTGAGGAGGTGGCAGATCAAGAACTACCGTGACAGCTTCCAGAGCAGTATGCTTGCCCTCTGGACCAGCTCCCACCAGGCACGTCTGCAAGGTAAAAAGCCAGTAGACAAAGATGTAATGGAGCAAAATAACCAAACTGCATTTTACTATCTCCAGAAAAAGATTGTCCAGAATAGGAGAATGGAGGGGGATTAAAAATTTAACATAATTAGCACAATGTGAAATACACAAATGAAATCCATCACTTAAGGCTGAGAATCAGGTTGATCAGAAAACAAAAGGGAGCACTGATGATGACATAAAAGAGTTAATGAACAACGCCAATCAAGTTCATTCAAATATGAAGGAACACCTAGCAAGAGAATAGCAGAGGTGATGAAATTTTGTTAATAGGTTCTCAATTAAATGTCTAAATCAATATCACATATTCACATAACATGTGCATAAATAATACAAATTTTTTAATTTGATACATATATAACAGGGTCTTATTGATCTAAAGGGTATAAACTTTCATGATCCTGGTCAGGACATCCAGAACACAAGGAAATGGACTTTCATTCCCAGGACCACCCCGTCTATGTACTGGGGGTCCCTGTCCCACTGCCAATAAGAAGAAGACAACAATCTAGCTCCTCATCCTACTTCTTACAGTAAACACCATTCTCTTAGTTAGGTAGTAAGCCCTAAGACGGATCAAAGAAGAGTGGGGAACCTCTCGCTGGTTTTTGGAATTCGACATCAGCTTCATGCCTCAACATTTATTAGATGTATGTCTCTGCAAGTAATACCATACAACCCATTCTCATGGAGCACACATAGACAATTAATATTAACCTAACGTTTAACTTCTGCAGAATCTGTTCTCAAATACTCCAGTCATCTCACAGGCAACAAATATATTTCATTCAATCAGCGCCACTTAGAGGTACTCTGTGCAGTTCAAACAGAGGAGATTGCTGATTTAGTAGAGGTTATGGTTGAGGCAAAGTCAAAGGCACTGGTGCTGATTTAATTGAAGATTCAATGATGGATCATCATCAGGCAAAGTCAAAGCCTCAAAGGCACTGTCCATTAATTTGGAATTAACTATCGCTGCTATCACAAATTTGGTCATATGAAGGGGACTTGTCCAGAATTTCAACAAGACTCATCCAAAACTACTAGTGTTGTACTTCTACCTTAGATGTGCAATCCAGAGATTTGAGGATCAACTTAATTTAATTTTTTTGAGCTTCTCAAAAAAGACTGCTCCTCGTCTATGGCACCATCAGGTATGAATTCTGGCACCTGGTCAGATAATGTGAGAGGAAACAAAGATAACTTTTTGGACTAAATCCTTCCCATCCCCCAATTAGAGAAGCCAATGACCTACTTATTCTATTAGGAGGTGTCATTCAGTGAACCTCAGTTCTATTTTATATCTTTTAAATGCTCTTTACTACTTTATGCCACTGTTTCCTGAATCTATCTATGAGTAAACTACTAGTGATATAAATTGTTCTGTAACATTTTTCCCGATCATTGTATCTTTAAAAAACTTGGAGCTTCTCAGAATATCTAAGGGAAAGAGTTTTGCAGGACATCATAGTCCACTTGGTTATCCTTCCCTGAGCATTTAAGGAACTGCAACCAGGAATAAGTTCTTTATCCAATTTTCATAAGAAGAAGATAAGAGAATTGTTCTTGTATTTTGAGTGAATGATATTGCTATTTCATCAGAATCCATAAAGAATTTCATGCTAAGTACTTGGGAAATCTCTTGTTAGGCATTGAGGCAACCACTTGTCGTAAAGGTATCTTCCTTTCACAAAGGATGTATGTTTTGGACATCCTTTCTGAGATATAGTTATGCTTACTTGTCACGTTGCAGAATCATCAATATTCCAAAAATCAAGTACTTTCACTGTTGTAGTGGAGAACTGCATAAGATGGTTCTATCTAACATTCATGAGACTAGATATTACATTTTTGAACGAGCTTAGTGACCCAGTTCTGGTCCTCTACATGCAAGAGTCACTAGGATACAGTTCTTCATATTTTAATGGTACTCCAGGGAAAAGTCTTCTTCATATTTATCAAGGCCACACTCAAGTAATTCCTTATTTGGATGCTAGTCCTGTCAAGTGCATATATAATAGAATATCTACCATAGAATATTGTACTTTTTTGGTCTTGGAAAAGAAAGAAGCAAGAAGCGGTTTATTTTTCAAGTGCAGAGTATGGTTATATAGCCATGTATCAGGGTACGACGACATTTAATAAAGGAATTAGGGATCACACAAATGGTTGAATGGAGATGTGTTGGTGATGAAAAAGGATTGCTTTTGGTGTGTGTAAACTAATAGAAAGCACATACAAATTAATATGTACGTCAATACGTCATGAACAAACACCAAAACTATCATCAGGTGCGTATAGTTAGTAATATGACGACAGAGAGTTTATAACTACGAAAACAAGTTGTATCAATAAAATGAATGAAGAAACACCCACTTTCCATAGAAGTTGGAGCACATCAGCGTCAATTTTTCCAGGAACTTTAGTAGCAAATACTCTTGCTATTTCAAGAAGGATAACAGCCATATCAGGAGTAGCCTATATATAAAGGGAAGAATTAGAAACTTTGTTAAAATTAAAACTTGTAAGCATGTACTCCATTGAAAATAGAACAAGAAGAGGAAAAAAAAAAAAAAAGAACAAGATGAATGCCTGAAATAATGCTAACAGTTGGCAATATCAACTATTTTCTTATCATGTAAAAATGCTCCAAAAAGGAGGTAGTTCAGGAAAAAAGACAATGTTAATAATAATATGTTGTGATATTGACTTATTACTATTACTACTATGATAATTTCCAAAAAGATCAATTTCCACTACAAGATTCATCAGTTTATTTGTTACTAGGCCTTAGGACATCCCTTTGAACACTGGAAAGGTGGCATGTAAAAATTGACTGGAGGGAGTTGAATAGTAGTTTTTACAAGATATATGCAAACTAAAAGTACTCACTTTTGTGATAACCTCAACATATTCCGTATGAGACTTAAATTTTCACACAACGTTTGTGATTCATAAGAAAGAAAAGCACTCCTAAGTCCTAACATTATCCATAAGCTTTCTGTCAGTAAATTTAAAATTTTGATGTCACTAACATTTAATTAGTGTGGTGAATTATTTACAATAAGAAAAACTATATTTACAATAAGAAAAACTATGTCACAACAGTGCAGGATCCATGTTGCAAAACTCACTAGGCGGTACTCAAGCAGCCGGCCGGGAAGTAGCGAGTCATCGGCCTAGGCGGGGGTACTCGGAATGGAACTTTTATATGTAAATTTCAAAATTATACATACAACATGTTCATAAATAGTCAAATATCAATATAAATGTTCAAATTTAAAACCGAGTTTGACCAAATCCAAGTTATTAGGCTGAGATTGACCGAGTAATTAGCAAGCCCTGACCGAGTAATTAAGCCGATAGTTTGGCCAATTGTGACTGACTCCGACTTTTTACCCCGATTACCTATGATTCGCCTCGGTAAAGGGCCGATTACCGGTTACGCGGCCACGAGACCGATTTTTGCAACACTGTACTGGACTATGCAGACCTGTCTTGCTTCTAGGGGCGGATATGGGGTTTAAAATAAATCAAAAACCCAGGAAATAGTAAACTATGGTAGATTCCATGCTTGATCATATGAGAAGAGAAACTTATATTGAAATGAAAAAGAGGATTACTATAAAAAAATTAAGACAAATTAATTGCAGCCTCTATATATATAGGTACATACCTTGAAACGAGCATGCAAAGTGAGCAAAACATCATTTAACAAAGTGGCTGACCAAGAAGGATCAGAGATCTCTGATGCAATCAACAATTCTAATTCATCAAAAGTTTCATCAGGACTTTGCATCCATATTAGTGCTTTAATCACCATAGCACGAACATAAACACATTCACATGCCACAGTTGTCCGCACCACCTCCATTAATGAGGCTAATAAACTCCCAATCGTGTCCTCACTATCTGCCCATTTGACAAATAAAGAAAAGATTGGAGATCTCAAAGGTGTGTAAATAAGCATGTGATAAAAGGTATAAGACAGTCTAACTTAGACAAACAAGTCAGTGTTTGGTGCCAGACTAGTTAATGAATTCCATTCTTTCATCAACCTGATGGCATGAGATCTTCTTTCCAATAGGCCCCCTGAGGCCTCTCTCTCATTGAGAAAGTGCTATCAAAGCCGCTGTCTAAGAGAAAAAAAAACTCAGTTTCATAAAAAAATGCCTCATCGTGGACCAAGAGAACAGTTAGCCCTAAGGTTTGATTAAATCCAAAATATGTTATATGTCAGCAGCTATTTAACTTGGAACGAAGCATAAATTGGTCTAGCAAATATCGTTAAGGTGGACAATGAAGTTGTTACCATCATTGCATTTATTAATATTTATCTAAAACATAAATCTGCCACCAGAACAATAACGCTGTTGAAAGTTCCTTCTCCATTTTTTATTAAATTAATTAAACAAAGCTGAAATTATAAGGGTTTCAGAGAACTATATTGTTAGTAACACTGCACATGTTCTTAACTCCTAGACTGTATGAGGATTGATACAAGTTAGTCTATGATGATTATTGGTCCTGTTAAAATCATTACAATCTGCCATATCACCAAAAAAGGAGAAAGAAATATTAATAATCCATTTTGCTTAGCTCTTCCTCCAAACACTTTCATGTCTCTTAATTTGATGTTCTTTTTCTCTGATCACTTCCATATCAATCCTAACCTCTTCCCAAGACATGATAGGCTAAAAATTTCTCCAAAAACCATAATAAAAACGATTTTGTTGGAACAACCGAGAAGAGGATTTATCATTCACTCCTTACTTCTCATTCATTCTCCACATATCTCAGTGCCAAATATTCCTTTCATGTTAAGATCATCGCCTCATGGAAGTTGTGGAGTCGCTACCAGTTGCAGAACGGATACAAAAATTTGATTCCAATTTATACTTTGTAGTCATGTTATGATGATGTGCCCTGTGATTACGATTAAGGTTTGATATGCACCCTACTAATGTTTGTGTTTAATGAACGTGTTTGAGTCATTAAACCTGATATAATTTTTAGTCAAAAGAATACAAACTGAAAAGGCTGCATTCTTATATAAGTGTAGATGATTTGTGTAGTTAGGCTTACCTGGTTGGGAAGCTAATATCAAATTAACGCATCATGGTAAGAATTGAATTAATATTCTTACATGCTATATCTATAAACTAATGAGTAACGAAGGAACATTACTGGATACAAGGAAACCATTTCGTAAGCAATAAAAGCCTTACTTGTTCGACCAGAAGTCGTAGGTATCAATTAAGCAGCCTCGTGTGAATCAGAACCCTAGCACTAATCTTCACATACTACTTTAAAGCCATTTCCCTTGTTTAGTTAATTGTTTGTTGGGATATAATGGATGTGGCAACTACAGGCAACACGATTGTGCTTTTATACTAGAACAATGCCACTTTTCTACAGATTCTCTCTCACACATTCCCATCATTTTAATTTAATATTAACATGGGCACAGGGCCCTGTATACCAAGGTTATCATTTCCCTCTACTATTTCTTTCTTTCAAGTTGGTAACTCGTAGGTTTGTTTCTCAAATATTTTATTGCTCAAATAACCTGGTATATGGTTAGATTAATTGATTGCTAGACCATACAGTTCCTTATGGAAATATGGAATGATATACTTACACAATATTACTTGTTAACGATTGGTTCACCTGCCATGTTTCATAATTACACATCAATGCACGAAGCGATGTTCAATTCTGGTTACACCATATGAATGGAAACAATATATGTGAATGATAAATTACCAAAAATAGTCTTGAACAGGTCAGAAATCAGCATATTTCTCAAAAACAAAGTTTAAGGTGAACATAAAAAACACAAAGATATTGTCATTTTCCTTCTCGCAGATTTTGTTGATCAATATTATAACTATCTTCCTTTAACCTTCAAAATTATCTACATAGAGAAATTCTACATTTATGGTTGGTAAACAAGAATACTGTTCTGATACTGTTATTGTAATTGTTTGGAAGGTGATAACATTTTCTAAAAATTTTCAAAATTACAAGACTTCATAGGTTAACAGAAAGTCATAAAGATACCCATTAAAGCACATGGCAATCACCTTCAGATTCAGAGGTCCCATGATCCCAGTCATTGCTTTCAGCAAACGTATTGACTGCATCCCCGTCAATATTCAGTAGACCCAAAGCAAAAGCAGCTGCCCGACTTTTCCCCATCTCTTGCACGACTCTGGCTGCTGCATGCAGTATGGGCCGGGATGAACTACGAAAAGAAGTTTTTAACCTGGAATTTGTTGAGAGGAAAGGGTGTCTAATTTAACAGTAGAGTTAAAAACCAAAAGATATTTGCTTACCAGGCTGTTTCAACCGTGTATTATGTCAAAAGCTAGTGTTATTGACCAACTATAACAACAATACATAGGAATGAATATATATATAAAGAGATAGAGGGACTTGTGATCTAGTGAGAATGTAAACGATTGTGAGAATGATGAGAATTAACAATTATTTGACTTGTAAGCATGGTTAGCGGTTGTAACCACCACACCCCCATGGCAGTTACAACCATAATTTGATTACGTGTCAAATCATGATTAGTTCTCATCATTCTCACCATTATTTGCATTCTCTAGATCCATCCCCTATATATACATAGGATCAAGTTCATGAGCGTACCATTGAGTTTCTAGAAAGTGTGAAGGTACGAGAAATCACATATCATGTGGGTAACGTTAATTTAAACATGATTATGAAAAAGAAAATTTAAGAAAAAGTTTTTTAAGGGTGGTACCTTCGGATATATATATATATATATATATATATATATATATATAGACACACACACACATATACATAGATACATATATATATATATATATATATATATATATATGGGTTTAAGTGAGTACCATTAGTTTTGCGGAGTACCAGAGGTGACTCGCTTAAAACCATTTTTTTCATAATCATGTTTAAATTAATAATACAAGACTACTTGTAAAAAATCACACATAAACACACATCAGAACTATGTGAAACGTGCATGTTCACATGAATTGCATTGTTGTGAACGTATGTTCACGCTAAGCATGTTCACATGACTTTTAAGATGCTAGAAAGTGTGAATGTGTGTAATTTTTTACATATTGCCTTATATTATTTGTATCTAAATGAATATAAAAAAAATTTCGGAGCATGTTCGCATCTGAAACCCGTGTGTTCACAGGTACTCACAGTACTCTGCATTTTTTAGGTACTTACACGAACCATATTCTCTCTCTCTATATATATATATGTATGTGTGTGTGTGTCTATATATATATATATATATATATATATATATATATATATATCACGATGCAATCACACGATTACATGGATGTGAAAAGAAATACAAGTGCCACAATAAGCAGTGGACTGTGGACCTTCTCAGAACAAGTTTGATAAGGAGCCGCGGACAAATTTTCTTTGAAGATTTATCTGTTCTGTAAGGAACTTTGAGAACTTCCTTGGTCAAATTGTACCACCCAAGAGCGCGCACCTCCGTTCTGTGGTGGAAAAATATCATTGAAGTAGAGTGGATTCAAGGATGTTAAATAAAAACCACTTCTAAACACCTCCTTTGCAGGGCAGGAACAAAACCCAACAAGACAGGAGCTGCTAACCTTTTTCCTGGAGAATTGTACCACCCAAAGAACTGCTAGCCCCCAATTTTATTGTTATATATGTATGGGCTATTTATAATTGGTATTTTCAATTATGCTGTACTTAAACCATCCATGTACCTGTCAGCATTATCAGATTTTCCGAGTGCACAAGTGATCGCCTCAAAACACACTGTGTCACTGGGATCAGTAAGAAGTTGATACAGCAAAGCATTAAACTGGGATTTTATGTCCGGGCTTTCTGTTTACAGAAAATTGTGTGTTTAGTGCTTTTAACAGTTGCACAATTCAACGTAAGCATGAAATTAAGCAGTATAAATCAATACAGACCATTTAGTGACTTAGCTCTAGAGATTGTATGACATAACCTGGCCAGAGCAACCCTGGCAAGAACATCATGAGAATGCAGAACATCCTGTAGCGCTCCTGATTCATTTATATTTACAAATTTTAGCAGGAAACTAAAGAAACCTTAATATATGTTACAATGGAGCAAATTGTCAATATCCAACCAGGTTGGGTGAGCTTCCCTGCATTAGAAAAAAGAAAAAATAATGCTTTAGAAACACAAGAAAAAACTGTCACGGAAGCATGTGAATATAGCTCGCACATGTTTACATTGCAGAGGTACCCGACAATGTAAACTAGTAATGGAGCAACTTCTAATCACCATAATGTCAGAGGTTACCGTCACAGAAACGGCCCTTTTTCAAAATTCAAGGAAAATGGTGTATACCAAGGAGTCCTCATCTTTGCAATGCCAACGAGCCTTGTTAGCAAGCAAGTCTCCTCAACTTTGCAAAGGTTGGAAGATAAGTATTCGTGCATAGCTTTTCTCTTGCATTTAACGAAGAGTTTCCCATGACTGTCATGCCATGTAGCTAAATTTCAGCTTGAGTGGGTCGATTGCATTGTCTAATTTACTACAACAATATTTAAAATAATTTTAAAAAAAAGTCAAACAAAGCTTGGCTTTGCAGGATAATTGTTGCATATATTTGCAAACATGTGATAATATCAAACAATGAAAAAGTTTAGAAATGTTCTATTTCTCTTATTTGCATACTTTTCATGGATCATAATCTTACAAAGCCACACAATAATTTCTCTTTAATTTAATAAGACAACCTTTCTTTCAATAAAGTTTAAATATCAAAAAAAAAATCCTTCTTTTTCAAGAAATATGAACACAGCTCCAATGATAATCCTGTCCGTGTGTTTTTCAGAAGCTCGAAGGCGAGTCTTATCTACTTCAACGCAATCCACGCATTAAAAAAGACAAATTTGTCTCAAACATCCTTTTAGAATATTCATATGCTGTAAATGTAAAATAAAGAGTAAATGCATGACATCATGTGTATTTCGAGAGAAAACATCTTTAGATATTAAATCCATAGATAAGTGTCTGAAGATCACTAAAGAAACACCATTGGACAGGTCAAAATTTTAAGTTTTGAGTATTTATCAGATTACCTAAAGCCATGGCAACAGCATAAGGATCTTTTGTAGCTAGCTCAAAGGTCATTTCCAAAGCATGCCTAACAGCCACTGGATCCGCAAATGAAATTCTGCAGTCAATACGAAATCTTCAAGTTTAGTTATGTTTAAAATATTCTACAAACACTAAGACAATTAGTAATTTCCAAAGGTGTATTTTATTACCATTTATCAATTGCATCTATGTCGATTACAAAAATGGGCAGCCAGTACTAGATGAAAACCTAAAGAAAGTTTCAATTAACTCTTTTTCTAGACTACTCAGCTACTCCTAAAGATGGAGAAACAAATGTTTCACAGAGCACATTGCGCATGAAATAAACATATTTTCTATCCGTTCCAATTTTAGAAACATATCAGCTACACAAAATAGAAATACACTCTTGGTAAAGAGATTTCATGTGAAATCAGCTGTTGAACAATGTAGAACTTAATGGGACAGATTATAAGTTGCTGGACAGAAAAAATATGCAAAAAAAAAAAAAGAACAATAACTAAGAACAACAAAGGAGCTGCTGTCCAGAAAAACACAAAACGAAATAAAAGATAGGAACCCACTACTTTAATCTCTAAAGGAAATGAATCCACCAAGATTAAAGGGAAAGGGAACACTCCAATCCACCAAGATCAAAGATCTCTAAAGGAAATGAAGATTTCAGAGAAAATAGAGGCTGCTCTATTTAATTTTCATATATCCCAAAAAACTGAGGATTACAATGCTGGAAACTCTGTTATATAGAGAGTTTCTATAGAAATACTCTAAACAAAATAAAACAAAAGCTGAAATACAAGGATATGTCTTTAAGGTACAAAAAAAGTCAACCAATAGCAAGAGAAGACACAATCTGTACTTGTAACAGCTTCAGCATCCTTTTTGTCCCTTTTCCAATTCTGGTAGCAACAAATAGTTGTAACTGTTAAACAAATCAGACTTGTATGTGGCTGAACTTTTTTTTGGCTTCATTCTCCAAGTAAAATAGCTTACTAAAACTACTACAATCACACACATATTATGCATGTGCATGTGATCTGGTTATTGAAAGCTGATAAGATAGAAAAGGCTCTAGGCCAGCTTGTGGAGCAATGTAAATCCTTTGTCAAAACTAGGATTACCTACTTCCACGAAGTATGATATAGCAGGTAAGATAACCATTGTTTGATTCGAATCCATGACATTTTCTTGATTAACGTTGGATTGGTTATCACCCTTGGATACACCCATATCAAGATTCTATATATAGTAATTAATCAGGTCTCTTATTTGTTGTCAACTATAAGATACTTGCCAAAAAACTAAATTTCACATTTTGTAAAATAGAACTTTATTTTTAGGTCAAAAAACATGTTCCTTTTACATTCAATTTGGCAGCACATTTTGTCATCACATCTGCTAATTTTTCTTTAGAGTAAATCAAAATAAGCTTGATAGATGGGGGCACGTGAGAAGTGCCCAACCGCCTTTTTATGAACTTAAGCTGAATATGCTAAATATATTCATAGATATCACAACACATCTTCACTTGATCAATTGAAAAATCCAGCCATCTCATGTGTCACATGTCAAATCTGAGCCAACTTGCATGCATGCAGTGTTGGCCATAGCTAGCTCGATATTCTGCCTTAACACAAGACAAAAACATTACATTTATTTCCCACAAAACACAGAATATCCCCTAGTAGACCGTCTATATTGAGGACTTCATACATGACTTGCATCTGACTATCAAGTAATCTTGGTATGTCAAAGATCCAAATAAATAACTCCTTTCACTGGAGCATCTTCGAGATATTTTAAAATATCCATAACATCTGAATAATTGGTGAAGTCGAAAAGGTGAAGACATGACCCTACTCATCAAGCTCACTGATAATGCAATGTTAAGTTTGCAATCATCAGATAACTTAGTATCCCCACAAGACACATATGCCTCTGGGATATTCACCATTTTTATATTGTATCTTGATCTTGGGAATGATTCATGATTCGTGAATATGTTCTCTTATTTGTGATCATGCCTAATCTTGCAATAATATCTAGAACACACCTCCTTTGACATAGAAAAATTCCCTTTTTACTTCAATGCCAAGGAGTATTTGGGACTCCAAAAGTCTTTAATTTGAAATTTCAAAATAAAACTTAATATGGTAGAAATAAATCTGTCAATACCTAGAGTCTACTATATAGAATACCAACAGTGTATACTTTTCTATGGCGTAAGTATACCAGATAGTCATGTACGATTTGAGTCATCCCTAATGTTTTTAAGAATTGGAAAATCAAGAAAATCAGACTTGAGGATATTACACAAAGCTTTAAAAAAGATTATCATAAATGACATACTTCAATTTGGAAGTCTCCTCCTGAATCACAATCCTGGATACTGCTGAAAGACACATTTCATTTTTTCCAATAGCCTACGCCCGAAAGATGTGATCATGTTCTTCACCATCTCTTTAAGACTATCCCTTCCCGTGGCCACTAACTGGGACTTTCAAGTGGCCAAGTGAAACTAGTTTTCAGTTTAAAAGTACACTAATTTGCAATTAATAGTGTCAGCGGTTGGGTGGTGGCAGCATCTATTAGTGAGCCCCGTTGGCTTCTCATGAAAGAAAGACCTAGATGTGGTGGCAGGAGTTCAAGATCTAGTGGTGGCAGGAGTTCAAGATCTAGTGGTGGCTGTTTAGGATTTTCTTTAGATGATGGATGATAGAGTTTGTGATTTGGGGTTGTGGCGAGAGTTCATATTGGAAGCATGCATGACTCGGATACCATGAACAGAAGGTACCTCGAAAAGAGTTCATTACTCAAGCACAACTTCAACTGTATGGATGACCAAGAATGGACCATGGACCAATTAAGAAAACGCTATGATACTTGCCAGGGTACATAAAGGTAGAGTTTTTTGGCGGAAGACATAATTTAATATAGATACAACATATAGATGCAAAACAATAGATCCAACTGCAAAGGCCTAACCATCACATCCTGACAGAAGTAACAAAAAGACCTAAATAAAAATACTATATAACTGATGACTAATGAGAATCTTAATGCAAGACAAAAGAAGAAACTCAAAAAAGTCTACAAGATCTCGGGGATTCTATCAGAGTAATGCTTCATGAGGATGGTTCAAAGCAATACAAGCAGATCATAGTTCATCCAAGACTCAACAGAGAAAGAAGATTAGGGAGCAAGTGTACAGGTAGACAGATAGCAACTTCCAAAGGCTTTCAAACCCAACAAGGGGACTTTTTAAAAGTCATGTTCTCAACTACACTAAAAAGGTAATAACTGTAAACAGCTTCAAGAAAGTCAGAATAGAGCTCCCTGGGTTCAGTCATCATCTTTATTTTCGGCTTGAGAGGGGACTATGTGTTTGGCCAGAGTCTTAGCAACCGATTACTGCAAAGGCATTGTCACTATCTCCATCTACACATGACTCGACCACAATTTAGCCATAAGACCCTTTCGAACCGTTAAATAGTGGAGGTGGTAAGCAGAGGGAGCAACACACACTCATCTTCAACCTAAAACATCGATGAACAAATTGGTAAACACATACACACACATAAGCGTGGATCTAAACTCGCCAATGAGAAGTTGAGCGAAATCCAATGAAATACGCAAATCGATTGAGAATCGGTAAACATACCCAATGTGTGTGTGGATCTTGTGGATCTGCAAATCGATTTAAAATAACTGAAAATCAATGGGAGCATGGGAGAGGGAAAAATAAGGAAACTCTACAACTAATTTACAATAGTCTAAATTACAGCTACACATCACTATTCTAGGAAAGTAATTAACACAGAATTGCACATCTATTTTATTATGATTCTTGCAACACTCCCCTGAAGCTGGCTTGAAGATGTCTTCCATAGCTAGCTTGTTTACTAGAGAATCAAATTGTCCCTTGTGTAGCCCTTTGGTTAGGATATCAGCAATCTGATCTTTGGTTGAAACATAGGACGCACAGATCAGCCCACTTTCGATCTTTTCTTTGATGAAATGTTTGTCAACTTCCACGTGCTTGGTTCTATCATGTAGAACCGGGTTGTGGGCAATAGAGATGGCAGCTTTGTTATCACAAATTCACAATACACTTTTATACGATGACTCACAGGAATCCTCAAGTCTTCAGCCATATTACCTCACTAATTCCATGTGCTAGAGACCTAAACTTTGCCTCTGCACTAATCCGAGCTACAACATTTTGCTTTTTACTTCTCCATGTAACTAGATTTCCTCCAACAAAAATGTGCAGTAGCCCGAAGTTGACCGTCTATCAGTAATGTACCAGCCCAGTCTGCATCAGTATAAACTTCTGTTTGAAGGTTGTTATTTTTCCGAAACATGTGACCTTTTCCAGGACTTCCTTTCAAGTACCTTAATATTCTGTAGGCTACATTAAAAATGTTCTTGTCCAGGTGAGTGCATAGAATAGGCTTACTGCAAATGCTATATTCGGGCGAGCATGTGATAGATAAATTAGTTTTCCTACAAGCCTTTGAAATTTCTCCGTATCCTTGACGTCTTCAGGGTTAGCATGAGTGAACTTCAAATTAGCGTCCAATGGGGTATCTGTAGCTTTACAGCCTAGAAGACCAGTTTCATTAAGAAGATCAATGATATACTTTCTTCGATTAACAAAGATACCTTCTTTTGACCTAGCAAACTCAATACCAAGAAAGTACTTTAGTGGCCCAAGTTCTTGTTCTCGAATTCTCAAGACAACTTTCTTTTCAAATTTGCTATTTCTTCGGGATCATCACCTGTCAAGATTATATCATCCACATAGACGATTAAGATAGAGATCTTACCATTCTCCGATCGTTTATAGAACATAGTGCTTTGATGATAACCATGACGTTTTACTTCTTTTCCAAAGCGTTCAAACCAAGCACTCGTAGATTGTTTGAGGCCGTATAAAGACCTTTTAAGTTTGCACACTTTATTCGGTCCTAATTCTTCTCAAATCCTGGAGGTGGACTCATAAATACCTCTTCTTGTAAATCACCATTTAGGAATGCATTCTTCACGTCTAACCGGTGTAAACGCCAGTCGTACTTGGCAGCCAAAGATAGTAACACACGAATAGAGTTGATTTTTGCAACAAGGGCGAAAGTCTCCTGATAAACAATTCCGTATTTTTGAGTGAATCCGTTAGTAACTAATCTCGACTTGTATCTTTCAATACTCCCATCTACCTTACACTTCACATTAAAGAGCCATTTGCAGTCTACTGTTTGCTTATCTTTAGGTAAATCAACAACTTCCCAAGTCTCACTTTTCCTTAGAGTGTTCATCTCTTCCATCATTGCTGATTTCCAGTCAGGATCATTAAGTGCTTCTTGTATGTTTCTTGGAACATACAGGTTAGATAACTTATATATAAAGGCAATATGTTTCTTTGATAGCAGATTGCAACAAAGTTTAGGAACATGTAAGACATTCTTGAGGGAAACTTTTTCAGACAGTTTTACCAAACATTTTCCAGCTATAGGAGAGAAATATCCATCAGCTATGCGAATTTTCTCATGAGGAAAATAAGAGTGAAATAAGCTGGACATACTAGTCATATGGTCAGATGCTCCTCAATCGATAATCCAAGGAGTAGAATAATTAAAGGAGTGACAAGCGAAAGACTTTAATTTACTACCTGATTGTGCAACAGAAGCATTAGAAGCACCTGATGAACCTGAATTACAACCAACGACTTTCCTCACGCCGAACTTCAGAAAATACTTCTTTAATTGACGGAAGGGGCTGTCTACCAATAATCGTGTCTCTAACTTCATCAAACTCCATATTGAGTCCAATAAGAAATTTAAAAATACGATTATCCTCCACTTTTTCTTAGAATAATTGCAATCATCACTACATTTCCATTCATAATCAGTAAAGAGATCCAAGTCTTGCTAAAGCCCTTTCAAGGAATTAAAATACTTTGTGACAGAATCCTCACCTTGGCGTATCTCTTCCAGTTAGAGAGTTAACTTGTATATCTGAGATTGGTTACCCAAGTACATTTGAGTGATGAGTCCTAAAGTTCCTTTGTTGTATGATAGCAATTGTAGTTGGAGCTTATCTCCTCCTCCATTGAGTTTACCAACCACGTCATCACCATAGAGTTCTCTGCATCCCAAGTACCATGGCTAGTGTCACTTAGTGCACATTCTGTCTTTTCTCCAGTCAAGTAATACATGTTTCCCCTACCACAAATGTACATGCGCACGGATTGAGACCAACGCAGGAAATTTTCTCCATTCAATTTAATAGTCGTAATTTGAATAGAGTGAGATTCAGAGGTAGGTGTGGGTCAATCTGTAAGAGGTAATCTGCTAGAGTTTATATCTGAAACTTCTGACATGGTAGTAAGATAGATAAACAAATATGTATGAAGGCTGTAAGTTAGGGTTTTCTAGCTGGATTTAGGGTTCCTGCTCTAACACCATATGAACGTGGGTAAATAATCTTCTTTGTATATCTCCTCCGGAAGAAAGCATGTACAGATTTATGGAGATGTACAAGGAACTAAATATGGAAAAGATCCTAGGGAACAAAATAAGGAAACTCTACAACTCATTTACAGCAGTCTAAAGTACAGCTACACATCACTATTCTAGGAAAGTAATTAACACAGAACTGCACGTCTGTTTTATTATGATTCTTGCAACACCATCTCATAATAGAAAATAAGACAAAAAAATATCAAGGGATTTAATTAATTAAAAAAGGGCCGTGTTATACATACACCCTCCTTAATTTTTACTAATCATATACACCTTCCTCTAACATGTCTTTTGTTAATGACGTGGGACCCACTAATTATATGTAATCCTCACCTCACACTAAGAGGAGGTGTATGATTAGCAAAATGGGGTTGTACATCTAGAATCCCCCTTAAAATTCTAATGACTTAATTTGACAAATTCAAAAAAATTCATGAGTTTTTTTTCAATATTAAACCCGAATAGTAAAACCAACACATATAGTCCAACTAAGAAAATGTTTTTTTACTTCTTAATTATTCCATTCAGCACTAAGGCCAACTGAAGTCAAAATAAGAGCCTCTTAAGTTTAGATCTTCAGATCAACTGATAATTTCAGACGTGGTTTTCAGACTTCGAAAATTAAGAAGTCATGTTTTAACTTTGAATGCAAACAATCAGTATAAATTAGGTTTAGATCTGGAATTCAGACTTCAGAAATGCAAACAAACGGAGCCTAAACAAACAAGGCCTAAATTACTTTTCACCATTGGGAGACTTGTGATAGTAAGCACTAGTAAGAATGATGCAAGAGCAATGATGGTGTTCGAATGACAAATTTGTCTCTCTTTTGTTATAGGTAACTAAGTTATTTTTGATAATATCTATCTTGCATGTAGCAATTATTAGAAGAACAAAAGATCTCAAAAGTAACATTAATGGAAACCAACCCCTGGACGATACGATGAAGAAAAAGAGGATTTCCCGGATCCAGTGGAAGTCTTCGCAAGGAGCTTAGAGCAGCGTATTGTAGATTACTCCCAATAATAGCCTAACCATTCAAATCAAAATAAAGTATAATAAAACAGGAGACCATATATTAAAATACATATAGACAGTTGTGAACTTCAAAGTAAAGACGATAATAATCTTTCAACGAACAAGCAAATTTAGTTTAAAAGATTCTTAGTATCATAAGATGTCGCAACCGCTCTACAAGAAGTTCCAAGCATCCAATATGAGTATCATCTGAATCAAGAAATAAAAACAACCTTCCAATAGCTTTACTCACATGAAAGGAAAATGAACAACAATAATATGGTCAGGCCCCAACTGTCCCTCTATTCACTGGAAGGAAACATTTGTCTCCCTTTTAAATCTTTTGATACACTTCTCTAAGCCATCATAAATATCCTCTTACAAGAGTCTGCCATTGCGTCTTCATGATGCACTATGATATCTTTTCTAGATCAATTAATGAACATCATATGCATATCCCAAATATACCCCATTAATTCCCAATAAATCACTCAACCAAAATATATGAAGAAAAAGGATGACAACAAAAGGATAAGTAATAAAAGAGATGCATGGAAAAAAGCACGATTGCATTCATGTGGTCATCCTCATTACCTCCTTACTTGCCCCAAAGATGCCTTTCTTACGTATATCAGGTGCATCAGCAACCTGAACAATAATGCATTACAAAGGTAACAAGATATACATGAGTCAGCCAAAATATCAAATTTCTTACACACGCCACAAAAAACTGATTCCATGGTATTAATAAGTTTCATAAGTATAGTACGGAGAAACAAAGTTTAGGGTAGATGTGGAAGAATGCAAATATAAGAAAGCAGAAGGCATCTATAACATAAATTCAAAAAATAATTACATTAAAGAAAAAGCAGAACGCATCCGTAAGATACATTCCAATATTCCTTTACAACACTAAAACCCATTTGGCTCGTGAAATGGAATTTGAATAAATTGGAATTTAAATTCCAAGCATTATAGTGTTTGATAGGGTGTGGCAAAGCATGTTGTTTAGGGTTTGTCTGTGTTATGACTTATGAAATATTGCAATTTATATTGTTTTATGAATGGTAAATTAGATTATTTACTTTTTATCATTAATAACATCAACTTTTATATTTTTTATCGTTTATAGTACAACTTTTTATTTTTCTATCAATAATACTAATTTGTGACCTGTAAACCTGTTAAGCAGGTCACTAACAATATTTCAGTTATCAAAAATAGTAATAACTTTTCATATTTTTATCAATAACAATAACAATATCAAATTAAACCCAACTTTTTATATTTTTTAAGTTTTTCTAAGATTTCATAAACGCCAAAATAAACCCAATTTATGTTTCATATTTCCTTGTGAAATTTTATAATAAAATTTTAGTTTTTAATTTTATTAATTATTTATTTACTTAAAGTTTATTTAATTATATTATTACTATCTTTAATGACTATTTTTTTAATTTATTTATTTACAATTTTTATTTTTCCATAAACTTACAAATTTTTAATATATATTCTGAATATTTATTTACGTTTAGATAATATTCGATTATCTATTGACGATTATATATAATATTAACGAAAGAATACTACAAATCATTTCAACTTTCACTTTTCCCGAACGAAACAACTATGAACCATTCTCTTTTTAGGTTTTCTGAACAAAATAACATGAACCATTTTGGTTTTTTAGTTTCTTCGATCTAAATGGATTGTAGTTTATTATTTAAAAAACTAAAAATCAAAATGAGTTGCAACATTTTTCATTCAGAAAAACTATAAACCGCAATTATTCATAGTTTTTTGTTGTTAAAAACTAAAAAAAAATAAATGGGTTGCACTTTTTTCGTTAGCAAAAATAAAAAACCAATGTTGTTCATAATTTTTTTTGTTAAAAAAATCTTAAAAAATGAATGAGTTGCAGTTTTTGTCATTCAGGAAAACTAAAAACTTGAATGGATCATAGTACTTGTCGTTTGGAAAGATTAAAAAACTGAATAATTTGTAGAATTTTTAATTCCAAACAAAAAAATATGAACCATACTATTTTCTAGTTTTTCCAAACAAAAATTATATGGACCATTCCGGTTTGTTAATTTTTTCAATCTAAATGGGTTACATTTTTTTTTTGAAAAACTAAAAATCAAAATGGGTTGCAATATTTTTCATACGGAAAAACTATAAACCGGAATAATTCATAGTTTTTTCGTTGTTGAAAACATAAAAATAAATGGGTTGCAATTAATTTGTTAGAAAAAATTAAAAGTCAGAATGGTTTACAGTTTTTTGTAAAAAAAATCTAAAACATGAATGGGTCGTAGTTTTTGCATTCGGGAAAGCTAAAACTTGAATGGATTGTAATCCGTTACATTTGGAATTTATTAAAAAGCTGAACAATTGATAGTTTTTTAATTCCAAATGAATAGAACTATGAATGAAAAAGTATTGCGACCCATACATTTTTTTAGTTTTTCTAGGAATGGAAAAACTATGAATAATTGTAGTTTATAGTTTTTCAGAATGAAAAATACTGAGACTCATTTTGATTTTTAGTTTTTTAAATAAAAAACTATGACCCATTTAAATTGGAAAAACTAAAAACTGGAACCATTTGTAATACATTGTTCGGAAAAACTAAGAAAATGATAGTTCGTAATTTTTTCGTTCGGAAAAAGTAAAAACTGAAATGATTATATATAACTGTGAATAAATAATCGTAAATATTCAAAATATATATTAAAAAATTTATAAGCTTACGAAAAAATAAAAGTTATAAATAACTAAATTTAATGAAATTTAAAAAATAGTCACTAAAGATAGTAATAATATAATTAAATAAAATATAAATAAATAAATAATAATAGAAAAATAACAACTTAAAATCTTATTCTAAAAATATACAACAAAATTTGAAACATAAAATGGGTTTATTTGGTGTTTATGAAATCTTAGAAAACTTAATAAAATAAAAAATTAGGTTTTAATTTGATATGTTACCGTTGTTGATAAAAATATGAAAAAAATTTACTATTTTTTGATAACTGAAACGTTATTAGTGACCTGCTGAACAGGTTTGCAGGTCACCAGTTACTATTTGGTCATTTGCCCTTATTGAATTTACATAAATTTTAGTTCATTCTCTTTGTAACCCTAATACCTATGTACACTAAAAAATAAATTTTGATTCCTTCGATTTCCATTCCACTGGCCAAATGGGTGTAGGAGAAAAACATAAGAGATACTATTTTAAATACTAACAAGAATTGTGCACAGAGAGAAGAAAGAGAGAGGATTGGCATGGACAAACCTTTTCAAGAATACTAAAGACAATTTCATACAAGTTGGACAATATTTCAGAACTAGTTGAAGCCGCATATGTAAGAGCTTTAAGTGCTTGAAGTCTTCGAGCATGAACTTCAAAACGAGAGTCCATCATCATCGCTCACACCAAAATAAAATAACTGGCTCTTTTTTACTACACTTCATCAAACAAATTTAAAAGAAAAAAAGACAAAGTTTTGGCATATCCCAACACATTAGGTGTTTTTCAATTAGATTGTCAAAACTCGCTTAGAGTATCAACATTTGTGGTTCGTGAGTTTCTTTTATTAATAAAAAGTTTCTAAAGAAGGTAATGATTGTTGGACGAGTACTCTTGCAACTTGCAAGAACCTACTTTTTCTCTTCTAATGGTGGGCCCGTATATTAAAGTAATATATTTACGTGCCATGACAAAAAGTGATATTTAAAAGTTTGTAGGTTTTTCTATTACCGAGCTCTTAGCACTTTCTGATTAGACTATCAAATCACGACACGGGCCATCGTAACTTCCCTTTAACTTTAATTAGGTTTATGCACTTCATTTTGAATTGTCACCCCACATCATTCATTTTCTCATATTCTTAGAGTACATTTTTCTAAAAGCCAAATAGTACATTTTATGTATCTCCAAAGAGGTATGGCTCTTCTATAGGAGTTTTAATATATCAGAAACTATATACTTCATATTGGTCGGTTCACCCTTGTTTTCTTGTGAACGTCCCATTTTCTGGTCAAAATTAGACCATAACAGGTGTAACTTAACCATGGTCTCTATGTATGAAAACTATAAGGCTTCCAAAACTACCATTCCCATTCCTATAATATTTAGTTCAATTTTTGTTTATCACGGTGTTTTCATTACTGTAATAGATTTATATTATATTATGATATCTGGTAGAAGCCTATCAATTTTTTTTGTGCAACAAAAGCCTACCAACTGAGATGACACTTGAACCCTATGGACATTTTTGGTTCGATTAGAATTGGTGAAATCCAATGGAACAAAATTCAAAATTCCCTTTGGCCACATTCCATATCACGTTAAGTTTTAAAATGTTTAAGGAATCAAAATATGAGACTTCCATAAGTCAAAGGAATGTCAACCAGTCAAGGAATTGAATTCCATTTTCACCTGTACTATTTCATTTTCTTTATTTATTTATTTCTTTGTTATTATTATAATTATTATTTTTATAATTATCATTTTTATTAAAAAATTAAACCATAACAAAAATAATTCTTTATAATTCCATTTTCTTAAGGGTGTATGGTCATATTTCCATCCTTCTAACCATGTCAGCACCACATTAATTTTTTTCTCTTTACCATTTCCATCATTCAATCCCACTAAAACTATCGTTGTGGTTATCTTTCTATCCACCTAAAGGGAAAAATGAATGTGAGAGACTGCAGGGTCTTTCCATCGGAATGGGGAGCCCGTTCAAGGTCTTTTCAAGTTTTCAGCAAGAGGGGGGAAGGGGCAGTGTTCCTGACGGCACCAATGGCCACATGGCATCTACCTGAAGACGTTAGGGTGACCATGCCCCATGCACTAAGAAGCACGCCAAAAGATATTTTTTAATAAATCAATTCGAAAGTATATGAAAGTATGAATATTTCCAATATAGACAAGGGACCTACTTACATTCTTCATCGGCATTTAGGGATTCAGTAGAAAGCTGGTCTACTATACGAGGTACCACATCAGCTCGAGTAACCCCACCAACAGCATCGATGTCAGCTAAAGCATCCCAATTGGGTGTAGGAATCACACCACCTGAAGTTAAACTTTGAGCACCAGTATCCGATAATATTCTTGCCAAGTAATAATAAACATAACGAAGAATAGTCCTGTCATCGCATTGCTGACCAAGCTACAGAGTCAAGTACAAATGGGGAAAGAAGTATTAAATTGTGTTTGCTCGCATTATTGTAAAATAAAACAGGAAACTTAACATTATTTTCCTAATCAACAAATTGAAACTTGAATGATCAACAGTCATGTTACACACAAAACATCTTTTACAACAGAAATCATCCACACATGAACTTAAAAACAATCATCAGAAGCTGAAAATGTACCTTGTGACTCCTCCATTTGAACATCATAGGTGACTTTTTAATAAAATCGACTGGAAAAATGTCTTTCATGACTACCCCATCTAAACATATTTGTAAGAAAAATAGCTGGAAATATGTCTTTCATATCTAAAAGGATCTACAGTTTAAGTGCACAGCATAAACAAATCAACTGGAAAAATATCTTTTATGACTACCTCATTTAAACATATTTGTAAGAAAAATAGCAGAAAATATGTCTTTCATATCTGAAAGGATCTACAGTTTTAAGTGCACTGCGTAAACAAATCAACCTAGTCTGGGCAAATTTCCTAGTAGAAGTGCTTCACAACAGTTACAAATGTAGGACATGAATGGAAAGTTCATATCATGAATTGAGTTATTCCATAATCAGAACGTACAGCAAGACCAAAAGCTTTAAGATAACATAATTTACAATGAAGGAATGGAATTGGATTTAAGTGACAATACTGAAGGGAAAAGAATAATTTTTCAAGTTTAAAATAAAACATAGCTGACAGTTTACATATGTGTGGCTAAAATTAGGTATATTTAGCAAATATGCAACAAAAGGCTCTACAAATCCAATCTTTAATCTTTATAGACAATGATGATTAACAAAATTCTAAACAAACGTGTATTCGAAATAAGAAAATAAATATATCCTCACCATGAGAAGAGAAGGAGCCAGAGACGGATCAACAGAGTTGTAGACAGCAAGTTTTGGGAACACATGATGCACTAACTGCCTTTGAGACTTTTTCTGTACAAATTAAGTCAGAGAAACAGAAAGTAATTATCCAGTCAGATAGTGTCGCTGTAATAAGGCCTTTTGCTCAAAGTGCAAAAGATATCAATATGTGTTCGTACTGAGATTCATCTGCCATGAAACATCAGATATAACTTGGATTATATAGATCTTTAGCAAGTACAGATTCACAAAGTAAAGGCTAATGAAATGTTTTAAAGGGATGCTCATTAGATATGCTAAGATAAGATGATTATGAGAGAAAATATGCCTTAAAAAGGTGAAAATGTGAAATACTTCATTCATTTCTAATTAAACTCCTTAAGCAAGGAAAACCAACAAAGAAAAAAGAACCAAAATGATGTAAATATTGATTAAATAGAAAGAAAGTTTAAAAGAAAATAATAATAATAAAGATAAAGATAAAGCCAAGACTCTCATTTGATTCAGTTGAAGATAAAAGTACTAAGCAATACTATATATGGTATTCGGTGAAGGACTCGTACTTGGTCTGATGAAGCAGCTAGTTCATGAATACTCCTTGCAAGTAGTGCATAAGAAAATGGCTGCATGCAAAATTAATGTAAAAGATCATAGAAACAGCAGTCAGTTTACTCAATGAAGTAATCTTTGACTAAACCAACGAAACTTTAAGGATGATAATCTTGATACAAGACATACAACACATTAACACATAAAAACGTCCACCACAACTTCAAATTAAACACTGCCCATAATTGCAAATTTAAACCCTGCCTTATTAGCGTCTTAGGTCCCAAATTAATTCTCACAATTTATCATGACTAAAATGTATCCAGAATGAATTCTAATTGATTTTACATATATATACACACATGATAGCTTTGGCAGAGGTACATTACTATAGCATTTCCAACAAATATTATGAATTGAGGTTTTATTGTAAAGAAATTATCTACAGTATCAGAAATACACCTGTGTAATTAAAAGTGGCATACTACTAGCATTATCACATATTTCTAATGACTATCCATACATTTAAAATGAAAAGTTCGTTTAAGTTGAAGAAATTAACAGTAAGTAATACAACACCTTTTTCCCGTCCGGCAGACGAACAACGCCTTTAGCAGCACTTATGGTATCGTTTTGGATCTGCATCAAGGATCTCTTTGATTGTCGATCTCCCATGGTCATTGTTGTCATTGACGATTTCTTAAATGGACTCCGAGGCAACTGCGACGACGGGGATGAAGACTGCGCCGTCGTAGAAGAAGGTAAGGATGCGGTCTTGGGATCGGAGCTAATCAGATCGACCAACGCCTTTCCGGAGGAATCCTGTAAAAGCAAGTCGTAAATTTTCCCAATTAAATACATCGATCTTGATACGAACTGATGGAAATGCCAGATAACTGAAAGCATAAAGAGGAAATTATGGAAATAGAATCATTACCGGCATGGAATGATAAATTGATGATTACTACGTACAGAATTTTGATAGTTTTCTCAGCAAAACAGTCGAAGAATAAGACGAGGTTTTATTTTCTCCACTCTGCATGAGTGTGTGTATGTAACCATTTATGCCTTTGCTCTCCCTTGGGCTAACGGGTCGGGTGAGTGTCGAGGAGATGGATACCCAAAAGACAAACCAGTCAGCAAAGCGCTTACGGGAACGGTCAACGGTGGTTCGGTATACTTGTTTGAGATTTTAAAACCTAAAAAACCGAAATGAGTGTTTCGATTTAAATATATGTCTATATCACTAAATAAGTAACTAAAATGTCATGTATTATGTTTTCCTTTGTTTTTTACACGTCGCTCTCTAAATTTATTTTAAATTCTAAAGCAAATCAAAGCATAAGACTTTTCCTTTCTTTGTAGCGGTCATGTGGCATAGTCCATTTTTTCTTTATCTTTTTCCCTCAAAATAGGATATATACTTGCCTTTGTAGTTTGTACTGTCCAAATTAATATGATTAAAGGAAAATGTCATCAAATAGTTCTAAACTTTCGATTTTGTACATATTTATGTAGTGAACTTTTTTTTGTGCACATTTGGTAGTCAATGTTTCAAAATTGTTCTAATTTGGTAGTTGGCGTACTTGTTAACCGGTTGCTTCCGGTTTCGATGCCTACGTGGACAATCTTTTAATGACGTGGCTACTCGTTTTTATATTATACCCGGTTTTATTTATGTGGCAACGTTTTTATTTATATATATTGGTTGGCATTAAAAATGAAGTACGTCGTACTTACATCAATTTTTGAATGTTACACGTTTTGTTTTAATTGATAGTTCCTGTGTTTTTTAATAATATTTGATCAATATATGTGTGCGTTTGTCTAAAAATTAATGTGTGGTGCGTTCAACTTTTTGTTCGGATTATTAAACTTAGAGTTTAGGCAGCAAAATAAATTATACTTTTTGAAACATTTTAAAAACATTTTAAAAAAGAAATAGAAATAGCAAGAGACAACAGGCAAAAACAGCAACAAGTATTAGCGATCACGTTTGATCAATACCGAAAATACAATAACAGTGACATCTTGTCGCCGCTAAAGGCAATAGCGTGACATTTAGGGGCTTTACCGATGACTTTTATTGCCCCTATTTCCTTATTTATTATAGGGTCACATATAAATTAACATATATGGTTTAATATCGTCAACCTATAACCATGTCTTCATATATTAATATACATGAATTGATGCTGGATCAAACGTACATATATTTATAGGATCGTTATCAAACTATAAACTTTATGCATATAATCTAGAAATTGCACACTCACAATTGTTTACATAGGATCCTATATATACTAGATGAAAAGGTGTGATTGAACCATCACAGCCCTTCGTGACACCTCTTCATGAAAAGTCACACTCTTTATGATATTATGCAACCCTTCAAGTTTTCTATAATGCTAAATAGATCCTTCTACTTGATCATTTCCTCTTATTTTATTGAGTACATGCATGCTTCTATTGACTCTTTTTTCTATATATATGCTGGTTTAGTTTGGTGTTGCTCAGCAACCAAAAGTAAGTATCCACGGATTGGTACGCTGAAACACCGACCCAATCAATACTGAATAGAAAGAATATCAGATATATTATAGGTAGCTAGCGCGCTAGAGATGAGTTTTTTGTACTGTTGTTCTCTCTTGGTTCTTGTTTCAGTCTCAATTTATTTGTTGTTCGACAAGATCAATAGGTTCAATGGAAAACTCCCTCCCGGTCAAAGGGGGTGGCCTGTGATCGGAGAAAGCATTGAGTTCCTCTCCACTGGGTTGAAGGGCCACCCCGAGAAGTTCATCTTTGATCGCATGACTAAGTTCTCACCTCTAGTCTTCAGGACATCTATCTTCCTTGAGGATGTTGCAGTATTTTGCGGATCTACAGGTAACAAATTCTTGTTCTCGAATGAGAATAAGCTGGTCCGGGTTTGGATGCCTACCACTATAGATAAGATCATTCTATCCTCGAAACAAACAACCTTAGCTACAGAAGCTATGAAGATGAAAAAGATTCTACACAACTTCATCAAGCCTGAAGCCCTACATCAATACATCCCGGTTATGGACATGGTAGCACAACGACATTTTAAAACCATATGGGAAGGGAAGGACAAAATCATGGCCTACGAACTCGCCAAGAATTTCACGTTTTCGCTTGCATGCAAGATATTCATCAGCATAGAGGAACCAGAACAAGTCAACTACCTATCGCGCCCGTTCAACGACATCACTTTTGGGTTGTTCTCCATCCCCATAGACCTCCCAGGAACACCATTCCGAAGAGGGATTAATGCAGCCAACTTGGTTAGAAAAGAACTCACTGGAATCGTTAAGCAAAGACGATTAGAATTGGCGCAAGGGGAAGAAGCAGCTTCACCTACGCAAGATATACTATCGCAGATGATTACGTTTAGATTTGAAGATGGCAAGTTTATGGCGGAAGATCATATTGTGGACAGGATACTTGGATTGTTGATCGCTGGCCATGACACAACCAGCTCTGCATGCTCTTTCATTGTTAAATATCTGGCTGAGTACCCTTTAGTATATGATCAAGTCTACAAAGGTAAATCTGATGCCAAAAAAAGAGATGATTCTTATATGTATACACAACATATATACATAATATTATTTTCATCGACTAACACCTGTCACATTTCATACTTTTTTTTTTTGTGAAGCGGTCAATATATATTTCACGTTACTCAATTATATATAATAATCTTGTCAGTTAATTTAATTTGTCTGTTTTTTCAAAACCAAGATGGATGAGTTACAAGGTTGACTTTATATTAGTTAGTTGACCAAATAATTATATATACCTTCATTAACAATCAAGATGTATATATATATATATATACTAATTGTTCAACTTCAACTTCAAATTTAAATAATGATATTGTTATTATTTTCATGATTTGAGTTTACAGTCCATTCTAACATGATGATTTTGAGGTGTGTGTGAGTGTAGAACAAATAGACATTGCAGAATCTAAAAAAGCGGGAGACTTGTTGAATTGGGAGGATGTATCAAGGATGAAATACTCATGGAATGTTGCATGTGAAGTCCTTAGAATAGCGTCACCCGGTCAAGGTTCTTTCAGAGAAGCCATTACTGATTTCATGTATAATGGCTATTCTATTCCCAAGGGCATGAAGGTGATTCACACCCACATCCCCTCTTTAATCGAAGTCTCTTTTGTCGTTATCACGTCACTGTTTTCTTGACTAACTGGTTTTTCTTTTTAAGTTACAGTTGTACTGGAATACAAATTCAACTCATAAAAATCCCGAATTCTTTCCAGAACCTGAAAAGTTCGATCCATCAAGATTCGATAGTAAAGGGCCAGCACCTTACACATTTGTGCCATTTGGAGGAGGACCTCGAATGTGCCCAGGAAAAGAATATGCCCGATTAGAGATGCTTGTTTTCATGCATCATCTAGTGACACGGTTTAATTGGGAGAAACTAATTCCAGATGAGCATATCATTGTTAAAACCATGGCTGTTCCTGCCAAGGGGCTACCCATCCGCCTTTATCCTCATAAACCCTAGCTAGTAAGGATAATGTTACAAATCCAAATAAAGATGTTTTGATTTAGATCATACCAGAACTATATTCTAAAGTATGAAAATATGATATTGCTTTCTCAATTCCATTTGGTGGATGGTTGGATTGAAAATACCAAATAACCCCTCAAAAAGTTCCATCAGAATGGCACATGGTTGACAGCAAATACATGAGGGGACAAGAGTGAAGTAGGAAAAGCAGTTTTTGAGGGAAAGACTGTGTATAAATAAATACATGAAATCTCATCCATTAATACTACTAATTCAGCAACACAAATCCATGAAATAAAAAAGAATCCAACAAAACAAGTAGTTCATATCATAATTTTCTTCCTCTTTTCACCCTATCTGAAGAAAGAAATTAGAGTCATACATACACATGGTTTCAGCTATAGTTTTATCTTTTGAGATGTCCATTTCTTTACTGTCGTCTTCCAAATACATCAATCAGTAGTCATGGGCTGACTCATGCAGCACCTGAATCGAGCCTTGCGGACCGTAGTCATAATCTCAGTCTCAGCATGTTCAAGCATTCTGACGACCTCCGTGAAGGGTGGCCTGACATCAGAATTTCCGTCCCAGCAACGTGTCATTATTTCACTGAGAACCGGAAGGCAGTCATTTGGGATGGTTGGGCGAACACCTTTATTCACAACAGCAAATGCAGCCTGAACCGCTGTCATGTTTTGGAATGGAAGCATTCCTGTGATGAGCTCCCACAGCACAATCCCAAAACTATAAACATCAACTTTCTGTGTGTAAGGCCTATGCTGGATCATTTCCCTGCAATAGCACCAATCAACAACTAAATTGATATTTTTTTACATCAATGGGTGATTAAAATATCCGTCATTTAACGTGAGATGGTAAATTGTGAGTTGATCTTAAGTTCCAGAAGGTGGGTCACTCTTGCAGACCGTGTAACGGTTACAATATTCATTTTTCAAAAAGTCTAGCACTTTATCACAGACATATTACAAGGGAGAGGTACATAGATTGACCAATGATGGTTGATTTAGATTGGCAATTAAATTTATCACTGGATAGAAAGACCCAATAAATTGATTAAACTAGGTAATAACTGAATAAAATATCCAAAATCTGGAGTCGCCTATTTGTTCCACAACAGTGTGCCACCCATGGTGCACATTAAATCCCCTTGATGAAGCATCATATATTAGCAAGGTACCACCTCAAAAAGCTGCATGTTCACGTTAAAGATGTCTAATCAAAATTAACACACACTAGAGCCAGCAATTTGCTTTACAAATTCCTTTGATGAGATATCATGTGTATGCATGATACACAATTACACATGAAAAAAAAAAACAAAATATAAGGCGACCATTAAAGCATAATGGCTATAATATTTTAGATTCCTTATATATTGAAAGAATCTAAAGTAAAAACATGTTTAATAGAAATCCTAAATAAATTTATATTGTATATAAATTGATAAAAATTAAATTAATCAAAGATTCAAGATATTATAATTAATAGATATAGTATTTACAGTGTTGTAACTTGTAAAAATCGGCCTAGGCGGCCGGCTAGGCGGCACCTAGGCGCTGATCAGAGGGTTGCCGATGCGATTTGCTTGTGATCGGGGTGATTTAGTCGGAATCGGCCTAGGCGGGTCAAAGTCAACTTTTTTTAAAAAAATTTAATAAAAAAACAGAAAATAAAAGACAAAAAGATGCAGCTTAGGGTTTGTACTTTGAAATCATTGTACAATATGGTCAAGAAGATCAAGGAACATCCATCTAATATTCTAATTATAATATTAATGAACTAGAATTCTATATTTGAACTTTGAAATATGTGTATTTGAAGATTTTAACAATTATGTTGTCTTATAATACATATCTTTGGATGTTATGATTAATTATATTTATATTTGTGTATTTATATATATGACATATGTATAATTCTAAAATTTACATATAAAAAATCTCAATCCGACTACTCCCCGCCTAGGCCGACTACTCCCTAGTCCCCAGTCGGCCGGCCGACTCCCGCCTAGCGATTTCTACAACATTGAGTATTTAACCCAACCAACCGTACCGTTGCTTCCAGGGAGCACCAAAATCGGCACACACAAACTAAGACTAGTGTTTCAATAAAGAAACACATATGACAAATAAGATTCTGTTTCAACCCAGACGACAAAGTGATCTGCTGTTTGACGAGTAGAACAGAACTGCTTTCATTGTAGTCAAGATGACGAAGTAGCTGGTAAGTCATAACTCATAAGTGAAAAAGAAGAAAAATGATAATAAAGAAATGAAGATGATGAAGTCGCCATTTCTGCTTAATGAAGCCAAAATGATGACACTAGAAGACCGATGGTCGCAATAGGTAACCACCGAACTGCCTGATAAACTGACTTGTATGAGTATTTTCTCAGAGAATCAGTGTGTGTGTCAAAAGAATTCGACAGAGCTGCATGTGAGCTTACCCGAACAGAGAAGGCAATACGACTTGCATGATCCTATTTCTACGCTCAACAGCTCTAGCCAGAATCTCACTTACTATTCTGCCTGAAACACCAAATCTTATTTCCCTGTTGCACAGCCTCTCAAAACCATGGTAAATAAAACAAATTATAGAACTGAAGCAAGAAGCTTTCACCAAAGTTGGAATCATTTCTCGACAGAGGTGGTTGTTGGTATGCATGGAAGAAACAAAATTATTATACGTACGGTGATTATAAATCATGTAACTACCATACAGCTACTTGAACAGAGTGAAAGACTTCTGTTGGTTGGAGGCTCCCTCTCGGAGTTGGTCTGTTTTCCATGTTCTTAAAACATTGTTCCTTTTTTGCCGCCTCTATAAAATTTGCTTTTCAGGGAAAAAAAAAAAGAGAGTGGAAGACTCTGTAAAAGTCGTTCCCATTATCCGCAGCAGAGTCAAAGACTCCGTAAATTTGCTTTTCAAAAAAAAAGAGTGAAAGACTCTGTAAATGTCAATCCCTACCTTTTTTCCCTAGGTGACAGCATGACACCCTAAGCATGGCCGCACCGGACAGAAAGATGTCTTGAAGCATAAATAAACAGCTCCCAAGAGAAACGATGAATAATCATGGTTGACAATAACAGATCTATGACATCCCATGACACCTTAAAGGCTTAAAGGTATCGTTGTCTATGGCGTCTCTGTACCATTTAAATCTTCTTCTATTATATTGCAAATGACTAAATGAGACCCACCGCTTATTGGGAGTCTTGAAACATCCTATAAGGCTATAAGCAAGAACACTCAATATTCAATATTTGGCTAGGTTCTACAAAATACACTTTTAACTTCCTGCACTTATCAAGAGTATCATAGATTATTCAAGACAAAATTACTAGATGCAAAGACGTACTAGAATACATTGGAGAGCTCTACAATTCCTAGTTAATTCTAAAGACTTCAAATGGACTGCCTTTATGAGAGACTTGTTTTCCTAATGACAGCCTCGTTACTACCACCGCTATAACGCCGTTAACCGCTATAGCACCACTATTAACTGCATAGCTTGTTAGCGGTTAGTAAGCATCATATGTGTATCTGTGAGACACTAATGCAGGTAAACATCATATAAAACTATCAGCCTGTGACAATAAGCTAGCTTTTGGACTTTTCTTGAGTTTGACAATAACCAAGGACGTTCTTGAGTTTCTAAAAGTTAATGTATTCCAGAACTGTAAAGCATCCTTTGTATTCTCAAAGTATTCAAATACATCTTTGAATGCCCATGAATTAGAGAAAGAACCATTCAAGAACATTATACCTAGCCAACGATATCCCCGGAACACATTAAAAATAGATCCGACAAGGTTACATAAGAAGTGAGTTGGGAAATAGGTGTGACTAGGTGAAGTTGAGACCCTGAGAGCAAGGGGGTTGACAAAGCCGAGATAAACATTCAAACATAGTAGCCATGTGTTGATATGGGGACAAGGTAGCAATAGTTTGTTAATTCTTAACATTCTACGATCTCTAAAATTGTTTCTAATTCTAAAAGTGAAAACATAGGGCCTAACACATACAACAATACTGAGGGTCAGACTTTCATGATTTTGCTGCAGATAAGAGTTTGCCTTATATGGTGTGTATATATAGGACAAAATGCAACTACCTAGCAGACCTCTACCACATAAGTTCCAATGCTATTCCAAGATGCCACCGAAGCAAAGAAAACTACACTTGTAAAAAATTGAAGAAATCAGTATGAGATGCCAAAACAACAGATTAGAGAAGGCATTAGATTGTAGAATTTCAGCTTCTGCATAAGAATATGACTTTAAGAAACAAAAAAAAAAAAAAAAAAAAAAAGAATGAGGGAACACATTACACAAATACTGTAGGATTAAGAGATCTCGGCATAACATCAAAAAAATGTAATAGTTCCGACTTACTATCAACTTGCCAAGTTGATCAGAATGATTTTTGCATCACATAATGATAAGAAGCAAATCAGGGGCTATCAATTCACCTAGATAAGAGACAGTCACTGTAACAATGCAATCGGTTAATTTCAGTGAATACAACCATTAATAATTGATTGATAATAGCATTCAATACAACCATTAATAATTAATTGACTAGCGAGGGTTTGGAAGGCAAAACAACTCTTGTAGTCAGTAGTCTTCCTGCTAAACTCCATTTATAATTACCAATACCATGTAAATTATCCAAACATGCATCTTCATTTATGCTCTTCAAGTAAAATTCAATATTCCAAACAAGAAAGCAGAGTTGTAAAAATCGGCCTAATCGGCCAGCTAGGCTGGGATTAATCGGTAGTCGACTGGCCTCTGATACGAAAAGGACCATATCGGCCTAAATTAGTCGGAGTCGGTCAAAGTCGGATCTAGGCGGTCAAAATCGGGCTAGTCGGTCAACAGATCAATCTCGGTCATTTTTTTTAAAATCACATTGATTTAAACCTAAAAATTATAGATTCACTGGATTTTTGGTAGTTGGTTGATCTCATGGTTGTTTATGTTTACTTGATTCTTTTTTATGTTCACTTGGATTCTATATTTCCATTGATGTTTTATTAATTATTAGTGATTCCATGGGTGTGTATAGGCTTATGATAGTGTTTTTAGACATATTTAATTATTAATCGAGTGTTATGAATAATTATATTTATATTTTAGTATTTATGAATAGGTTGTATGTATAATAAATTTACATACAAAAATTCCAATCCAACTGCTCCCTGCGGCCCCGTCTAGGCCAATTAGTCGCTAATCCCTAGCTGGCCGGCCGACTAGCGCCTATCGACTTTTGCAACATTGCAAGAAAGCGTGGAAGACTAATGGCCTTCTACTTTACTGTGGATATATACTTAGAGCGGGTGAAATCCAATTTAGCTGATTTAGTTCACCTAAATTCCTACTCGAAAATTAAGCATGATGAAATAAGTTCAAAGACAAAAGAAGATAGCCACGAGAGAGAGAGAGAGAGAGAGAGAGAGAGAGAGAGAGAGAGAGAGAGAGAGAGAGAGAGAGAGAGAGAGAGAGAGAGAGAGAGAGAGAGAGAGAAAGAGAGAGAGAGAGAGATGACATGACCTGACCTTTTTCTAGAAACAAAAGGTAGGGAATGCCATTAAGTCCCAATCAAAAAGTCTATATGCAAAAAAGATATTGACTTGCTACTGGATGATCCATGTAGGAAACAAGATACTCTATGGAATTATACTTCAATTTACCAAGCCTACACTTAAGTAACCCATAAATTACATAAAAAATAATAAGAAATATATGAACAAATTAAAACTTCATTAACTTTGATGAAACAAGCATTTAATCATCATACTACTGGTTTCAATTGTTATTCAAGACAAGCAAAATTCTTTTACTAATTTTATCAGATAAAAACAGAAGAGTTACGAAAATATATTATTACAAACAGACACTTCCTCATGAACTTGAGCAAGCAGCATAATAATGAGGCACTACCATTAGCAGTTTGAAGCAAGTTAAAAGACCAAATATTCCATATTTATTGCTTGTTGGCAATTGAACTATTTTTTATGGATCACAAAATAAGTGAGGCCCAAGACCGGTCCCAGGCCTGGCCCAGATTGGTCCCAAAAGACCGATCCTACAAGGACAGATTCAAGGCTAAGTTAAGCTTGCCAGTCCTGGTAAAGCCCATTTAGATTCAACTATATTTTATTATGCATCTTTTTGTTAGGGTTTATATCGCCACACACACGCAAGCGTAAAATAAATAACACAAAGATATTATGTGGTTCGGTCGATGGTCTAACCTATGTCCACGGGGACAACTAGGGTTTCTTACTATGAGGTGATAACAAATGATTACAAGTACATGGGATTATATAGAAATAATTAGGTAACGTTTCCTAATTAACTACATGGATGGCCTCCTAAGAATACTAGGGCCGGCTGCCCTTTTCTTTGATTTTGAAGCCTACGCCAAAGTCACATAGATCGGGGAACGCTCCGGTAACAGGAATCGGGAACGCGGTTCGCTAATTTCTAAAATTCGGTACGGAGGGGGTAGTCTCATTCCGGATCGCTTCGGTACGATGTACCCAATCCATAATAGTATTAAGTTCCTATATTTTTTTTATAAATCTACAAGCATCAAGTATCAACCAAATTACCAAACTTCATAATATATTAATATTAATACTTTCAAAATCTCAAATAAACATCTTGTAAACATACTTAAATGAAAACATAAATTAAAAAAAAAACTCACTGCCTCAAACTCTCAAATTGACCCATCTAATTGGAAAAAACAGAGAATGGGAGGACGTAATTGATAAAACAGAGTAGCAGGAGGAAGAGTGGAGGACCGAGGACGTTGATGAAATTGAAAAATCCAAACATATTAATAGATTTTGGAATGAGAAATTAATCATCAATTATGGTTGAGAAGTGTGAATCGAGGAGTCCAGAACGTCCAAATCGTTCCAATTTCGTCCAGAATCGAGGAGTCCAAATTCCTGAATCGTTGTCTATCGTTTCCTATTTCCCGCTCCAAACAAAATCGATCCAATTTCAGTTCCAATCGTCCAAAACGCGTTCCCATTATCGAATTGAAGATCGATTGGAACGAATTGACCATCAATATGGAACGAATTGACCATCAATCTGGTTCGCAAACCTATAGGGCGCAGGAACGCGATCCATGAGGCGTTTGGAACGCGATTGTACCGCGTTTCGGTACATGCGATCCAGATCGCAGATCGTGGCCTTCTCAGCGATCTATGTGACTTAGGCCTACACCACAACACTTTTCTCATTAATCTTTTAAGGGAGAATTTCATATAAATACATATTATTTGTTATGTTTACAATAATTGTTTTTTTATGGTAGTATAGTTTACAAGGTAATGTTAAGGAAACTAGTATAACCAATATCATAAAAATTGTATTGAAACATTGCCACACTATATTGTTGATAGCCATCATGTGAGTATCCGTGTATTAAATGTGGCAGGGTAAGGCTCACTAACTGGAGGTCCCAGGTTCAAATCTGGGGAACATGTTTTTGCCCTTATGTTACAGATATACATAGTTTACCTCTCTCATGATGGCTGTGGGACCAGTAGGGCGGGGGCGGCCAAGGGTGGCATCCATGCGTTGTTTATATGGTCAATACATTATTGTCGAGTAGAAAAGAAAAAACGTCATAAAATTTTTGAAAATTTACACCATACCAAAAAATCTAATATATTAAATAAAACATAATAAACATACAAATAAAGCAACCAAATTAAAAAAATTACAATATTTTTTTCAAAAATTTGCTCGTTTTGAATCAGTTCAGGTCAGGCCTGGATCAGTCTTCAATTTGGACCCTAGGACTGGGCCTGAATCATACACCATTGAGACTGGGTAGCCTATTTTGTGCATCTCTAATGGAAGGACATGTAAGACATGACTGCCAAAGAAATGCATAGTTGGGACCTATCAGTGATAAATGACATGAACTGCTTGGATGAAGAGAAGAAGATATCTTAACCAGCAATCCATGATACAAAAGGTAAGGGCGTTCTACAAGTCTCAAAAGGAGACAAGCTAAAGGATGTGAGACAACTAAACACAAGGGAGAATCGCATAGCCAAAAACTGAAAAGAACTTACGGAGCCATCCAGCGGTAGGTCCCTGTCTCAGGTGTCATTCCTTCGGTCTGCACCTCAATGCGAGCAACTCCGAAGTCAGCAATCTTAATTGATTTGTCAGCAGAAATTAGAAGGTTATCAGACTTTAAATCTCTGTGAATAAATCCAAGTCCATGCACGTATTCCATTCCCCTTGCAACATCCAAGGCCTGTTTAACCGCCAATTTCAATGGCACTGATCTATTCTGCCGCTTAGTCAAAAACTGCCGAACAGAACCTCCTTTGGCATATTCTGTCACAATACACCATACCATGGGTTTACGGCATGCACCAATGAATCTAACTATGTTTGGATGCTTTAATGTTGCAAGCATCATAACCTCCTGCTGAAATTGTTGCTCCATGAGGTGTGCCCTCTCTAAGTCATTTTCTGGTTTTTCCAAAAGCTTGATAGCAACATCCTCACCATTGTAAGTACCTTTATAGAGCTTCCCAAATGCACCTTGTGCAAAAGCAGGTCCCATGCTGAGTTTCCTTAGATCAATGGTCCATTCATCAAAATTCTCAAGCCCCTCAGTTGGGAAACGAGCATCTAATAGAGCTCGAGCCAGAGCATCATTACTTAAGCCCTGAGAGACTCTTCCTCTATTCACACTCTGGGCATCAGTATAATTATTTTTGACACGTTTCAGACCTTGGTGATTTAATATGCGAGTGTGTGAGTCGTTAGAGCCGACACTACTATCGCCAAGAGACATCGCCACTGACCCACCACCGTTGCTCATCTGCAAACTATTAAAGCTGTCGATGGACATGTTGGATCCCTCACCGAGCTTATGATAGAACACTTGTGACAAATTAACAAAATTATCATTGCCATTGTTTGCGCCCATCATACCTGGAAACTTTGGACCTTCCAACATTTTCCTATTAGACACAATAAAACTACCTTCGGACTCTCCTTACCCCTTCATCGAAAGTGAACTTGTCAGCCCCAAACCAAAAACCTGCACCAAAAGCAGTCGAGAAATCAATTTCTAACTATTGAGTATTGGCAATCAATCACATATCCTTTCTCCATATAGACACTAATAACATTTTCCATCGAAATTACAATAATATATACCAGTGCCCCAATCACCCGATATCAATTTGACTCGAAAACACATCTATATTTCAATATAGCTGATATAATTGATAATTCGTTCATAAAAAAGACAATGCTACTCTTCACTGCTGGAAATAATCAACATGTTTCATATTAGAAATATCTAATGAAACAAAATCACGTTTTCCACTTCAAACGAGAAATTAGCTAAACCCTAATTATCATATCCAACCAACCCTAACCCTTAATCACCCCCCCCCCCCCCCCCAAAAAAAAAAAAAAAAAGAGTTGATCACCAGACAAGGCCAGAAAACACCTAAATCCCCAAAACGATTACCAAATAATTGTATTTCAAGCCCAGAAACGATGTAAAAAGAAACCGAATACTTGAACAGCTCAAAAAGCCATGATAAACTGTAACTTTGACAGCCAAACCAAAACAAACTTATATGTAATAAGCGTATACTCCAAATTAAACAGTGATCCATTACCACAAATATACATATTGCCAATAAAAGAGGCGAAAGAACTTACAGATGATCAAATTTAGTTTGTTTTCTTCTTGGGGCTGCGATATTGATTTAGAGAACTGTAAAGAGACAATTGTGAAAAAGAATTAGGATTATTGAGAGATCATATATCGTTATTCGGTTGGTTGCTGTTGTTCGGTTCGACGCCGACGAAAACACGGTGAAAGGTTAGAGAGAGAATAGCACGCAGAGAGAGAAAGAGAGAAACGAGTAAAGAAAGAGTCTTCGCTCAGTTTTTGCATTCTTTTAGAATTTCTATTCTCTTTTTAGTTATTGAAAACACAAAACCCGTTACTATAAAAATATTATTATTCTAATACTTACACTTACTGGGTTAATATTTATCAAAGGAAATGTTACTATCATAAGCTATTCATAGAAATAGTAAAACTAAATACTAATATATGCATGATTTTGTAATATATTAATAAAAAGGTTTGTAGCTTAATTGGTTAGTGTATGGTTTGTTGAGAGAGTGGTCTTGGCTTCAAACCCTCTTGACTCCAAGAGTATTGTTATTTATATTAACTTAATTGGTTTTTACATGTTAAGTTAAAAACTAATGTATTTTTATTTTAAAATATTACATTGACATAAATTAAACTAATTTACTATTAAACATTTTATTTCTTAAATATATTTTAAGAAAATATGTCTTCTTTCTTCACGAATGCTTGAATAATAATGATTCTGTTTTTTATACACTACCTCAAATACAATTGTATAATTATTATTATTTATATGATTTTGTATTTCCTCTAAACTTCAAAGCAATTGTATGTACATAAAACAGATAATGTGACACAATGATTAATGTCGATGAATGATGATTATGATTCATGAGTACATGGAATTCTTTTTACAAATATATTTTTGATGTGTAATAATAATTATGCAACTATATTTCTATTTTTATTTTTTATTGTGATCACTTATTTATTTGTACTAGGTTTTTTTATCGTCATTATTAATAATAATTTACTTAACAAATTATATTGAAATTGATTTTGATGATTATTACTAAATGAAGCTGTGATGGATAACACATTTCGAATGGATAGAATTGTATGAATGTGAAAAAGCTAAAAAAACAAGTAAAATATAAATTTTTTTGTATTTTTATTCATTTCATATTTTTTTTTCTTTTTCAACATACTTTGGAATCGAAAGTTATGTTCTAATGGTGGTGGTGTGAACAATTTTGGAATCGAATGTTGTATTCAAAGTCAATAACGCATAATTTTAAAAACTGTAATATATTTAATAGAATAAATAACATTTTGCTTCAAATATCAAATATGTATGTTAATATGTTAGTTTTATAAATTTTAATATTTCTGTATGACATTAGACCCCGCCGCGAAGTGCGGGCAAATTTTCACGTTTCATAACATGTTCACTGAACCTATTCACAACAACAGTTGCCTTTCCCTTCCTTGTCCCTGTAACGTAGCTATCACAGCCTCGTTTGCGCTCTACAATACCATCCACAGTGTGAGCCCAATTTCATCCACAGCTCCACCAATTTCCTTCGCTGCATCGATTTTTGAGTCCCTTTCATCTTTTGCAATCGTCTGCTTTCCTCCCCTTGCTTCTCCATCTTCGATCGATCAATTGTTGCTTCTTCATCTTTCAAAATCAACTGGAGAGATCAAGGATATGTTGTCTTTCTGTCTTCAAGAAATCCCCTGAAGACATCTGTTGCTTTAATTGATGGTTGATTCTTCATCTTTTAAAATCAATGGGCTTAAAAAACGACTTTCAGTGCTTATGCATATTTGCTTTCTTTACCATCCTCTACATGGATCTGTTAATGATGTGCACAAGGTAAATCACATTTTCACCTCTTTGACTTATCTTTATTGTTTCTAGCCCCAAAATGTGAAATCAATCAATTGTAATTTGCTACTTCTGATGTTTGGGTTTGTAGTTGATTTCATTATGTCAGACAGAGCCATCAAAAACCCTCACATAATTGCTTTCTTCATGTAAAGTTTTATCTCATCTTTTAAGTACCTTAAAATAGCAGCCAAGATGAAAGCAAATCATAGGCTAACTGATATGTTGAAAAAGGATGTGTACTATCTACATTAAGGAGCATTGGTGAGTTGTTAGCTCAAGTTGATAGGTATGGTTCTAATATTCCTATGACTATCTAGATCAATGTTATGTTGTATATTCAAAGTTTTTCCATAGTTGTTATTCTGTAGGGATCAAATCCCATTTTATAGTACTAAAAAATTTGGATAAAGTAATAGATTTAACAGACGTGTTAAAAAGGATGCGGTATTCAACAAAATTGCTTATGATGATGATTATTTAGGCCAAAATAATCTGATATTGATGGCATTTGGCAAAAAAAAAAAAAAAAAAACTGATCATCACGGGTAATTATAAGTTTAGTAGACTATCAATAATTTTATTCAATTGATGTTTTGCTTTTCACAAGACCTGTTCCTAAGCTATTCACCGTTGCCAAGTTACTTTATCCTCTTCATTATGCGTATGTCGTTTTAGGGTTTTTTTTTATAGCTTTCCTTCTTACTGGTGCATCGAATCCACATCTCCATTGTTCTCCTCCAGATCTCTACATGTACGATGATTTTCCCTGTCACGGTCAATCGATTTTTTCAATGTCTTTTGCTGCTGCAGGTTGTTGATAACCTATACACGATTTTCTGCTTGCGTGGTCGTCTTCCAGGTTCTTTTTAGGTTTCTTTCTTCCTTCTAATCCTTCAAAGTTCAATACCGATTAAATGTTCTGAAAGGAATTCCAAGCTGCGATGGAAGCAAACCTGCATGTCATGATCGATCCTCACTAGAAAGAAAATCTAGAAACAAGTCGAGAACCCCTGTGTCCATTACATCCATTACTGGTGTGAGGAAATCGAGACCCTGTAATTACATACCCTAAAAATCAAACATACTCTAAAAATCAAACGTATATGGATTCTTTGATTTTGTTTCTTTGGTATTTTTATGGTGTTCTTTGAAGTATCATTGTCTTTTCTATTTTCCTTTGTATTAACATTTCCAAAGGCATGTATTTACAATCTATTTCAATTCTATTTTTGATGATTGCTTTCTTGAAAATTACCTTTGAGTTTAACCAAGTTACTTTAATTTCTTTGAGGGTTCAGAGTTCCCAACCAAGATGGAGAGACATCATCGAAAGAATTATCTCGAGGACAAAGAACCTTTAAATCAGTACAACTTCTCGATGTTCTTTTCACCTGGCCCATGAATTGATTTTTACTAAAATCAATCTTCTTGAAAAGGCCTCCATTCATAAATGCATTCATCATTATACCTTGAAAGTTGTTTCGTTTGAGTTTCAGAACTAGGAGACAGTTTTCTAAGCTACCCAAACATGGAGGAAGTGTTCTTGTCATGTTACTAGAAGACAAATCTAGCAATTTAAGATATTCTATTTCACATATCACTGATGATATTTTGAATGAAAACGGGGGCTATTATTTGAGACATCATAAATAACACTGTCGTGTAGTGAAATTGGTAGTGTTTCTCAAAGCTGAAAATGTATACGTAGAGGATGTAATACTCTGTAATTGTGTGGCAGAATGCTAACTATAACCCTTTCCCAGTGTTGATTTATTGAAAACTAAAAATACTTAATTATTTCACACCGAGGATGCAATAACTGAATCACTATAATTTGCTATCAATTAGTAGGGTATGCTTTATTGCCTTAATACTTAAGCCAAAGGCTTTATTATACAATTAATTCAAAACTAACACATAAAAAGAAAAACAAACATGACAATTACTAATTTTTATTGCATAGGATTTGATTAGAATGGCACGAAAGAAACAGACGATTGAAGGTAAATGAATGATGTCAACATCTCATCAAGAAGCTGCAAATCCAGGTAATCTAAGGCATTAATATTGAAGTTATGAACAAATTTTTGTTTAATATATAAGGCATTGTAGTTGATTCGTATCTTCGTCTCATGAATCACACTTATATATTTATATAAAAATTTTTGGGGTGAATTTCATTGAAATGATTAGTTGCTTCCGCAAAATGTAGCATATCTTAGAGACTATGACTTAAGTCTTAACCTCATATTTTGAAACCCCAATTGATGTAGCGACTTATAATAATGGATTTCGATTTTGTTGGGTGATTGTATAATAGGAGAACATGTCACAGTGGATAAGTCGTGATAATTGTATATTCAGGATTTTGTTTATTATGGATTATTGTTTGTTTTTTGATATCTATGATTTACTGGTTCTTGTGTATTTGGGGACAGTTTGTACTGGGATGTTGAAATTAGGTTGTTTGTTGGAGTTGATTTGAAAATTTGATCCTTGATTGTGAATTGTTACACAAAGATTATGTGTTTGGTTAAAGTTGATTTGATTGCAAGAGAAACTAATAAAAATTTCTCTTTCTAGATGAATTTCGTCAGAATTTCGATGGTTGTTTTGGATGTAGTTGTGCTAATTTGAAGAAAAATTTAAAAGTTCCCATCCTCTCTTTTCATGAGCTTCCAAAAGCATGTAATTACTTTCTGTTTCAATTCTATTTTTGTGTTTATGAAGAATGACTAAATTATTTGTATGGTTAACTCGTAAAATTCTTTAATTATCAAGATTTTAGTTAATTGGAATTTTTGTTCGTAAGTTGAGTACTTGAGGATTTATGAATTGGTACTCACTGTAATGTATTCTAATGATATATTTTAAATAATTGGAAGGTTTTGTTCGTAACTTGAAGTGAAGTAGATTTGTAGGTTGGTATTCATTACCACCTACTGACAGAAATTTATATTTTCACGTTTTGGATTATGATTTAAAGTGTCTTCTTCTCATCTCATACATTGTAATGTATTCTAATGTTATATTAATTTAGAATTTTTTTTTGTCATGATGGAGTTAGGTTGAGGTGGGATTTACAAAGGTAGTCAGTACAACTTTTGGTATGAATTTTTTAGGGTGTTCAGCCTTCCTGTTCACACTGTTGATGATTATTTACCTGGAAGAATGAAATGACGGAAGTTCAGAATTTATTGTTTTATCATGTGTTATATACTTATTAGACTTAAAATTGTTCAGAATTTTATTTACTTACCGGGAAGAGACTTCTTCATCCACTCTTTTTGGGAGTCTATTCAACATCATCACAAAACTCTTGCCGACTTTCATTATATCATCTTTTGTAATGTAATCATTAGGGGTGTTCAAAACCGAATATCCGAATTTTCGGATATTCGAAAATTCGGATAGTGAATTTAGCTATCCGAATTCGAATCCGAAAATTCATATTTTTTTATTTTTTTTAAAATTTAAATCAAAATTTTAAATATCTAAAATTCAAATTCATAACATATTAAAGATAAATATATCACAAACTAAATGTATCCGGAATTATTTTTACTAAAAACGACTATAAAAAGATTTAAAAAACTAAAATATATAAAATATTAGTTAATAAATCTATAATATCAAGATAAAACTCATAAATATACATTATCCGAATATCCGAAAATTTGGAATTTTACTATCCGAATCTGAAATTTCGGATAGTTTCTGATCGGATTTTCGGAATTTTATTTCGGATGCTCGGATTCGGATTTTTATGAACACCCCTAGTAATCATGACAAACCCGCTACCGGTTACATGTATAATATGCGATGTTATGACGCGTATGAACTATGCATTTTTTGTGGTAGTCTGCATCATGTACTAGTTTGCATTTAATATATATATACATACATGTATGTGTGTGTTTGTCTAACAAAAACATATTATTTCCGTCCTGCCGCATCGCGCCTCGTTTTATAACATTGTTTTATATAGAGTAAATTACAAAAATGGTCCTTGTTATTTATATTAAATTTCAGATTTTGTACTTAACTTAAGAAAATAAAAGTTCATATTCTAATATCTTATAACATTCTCAGTGCCTAAACAATTCCATTTTTTAAAAATTCTGATTTTGTTCTTTTAAATTAATTTCTTCCTAATCAATCATTTTAGTTTTTCTATATATTTAATTATTTGTATATTTATAATTGCTTAAATAATAAATGATATTTTACTTATTAGTATACGAATTTAATTACAATTTATTTATGTATTTTACCTATAAAGTTATTATCTACATTCCGATATAAAAGTTATTATCATCGGAACTATTTTCATTACGCATGCAGTTATGCAGCTGACTTATTTATTTATTTATAACTGTTTTATTTCTTGTTATACCCTTTGTTTTATATTATATAAAAATTCAAATATATCTTTATGATCATATTATTTTATCTATATTCCAATACAATATGTATTTTCAAATGGAAACCACAATATTGTTCAATGAACAATAAACATCGCAACCAGACAACTCAAGCTGACAAGTAAGCAACTGATTTACTCTATTACTTTATATATAATAATAAATAACATTTTTGTTTTTTAATAATAACTCTTGATATAATATTTTTATAAAAATTCAAATATATCATTTTGATTGCATTATTTTTGTCTACATTTCGGTATAAAACTTATTATACTATGAACTATTTTCATTAATCAGACAGATATGCAGCACCACTTATTTTATTTTATATATAATATATAATTGTTTTGTGCTTTTGTTATAATCTTTGATATTGTATTTTGTAAAAATCCAAATATATCATTATGGTCGCATTATTTTATCAATATTCTAGTATATAGTTTTTTTAGTCCAAACTACTTTTAAAATGACAATTTTTATTAGTTATGATCCCGCTATAACATGTCGGTTTTATTAAACAGATGCATTGTCGAACCTAACTGTAAAAATATTATTTATATCGTTCATGTGTTGGGGTTGTTTTGGGGACTAATGATCCCATTTTCCACCTTTGTCCATTATTCCAAATACCTGTCAAACCGTTGCACCAACCACTCGTTCGTTGTATCTCAATCACCTCCATATATCCCCCGTCATTTTCAATTTCTCTCTCAAGAACTTGGATTCATGGGTTTGGACTGTTAGGTGTCATTATGATTCAAGTTTGATGGATGATAATTCAAGGAGCAGAGAATTGGGTGTATTGCTGCCATGGAACATGTTGTCTGCTTGATCGATCCTCTTAAAAGTTGCCATGTAATAATTGAGCAATCAAATCATCTTCTTCAATATTGAATGCTTTTCATTCAATTCAATTCAGTTCTTGGTTGTTAGGTCAAAGGTGACAATTAATTTACAAGTTTTTGTTTTTGCAAAATGAGAAAACCAACCAAAATACATGCATTCAGCTCAAGGTTATAAACCTCCAAGAGAAACACATATATTCATCAAGAAATGAAACAGAAACCAACAGAACTACTATATAACAAGGAATCATCCAATTTGGATCAGAAATGCTAGCTATGAGCAACGCCATAATAGATATTAGTTAAAACCAAAGTGATTAAGGCAACAATTAACACATTTTAAAGATATCAAGCAAACTAAATAAACCATACAAGAACACAAGTTCAGTTCCTAAATTAACTCATCTCCAAAAAAAAGTAGTCTGATCAATTTAAGCAGCAACAAACTATGCCCCAACAAATGATCTTAAATATATGCCCTTTCTTCAAGCGAGGAGGATGGGGAAGCTTTTGGTGCTTTATTTGTGACGAGGGACTGAGGAGTGTTCATGTGCCTCCCATGAACTACATGATCAAGAGATCCTTTGATCCTCTCGATGCATGTTTTTTAAAAGTTTTGTCTATTGGTTGTAATATCGATATCCTCCATGAAAGGCTGCTAGCTTAATTATGGCTTATTAACAAATTATTATTAGCTGAGTGATTTCAATTGGTATAAAAGCGTTCAAAGTCATGAGCTGCTCTAAAGGAATTAAACTCTTGGAGCTGAGTGCTGCTGCCAGTATTTTGCATTTCCAATGGCATTCCTGGATGTGCCAAGCTGATATTGTTTCCGTGCCCAAACTGATCAAACGATGAAGGATCTTCAGGCCAATTCGAAGGCCAAGAACTTGATGACAGAAGAGAGAAAGCATGCCGAACATCTCCAGATAATATGGAGTTGGAAGTTGCATCCACGGCTGTAATTACCAGTGCAAAATATCATCATTATGTATACTTGTAAATGGCATTGCTAAGTTCTTAGAACAATCCAAATACATAGAAAGTGTACCCTTATAGCTATGGAGATTGGAGGGGGTATCATTTCTCTTATTTGGATATGGGTATTACAAACTCGATAAGTACCCACCCCATCCTTGAATAAGATAGAATATACACTTAAAATGCACAAAAACTCAGATGGATTTACAGACTTAAATATGTTGTTTGCATCCTTATTCCATTCGATGTAGACATATAATAGAATAATAAAGCTAGTTGTTTGGTCAATCATATGGGGGTAAAACAAGTAATGATCTCCTAATTATATGAAACTTATGGTTAAATATAACGTGCTTAAGACAGGAATTTGGGAGAACGAAACAAAGCCTGGAATATAGTACTGTTTTAGAAAACCACAATTTGTACTTATATTTACGGCAATAAGTTATGATTGCAATTGATATGGTACAGGATTTAAACTGTATGATTGATCATCTCAGATAGTTCTAACAACGACGCCGGATTCATCTATGCAACAAAAGTCGGGTACGTACCATTATGATTCACGTTCCTAGGCATAAACCCCTCAGAACCGAAGGGTAAGACGCCATTTGTTGTGAGGACATCAATCCCTCCACCTTTTGCTAGACCTAAGAGAGACTCTTCCCCTTTGAAGTTGCAAGAATTTTCTGGTGGTGCTGCATCCAGAATAGGAATCGAGGCCCTATTTAGAAGAAAATTCATCTGTGCTCTTCGATCTGTCAAAAATACCGAAAGAGTGAAGATAAACAATCTAACGTTCATCATTGATGCAAAGTCCCAAATTAATAATAAAAAAAGTAGTGCTATACTGTAATGATGGAAATTTGAAATATGAATGAGTAGATTGATTTATTCTTTTTTGGATTCTAACTAAGAATACCACATATTGAAGAGGACATCCTTGTAGAGCTGAATTGGATCTCTTCTGATTGTGGCCTTCGGCGTCTCGCATTGTGGGCAGAAAGGCGTCGACGACAGCTACGCTTTCTGTCATCAAACTCTGACAAATCATGGAACCTGCACGATCACGCATCGGACAGTTCAACTTATTAGATCTTATAATCATATGGACTTCAAAAGATTCAAAAATGAAGTTGATTAATAAACGTAACTTTCCTGCTACATTGTTGACAAAATCGACGTTCCATCCCTGCTACAATGACTTTTGGGCTTTTAGAATGATTTGCACAAATCCTATGCCGGCGGTGATAGTCTTTTGCAGATGCAAGGTCGAGGTTGCAACCTTCGACTTGACAACGTGGGGACTGTGAACTTAAGTAAGACGCTCTAGATCTCTTAATCATGGGAGATGACGTAGGAAATAAAGGCACTGATGTAGTAGCTGTCTTGTTTTTACTGCTAGAACTAGAAGTGCTTGCATGCCTTCCAAGCTTTAAACCAATCATCGCTTCACCGGATAACACCGAAGCTTCTTCTACAATGTTAGAGAAGTTCTCATCCTCCCCTACCCAAGAGGTCTCTTCCTTTCCTAGGAAATCTTTAGGTAAATCTTCAAACACTCCAAAAGTTTTGATAGTTTCTTTAGACGAAGAATCTACAGAAGTAGAGAAGGAGAAATCCACATTGTCGACGACCACATTTTCTTGGCTTTCGTGGCTAGAAAATTGCAAATTCTTGGGGGCTTCGATTTCTTTGTTGCTGTACATAGCTAAGTTCTCCCAGTCCCATTCAGTGGGAGCATTCAAATTCCAGTCCATCAGAAGATATATATATATACTAGCTAGCCTCACAAATGATATCTAAAGGTTAAAAGTTCCATTTTTAAACACTGAATGGAGCCTGTCATGAAGTACATAAGATTTTCTTTATGCACAAAAAAGGATACCAAATTACATGATTAGTTATAATAATTAACTATCAGATAAATTAAACTAACCTTCAGCAGCTGGAGATGATGGAATTCCAAGGTTACTGGAATTCTTTTATTGTGACTGATTCTCAACATTGAAAAATAAAAGTTAGGTGGAAATAGATTTGGTCTTCCCTTCAGAACAACAAAAAAGAGATAGCTTCCTCCTGGGGCAAGAAGAGACCCACACAACACATATGCAAATGCTGATGAAAACACCATATGAGAAAGCTTGCAATCATATAAAAACAGCACCAGCAGACACAAGTGTGACCCACTCTTGCATTAAAGAAGTTGCTTTCGGCTCATTTAGTCTCCTCATCAGTTTCATCACCTCAGGAAAAAACAAAGGGTGTACGTCACTCGTGTTTAATTAAGTTTGAGTTTTGGATCATTTGATAAATGCCATTGGTCTTTTATGGTTAGAAGAATGTAGTGTGAATGATTCATATGTCCGTACGTTGTTATGACTCTTTAATCTTTTGTTTAAAGAAGACTCAAGAAATTAAAGCTACCTAGCTGATCAATATTGAAAATGCATAGTACTCGAATATGTCTTCTTTGCCACTCATGTTAATTGTCAAAATTAAAATTACAAAGATCCAAAAAAGTTGTTGAAAGAATGTAATAGAGGTATATATATTGCTAGTTATGACGTTAGAAATTTCACAAAGCCACGGAAAAACAAAGTTCGTGCATTTAATCAAATGATCAAGATTCGATCAATTATTTATTTCAAAATGCATAGTAGCTTATGGCATGAGCAAAACAATTACTTTGGTCCACGTATAATAAATAAAAGATAGTAATTAAGTGACCCTTCAACACTTCATTTATAGACGTTATTCTCTCGATACCTAGCTAACAAAGTTTTATCGATCTGATTTAACTAAAGTCGCTCGATCTCCCATATATGCCAGATTAATCCCTTTCCCTTGATGAATTATATATATTTCAATTTGATCATGTCACCAATGCAAGTATGTATATATGTACAAAATGGTATGAAATCTAGCAGTTTATATATAAACACTTTCTTGGGTGGCCCTCACTAGGTCAAGAAATCTTGATACCGCCATGCCTCTTTTTGTGTGCAATTCATTCTGTCAGACTTGCCCATGTGGATTCTACAGTTGCCTGTATTGGCCAAGACAGATTAAACTAAGCACATGCTTTTGGATGCTTCTGCTACTCATCAGATTTACCTCCATCTTCACCATTAAACATCAATTTATAGACCAGTTTTTACCCCTATAATTTTTGGCCATACTCTACAAATACTTGCATGTAAAAGCATATATATATGTAGTTACAATATATGCTTCTCCAAAACCCATTTTTTTCATAAAATAAAAAAGAAAAGAAAAGAAAAGAAAAGAAAGAAGATAAGTTTTTACAGAACCATGTGAAATTTACACAAACTTTTTATATATTGTTTTCACTTTACTTCTCTCTTCAATTATTTCTGCAAAGGCATATAGCTTTTCTATGACTTTGTGACAATAACTACCTTGTAAAGTTGGTTGTTGAAGAAGCATTAATTAAATCAAGAAACTTTCATACATGACTGGCATCAGCCATCCCTTTTCTTTGATGTAATTGATAGGTCCTTCATGCCATTTCGCTTTCTGCCAGCAGTTTAATGAATCCAATTCAATAATTCAAAGTTTTTACATTTATTCAATTCAATTCAATGCTAGCAAACAAATATCACCAATGTGCTTCTTAGGTTCCATCTCCTAACACTCGAGATTTAAATGTTAAATTCGAATAGAGATGCCACCTGTCACTAGGAGTTGATCGATCTATATTTAACGAGGACCACTGTATTCTTTTCTAAACCCCTAGCCCTATATGTGATATTATTCGTTTTAATTCGTCCTTATATTTAATTTGTTATTAATTAATTAAACTCATGCCTCTATGGTAATCTGTCATAGCATTATAGGGTTGATTAAGTATTTAGCTAGCTACTGTTTCAACGTTCCGAGAAGATGGCATTCTGCTTTTGGTCATCTAGCTTTAATCAAGAGTACTGCCCGACCTTTAGGATATTTTTCTTATGCGTGCATATGATCGATCACTTGGAATGAAACATACAAGATCGAGGACCATATATTCATGAATTGTGGTGATTAAAATGATTAGATTAACGCAAAAACCAGCATATATATATATATATATATATAGAGAGAGAGAAGGACCTGGAAATTAATCTGAGAGCTAGTTAAAATTACAAACGTACGTACACATGTTCACTAGTAAATTATTATGTCTATAAACCGACAGGAAGAATTCACCCAAAGGCATATTTTCGGTGTAAAAGTACAAACACAGAATTCTACAGTGGAATTTGAGGTTGAGCAGTCACCCGATCGAGTGCCCATCCGATCCTTTGGTTTCTACTCTCTACAAATGAACTTGTACTGTAAATCTAAATTCACTATTGATCAATTATATATATGTATACTTGATTGCTATATATATTATAAGGAGACTAGTTCATCTTTCATTTCCTTGTCTTCGATCAACCGGATTGTTTGACCGCACGTTAAGACTTAAGATTATCTAAACTAAATATTAAAGGTATTGAATTTACTCATACTTTTAACTCTATGGAGCGTACTGCGTACCGCTAGTTTTTAGAAAAAAAACCCTAGTTAGCATATATAGCAATCAAATTGATTTTATTTTTTATGAATTATGAATTTATGATCATTGGCAAAAACACATTTATATGCCAAAAAAGATAATTCCAACGAGGTATGTGGTATTTTTAACTGAAAACTAAACACAATGACCAAAAACTAAACGTACATGTATAATAGAATCAAACGCCAAATTAAAATCGGAATTAAGATCTATATGTCTTTATCTAATTTTCCTGTTTTATTTTAACTTTTTGATCAATATTTATTATTTATAAACCTTATAAACAAATACTTAAGAAAGAAAGAATGAATGAATGCAACAAGCTAGTGTGAAGAAATTGCCTATCCCGACTACTTGTTGGTGATTTCTATGAAAAGTGAAAACTTGTTTAGATGATGAAGTTTTAGTTTTAAGAAAAATAAGATGGGTGATTATAAAATAAAAAAATAGGATAGGTGATAGAAAAGTAAGAGAGAGAAAGAGAGTATTATAAAGAAATAGGGTAGGTAGTAGAAAAGTAAGAGAGAGAATATGAAAAGTGGTATTTTAAAAAGTGAAATAAAAATTTATGAAATTGTTGTTAAGTAAACAAGTTTTCATTTTTGTTGAAAAGTGATATGGAAATTTTGAAAATTTTCGGGAACTAAACGCACCCTACGTGTTTATATTTTGTAAATAAAAAAAGTTACCCAGATGAACATTCAATATACCATATCGAAAATATTCAATTTCGAATTAACACTATATGTAACATGGGTCAGGTTCTATGGGGCACCTGTATGCATTGTACACTTTGGGAACCTGTATGCACCGTTAGATCTTGAATTTTAATGGTTCAGATTGTAGTGGCAAAAGAGTAATTAACTTGAAAATGGGTGCACGGGTGCATAACTTCTCGCGCGCGGAAGGGCAAAATCGGAAGATGCTTTAATTCAGAAAATATTCTATCCGAATCTAAACAAACATGATGCATCTTCATCCAATTTATTGGATTCGTCTTGCATCTTCATCCAATTCAATTTCAAACATGATGCATTTCGACCATATTCATCATCGTCTTTGTTCCATCATTATGCATCACCAAAATCGTGATGCATTTCGGCCATATTCATCCTCGTTTTTGTTCCATCATTATGCATCACCAAAATCGTGATGCATTTCGACATTTAAACGTGGATTTATGGGAAGGTGGTTGATCATTTTATTTAGTTTCCTAAATAAATGATAAATATTAAATTAAATTTTATAATTTAACAATATATTATTAAGGAATCCCAAAATGCCCTTAATGCACCCCTTGTAAACAAGCAATGCATTTTTGGTTCCCATTTGGTTCCCGATGCATATGGTGCCCCATAGAACCTCAATCTATGTAACATACTAAATACTTGCAGATTATATGTGATTAATATTGTCTTTCATATATTAGTATACATTCGACACTGCATATATATTTGACATTAAATATTTAAAGAATATAATTACTATTGTAATTCATCATCGAGATTTAATATATATATGTGTGTGTGTGGATGAGTTAAATGAAAAACCTCTATCTATTAAAAAAAAACCTTGGAAAACCATAATGCGTTGTCATGAAGTAAAATGCACTATTAAATTAGTATATCAAAGTGTAAAATTTTTAATTAAAAAGTAAATAAATAATTTGTAACTTAATATTAATTAATAAAACATTGTTTTATAGAACAAGAGGTTTTGGGTTCGATTGTTGAGTCTGTGTGTGTATATGAGAATTAGTTAATTTGATTCTTGTTTACATATATGATTGAGAATTATTTTAATGATGTCAATTGTTGTTAATTTACTCTCCTAAGGGAATTATTCTTATTCCGGTAACAACTATAACAAAGCATACATATATTAATGTATATATGATTCTTGTTTACATATATGATTGAAGTGTCAATATCTGAATATTAGTATCTCAAAAGAAACATCCAACAGACATGGATGTCAATGTCCTATAGCTAGCTAACCTTAATTATAGACTGTTAATTGGCCTTAAAATCCATGCAAACTTAATTTAATTTTCTTCTCAGCGAGTGACATGATATCGATATGATATGAACTACTATACTTGCAAGCAGCATGCACGTGCAGTGTTGGATAATTTATAATTTTGTGTGTGTGTGTGTGTATATATATATATATATATATATATATATATATAGTACGTCAACGTGGATGGATCCTTAATTAATTAATATTAATATTATGTTTGACGTAGATATGATTAATTAATGGTAATTGTAATGGTAATGGATGTAGGTAAGTAATGATGGAATTTGTGAACAAAACCAACCACTGGTTTAGGCTAAGGTGATATTTGTTTGTTTCTTAATGGAACCATGCATTAAGAAGTCGTTTAACTTTTAATGAGCCTCTTAATGGTTCCATTAACAAATAAACAAACAATCTTTAAGACAGATGTGATGCGCATGTGTAGTAGATGTAGATCCATGTAATATAATTAACAAGTAAGTATATATATATATATATATATATAGATTGAGGTTCAATTGAGAACTTTTATGCATCGGGGCACCTCGAGGCACTTTTGTGCATCGGATAATCCACCAAGGGTGCACAAAGGGCATTTAGGGAAAACGAAAGACATGATAATTAATTTATTTCTAAAAATCATCAAATGATAATTAGGAGTTACATTTTGAATTAAAATCTCATATTAACTACATTCCTCATTTTCCTCCTCATTTCTCTCTCTCTCTCTCTCTCTCTCTCTCTCTCTCTCTCTCTCTCTCTCTCTCTCTCTCTCTCTCTCTAATCGTGTTGTTCATGATTTTCTTAGTGATGATGATTTGAAGACGAAGATTAACGATGAACAACGATGATGATGAACATGAACAAGAGAGGTAACCGATGATAATTATGAAGAACACGATGCATAGATGGATGATGAACGATGAATAATGATAATGCATATATGGATGATGAACAATGACAATGCATAGATGGATGATGAACGATGAACAACGAAAAATGATGATGCATAAATGGATGCTGAACAATGACGATGCATAGATGAATGATGAACAAGTTGAACATGATGCATAGCTGAATGAAGAATATGAACGACGAACACGATGCATAAAAGAATAATGAACAAGTTGAACACGATGCATAAATGAATTTGTGTATTTTTTTTGTTAAATACTTTTTTTGTAACACAATGCATAGATAAACACGATTAACGATGAAATGAATCGAAATGCCATCATCTTTTTTGAATTTATGTAATTTTTTTAAATTTGGAAATGTATCAACTGAATTTATTTAGCATTTATTATTTGATTATTTGTTGAAATATTAAATTTAATGAGGTATGCACATTCCCCAAAATGTCCTTCCTTCTTTGTTTCTATAATGCACAATATGCATAAAATTGTCCAATTATTTACCCTTTTGCCATTAATCTAATCCATACAATTTTTGATCTAATGGATGATATAGGTTCTTTTGTACCTCGATGCATAACAGTTCTCAATTGAACCTCCCTCTACATATATATACATACATACATATATATATATATATATATATATATACATACATACATACATACATATATATATATATATATATATATATATATATATATATATATATATATATATATATATATATATATATATATATATATATATATATATATATATATATATATATATATATATATATATATATATATATATATATATATATAGATTGAGGTTCTATGGGGCACCATATGCATCGGGAACCAAATGGGAACCAAAAATGCATTGCTTTACAAAGGGTGCATTAAGGGCATTTTGGGATTGCTTCATAATATATTGTTAAATTATAAAATTTAATTTAATATTTATCATTTATAAATAAAATGATCAACCACCTTCCCATAAATCCACGTTTAAATGTAGAAATGCATCACGATTTTGGTGATGCATAATGATGGAACAAAAACGAGGATGAATATGGCCGAAATGCATCACGATTTTGGTGATGCATAATGATGGAACAAAGACGAGGATGAATATGGTCGAAATGCATCATGTTTGAAATTAAATTGGATGAAGATACATCGTGTTTGAAGACGAATCCAATAAATTGGATGAAGATGCATCATGTTTGTTTAGATTCGGATAGAATATTTTCTGAATTAAAGCATCTTCCGATTTTGCCCTTCCGAGCACGAGAAGTTATGCACCCGTGCACCCATTTTCAAGTTAATTACCATTTTGCCACTACAATCTGAATCATTAAAATTCAAGATCTAACGGTGCATACAGGTTCCCAAAGTGTACAATGCATACATGTGCCCCATAGAACCTGACCCTATATATATATATATATATATATATATATATATATATATATATATATATATATATATATATATATATGGGCGGTGGAAATTGAAATTAAGGAAAGGAAGGTAATTAATTATTAGTTTACAGGGGTAAAGCTATACAATAGTAATCTACTTTTGAAAATTTATCAATATGACACGTCTACTTTTTTAAATGTCGAAATGATATCTATACTTCAATTTTTCATACCGATATGACCGTATCTGTAATAGATCCCTGTTTTTCATACCATTAGAACTCTATTTCGTATGTAAAAACCAGACTCTATTATGTAGAATGACTATATTAATACAGAAAAATGAAGTACACGTACTACATAGACGATTAAAAAAATAAACGTACCATATTGATACATTTTTAAAAGTAGGTTGGTATCGTAAGATTATAACCCTTGGTTTTACATGTATGCATGATTCCCTTTAATTTGTTACAGTGAAAAAAACACTAGAATTTGATGATAAGGCCCATACTGTGCAGCTTATTTTGGCAGTCTGGGTCCTCCTTCCATAACTTATACCACTTACCACCATTCAATTCTTTCACACCCACACATTATACTCTATTATCTTTCTTAATTATTCCTTTTCTAATTTTATTTCTTACCCTTCTTTTTTTTCTACTTTTTTTGACGTGACATATCAACATATACATACATACTTGGTTCAAGATAGTATACCAACTATTATGCAGCGTACCAGAAGTTACCACCTTTAAAAACTTCTTTTGATTACATGTAAATTTCACATACATTCACATCTCATAGCTCTTGAAAAATGATGTGAACGTAGACTTACATAAATTTGCATATATGTGAAATTTGTGCAACACACACACGCATATATATAGGGGTGTGTTTAATGGAAAACTTCTATGCACCCAAAAAAACCTTGGCAAACGACAATGCATCGTAAAAAAATACATATCATATCGAGATCATTCAATGCAGGGCCGTCTCTAAGATTTCAGAGGCCCTATGCAATAACTTCTAAAAAAGGCCCTATAAACTTAAAAATTGAAATGTATTTATAAACTTCACTAAGATTAACATTAGTATCATCAATATCGATATTAGCATTGTTAACATTCGTATCATTAAGATTAACATTAGCACCATCAACATTAGGCTTGTTTTTAAAAAACTTATCAAGAGCCCCAAATACTTTCTACATAAAGCATACCCAAATTTTTTTTGAGGCCCTGTACATTTAGGGGCCTTGGGCGGAGGCCCACCTTGCCCTCCCCCATCACCGGCCCTGATTCAATGTCAAATTAACAGTTTATATCATATATTCAACGTCGAAATAGTGCTATATATCATATATGCAACACTACATATACATTCAATTAAAAGAGTCGAAATAATGGTCAAAGTTAGTAGTCAAACTGAATGACTATCCTTAATTTAATGTTAATTGCATATTTGTCATCTTATTATAGTGTTATATTATAATCTTGGTATGGATTGGTTTCATAGTTCTGCACTAAATTCAGATTCTGCAATGATCCCAACCCTATGTGTGTGTGTATTTTTAGACGGCAAGATATATTCAAAAATGAGAACCAAAATAAACAAACACAAGCCATAAGATTTCTCAACTTTTCACAAGATTTAAAAGAAAGGAATGAGACCAACAAGAAAAGTAAAAAAAAACTAAAGAAACAATAACCCAGCAAAATACAATACGAGAATCGAAAATGAACAAAAATCACTAGCCTAAAAAAGACCCAAAAAAATAAGACTATGAACCAGTCAGACAACACAACCATTCGACTCGAGAGATTCCAAAAAAGACCCAAGGGAATGAATACGTTGATAGGTAGTTGGTAGAGTACCAACCTAACAACATAAGCAACTAGCAAAGGATGCAAGGTTCGAGTGAGGAACTTCGATCCCAATGAGCTTATGTTTCTCAAAATTAATCTTAAGAGTGAAGGGTATGGGAGCCTTTCCCAAACCCACCTTTCTGTACACTTAAGTGCCACATCATCTTTTCTCTCTCCACATTTCCCCACCTTTCTCCACCTTTCTAACTTGAAAATACTCATCTATCTAAACATTTCCATCTTTCTTAATTTTTTTAAAATAAATTCATTTTAACTAACAAAACAATTAAAACTAAAATAATTAATTTCATAAATATTTAAAAACACATAATAAACTTACGAAACTAAAAACTTATGAAACTAAAAATTAAAAAAATTACAAAACTAAAATTTAAAAAATTACGAAACTACATTTGTCATTCACAACAATTACGAACGTAAAATACGAAACAACAATTACGAGACCAAAAATAAAAAATACAAACATTTATGAAACTATAATAATAAACAGGGATAAAAAAATTATAAAACTAAAATTATATATATATATATATATATATATATATATATATATATGTGTGTGTGTGTGTGTGTGTGTGTGTATATATATATGTATGTGTGTGTCTATATATACACACACACACACATATATATATTGTGTGTGGTTTGAAAGTAAAAAAAAAAAAAAAAAGAAGAGGGGCCGAGCGGTGTGAAGGAGCCGGGAAGGGGCTGGAAAACGTCGGGGCCGAGGTCCGGGGGTGGTTTGCCCGCCGGCCACTTGCTGATTTGGCAAAACCGCTGGTATGCGGCTCAAGCATACCGTTCTCTCTAAGACCTGACCAATGCAAGTAGCTATAGTATTTTTAATTAACAATTAAAAAACCCATGTGTTACATTAGGGAACTTTTTTAAATAAAAAAAGAACAAAATAGTTTTTGAACTCCTAGCTAGCTAAACAATAAATTAACTTAACTTGTTCTAAGGATATCCAATCATTTTTATTTTTTCATCTCCAAATATAAAGGATAAAAACATCTTCTTAAAATATTCTTCCTCTAAAAGTTTTATTTCTCCAATTGTATACTTCAAAACTTTCAACCCAAATTCTTTTTATATAAATTAAGTTATATGTATTATCATATTAATATCCTATACATATAAAAATAAAATAATTTTTTATTAGCAAAGTAAAAATAAACAAAGTAGTATCGACTACAATATTTAGTTACATAATTTTTACTAAATTAAAAAAATAGATAAACCATGTTGACGGGTCAAAATAAAATTACGCCAGCCAATTGCTTTTCTAGCTTTAATATTTAGTCAACAAAACGTAATATCATACAAGAAATTTTGTATGATATTAAAAATTTTAATATCTAATTGTATGTAGTAGGGATGAGCATTTGGACCAAACCGGCCCGGATCGAAAAAAAACCAAAAATCGAAATTAGAGAATTAAGAAAACCGAAAACCGGCCCAATGTTTGTAATACGAGTTTGGTCCGGTCCGGTTTTTCGGTTCTTGGACCGGAACCGGTACAAGTTTATAAATGTTTTAATGTATTGTTTATCTTTTTTTCTCAACTATTTTTCTTTGTAAAATTATCAAGTCTAACATATTTTTTTAACAAAATAAAATATCAAACATACATTACTTATATTAACTTCTTTATATTGTATATCTATAAAAAAATATTTACATCGTTAAAAAGACTTTTACATGATTATATATATACGAAAGAGCTCAATAACTATTACATATACTTTTTATATGATTTATAAATTATATTTAGAAAAATTGTTTCTTTATGGACAAACAAAAATAACAATATAACGTAAAACTTTAAAATTGATACCATAAAGTTTAAATTTCGGTTTGGGCCGAGTTAAAAACCGAAAACCGGTTGACCGAACCCGGAAAACCGAAAATAGTGATTTTAAAGAAACCGAAACCGGACCAATTTCATTAATAACAGTTTGGTCCGGGCCGGTTTTCGGGTATTTTTGATCCGGGCCGATTTTTTTGGTCCAAATGTTCATCCCTAGTATGTAGCACGTGCAATAAAGGTAAATTTATATATAATCAGTGTTGTAGTTTAGCTTCACTTTTAAAGATAAAATTTTGTATGTATATATAATAAATTAAATTATATAAGATGGTTAAAATATAATAATGATATGTAAGGATTAAAAAATAAACTTAACTTTAAAAATATGTGAATAGTGTTTCTTCATATTTCGAGTAAACTATTCAATCTTCAAAAATATATAATCTTCATATTAGAAACATAAAGAACATTACTGGAGCTTAATCTTCTCTTTTAAACTCCACAATTTAAGGGAAAATTATTTTCAGAATATATTATTTGGAGATGAAGTTGCACCTTAGAAATTTTTCATCTTAGCTAATTATCCTTTAATTTGTTTACATTATCATCCTCTTGCGTACATGACGACCGAATTGACGAGAAAGGTATATATCGACAATTGATTTTGTAAGCATATATCGATCTTATTTTTAAGTCATTAAGTAAAAGTATATATCATCTAATCAGAAAAAATATGTTTAGCGCCTATATAAGAAACTAGAACATTCGTGATTATTCTTGCATTTGAAATTTAGCTTCATTGGCAAAATAATAAATCTATATATTATTATATATAATAAAGGTAAACATCAAATGCATACATGTCGCTTTCACGTTACATCACAAAAGATAAATATAAACTTTTATTTTTAATATAAAAGATAAATACAACTCATAAATTTAAAAAATCAATATTATCATATCTAGGGGTGGGTTCAATGGAGAATCTCTATGCATTAAAGAATTTTGGAGAACCACAATGTATCGCTTAAAAATGTAATGCATCACGTGGAAATCGGTGCATCACACGGGAATTTGATGCACCACGCGGGATTTATGATGCATTTTTGTGGTGGTGCATGGAGGTTCTTCGAGATTCTTCGATGCATGGAGGTTCTCCATTGAATACACTCCATCATATCTATATATTATTAAGACACTAATTTAACTAATTATTAAAACATCTTAAGATAAATATATATCATACAAAATTATAAAATATTTGACAACTAAAAGATAATTGTAAAAATATATTTTATGTCACTTTTATTTCATGTAATAGATATATAAATAATATGTTATTTCTTGTGATAGATATATAAATAATATGTTATATATAAGTTAAAATATCAAGTTATATCAATTAAAATATATAATTTTACAAAAATAAAAGTAGCTACTATTCATATTTATTTATAAAAATAATTAAATTATAGTTATGTCTAACAATAATGCTATTCGTATACACTAGTTAATAACCCACGTATTACGTGGATATTTTTAATTAAATTTATTTATATAAAATGTATCTGAGTAAAAATAAAAACATTCAAAAATAATAATTGTGTTTATTTTTTATTATTTACAGATTAAAAAATAGAGTATATTTATCTTTTTTAAAAATATTAAATTGTATTTATCTTTTTTAAAAATATTAAATTGTATTTATCTTTTATTTTTTATAAGTTGTAATTATCTTTTTGGTGAACGTAGAGGTGACAGGTGACATTTGATGTTTTCCTTTATTATACATAATATTAATAATTTCCACAACTAATTCAAATTTTTTACATTTGGATCTAATTATGATTATTATGGATAATAATGATAAATATTTATTTTAGGTAAACAGTAATTTAAATATTACAGAATCTAATTTATTACTAATTAATTATTGAAAAAAAATAAAGACAAAATTTAACGCAATTAAGTTAAGGTGTTAAATATGAAAAAAGAGATGGAAAATAAAATTTTCTTGTATTGTAAAAGTGACATATGACATGAATTGTTTTGTTTTTATATAATATATATAGGTTAATCAACCCATGTATTACATGGGTTGATTTAGAAAATACATTTTTTTTTTATATTTTAATAAACTATTATAAAATTTATATATAATTAAAATAAAAAAAAATTGATAGCTAGTTAAATTAAACGTAAAAAAATAACTTAGTTGTTTGATATTAAATAAAAAAAATATTATTATATTGTATTATTAAAAACAGATAATATGTATTTGCAAAATAATGTTTCTTTTAATTTTTATTAACTTCAAATATAAAATATCAATGTAAGAAACTAAAAACTTCAATTATGTGAATGTGTATATATCTTGAAAATGATAAAATATAAAAATGGAATATCTGAAAATAAACAATCAAAATTTATCACATTCACAATTGAAGTTTTATCAATTAAATTTTAAATCTTGTTAGCAAATTAATTAACAAAAATTTACAACTTATTTACTACATTTCTACATTCAAATTCAAATTTTTTACATTTGAATTTAACTATGATCATTAAGGATAACAATGACACATATTTATTTTAGGTAAATATTAATTTAATATTAATTCATTAATGAAAAAGTTAAAATCAAAATTTAATGTAATTAAGTTAAGGTAGTAAATTTGAAAAATGAATTAAAAAAATGGCATGAGTATAATTATTGATTTTAATTAAGGGTATCATAGACATTTCATAAATAATTATGAGTTGTCATTAATCTGGACCATTGATTTCTTTCCATCCAATGATCCAGTTTCTCCAATTAGTTTTCTTATTTTATATAGTATAGATTTTAAATAATTATCATTTTATGTTTTTTACTTTTTTACTTTATATGTGCTTTATGCTAATAAATTTTATTAAAGATATCCACGTAATACGTGAGTTACTAAACTAGTAGTATTATTATATTAACATAGACATAAATATCATAAATTCCATTAAATGTAGAATTTTAATAAAGGTTGAAAACGATATTTAGAAAATTTTATAAATAATACAATAAAGGGATATTTGTGTCTTTCATTGCATAAAAAATATAGTTAGATTTATATCTATATACACGTAGCTTGTGAAAGCTTAGAGAAGCTTTTATTAAGTTTATGATTTCTAAAAAAGCTTCAATTATTTTAGAATTGATTTTATTTATATTATACTGGTAATATTTTATTTTATTTTGATTGGATTATTTTATTTTATTTTATATTAATATTTTAAAAATAATAAATTGTATGTATTTTGAATCAATTTTAAAAATAATTAATAAACTGTGGTTAGTTTTTCAGGTGTAAATTAGAAGTGACAATATTTTAATATTGTCAATTTTTAAGTATATAGATAAAATAAGTTCATCTATCAACTTTCTTTTGATTAGACAAACTTTTCCCTAATACCAACTATAAAATCTGATTAAATATACATCATGCATACTAGAATTTATTAAAATGGTCCATAATAAACTCTAATTACGATGATGCAATCGAAATAAACCTGAAGTGGCCCATTAATATTCATAATAATTAATTCTACTTTTGATCGGTTTATCAATCGATCTTCAATTAATATCTATTGTGTCATAGATCTCTTGATCATTTGAGTGATGGTTACAACAACCGTAATTAGAATATAATGATATCATTTAAAAAGAGAACCGACATATAATTGATTGTACTTGAAAGATTGTACGAACTTGTTATTATGTTTACCTTTTTTCCTCCTTTTAATTTATGTTTCCACTTAATTCGACATATTGGGTGCGTTTGACGATAAATCTTGTAAAATTTTTAAAAGCTTCACATTTTCATTTTCGAAAGTCCAAGCTCAAAAGCTTCGTTTGTTGATACAAACTTAAGCTTTTAAAATAGAAAAGAAAAAACTTTCAAAAACTTTTTCGCGAAAAGCTACTTGAAAGTAGATTTCAATAGAAGTTAGCCGAATCATTTACATTTATAATGTTATGTAAAAATATTTAAAAAATTTATCGTTTATAATGGTACTTTTGGTACCCTGTCAAAGACGTGATACTTATTTGATCATGATTATATATGTGTGTGTGTGTATTTACAATGAGGGTGTGTTCGATATTTTTATGATTATTTAGGGTATGATCATAATCCAAAACACACACACACACAAGTTACAGGAAAACCTATATTAGAGTGTAGTTCTAGAGTCAATTATTGTATTTACATGTTTATTACGATAAAATGTTATACTTCATGCAAAAATGCAATATACACACTTTCCAAAGTGTATTACAATTAAGAAATTCATTTCATTTGAAGTTCATTACGATAAAAGTTTTATTTCGTGCAAATGTGCAATATAAACATGTTTAAAAGTATATTACTGGTTCATAACATCTGAACATGCACATATTTTTTAAATATTGTACTTTTGCATGAAACAGAACTTTTTTTTTTTGTAATGAACTTCAAAGGATGTAAAGTGGTCTATCATGGTGCACTTTTGAACATGTGTATATTGTCATTTCGTATGAAATAGAACATTTTATCATAATGAAAATGTAAATTTATTATAGGATTCCACTCTAATATAGAACTACATGGAACTCAACTACACACACACAATGATTCGAAAGAGTACAACTCATTATGCAACACATCATAAGGTATCACCTTAAAAAACTTTTTAAATTTCATTTTAATAAACATGTTTTAATTAAAATTATAAAGATAATATGTAAATTTCACGTACATTAGCACATTCTAACTCGTTAAAAATAATGTGAACATATGCTTACATAAATTTACATATACGTGAACGTACATTTATGTGATGTATGATTTCATACACTTAAATGTGTGAATGTGCGTGAAATTTATATATCATATTTGTAATGTTAATTAAAACACGTTTATAAAAAAATTAAAAACCACAAATGTTATTATTGCCTGATTTAGCGAATTGTTCATTAATTAATTAGAATGATGCGTTTTCTTGTTAGCATATGAAAAAAAAAAAAGAAATAATGAAAAGAAAATTACTTAAAAAAGAAGAAAGCCCAACAAGAAAGTGATCGAATCTATAGTATTTCATAAAAAATCTGTCTAAGAAAAGGTTCCATAAATTAGCCCCAAGTGCTTGGAATGAAGTAAAGACAAAAGCCCATGGCTATACATATATGCGTCTATATATACACACAAAGTTACACCCCTAAATCATCAAGCAAGCACCACTTACTATACATAGTCAAATTTCAAGCTTTACAATCATGTCTTCCCTTAGTGCCAATGACATCAATCGCATTTTCAAGAAACTCGACCAGAATTGTGATGACTTGGTGAGTGTCGATGAGCTACAATGGCTTCTCAAGTCCATGAAGCTTGGTTCAAGTCTAGATGAGCTTGAGTTCCTTGTTGGTAAAAAGAACCTTAACTTTGCTGAGTTCGTATACTTGTGCAACAGTATGTGCCCACAAGAGGCCAATGACACGGAGAATGATCTCCTAAAATCTTTTGAGGTGTTTGATAAAAACCATGATGGTTTCATTTCTTGTGACGAGTTATGTAATGCGTTGTCAGTTCTAGGATTAATTGATGAGCATGATGACATAAACGTTAATATGATGATTAAAGCGTATGATTTGAACTCTGATGGCTTGTTGGATTTTGATGAGTTCAAGAAAATGATGTCGTAAAGTGTCTCTTTCTATTTATCATTATATGTGTGACAAATAATGGTTTGTATTTAATATTTTTTTTTATAGATGATTCCAAATTGTTGAATACAATATTAATAAGTTGTTTAATTATATATATATATATATATATATATATATATATATATATATATATATATATATATATATATATATATTAATTTTTAATACTGTTTATTCATAAGTGTCTCTTTCTATTTATTTTTTATAAAATATATTTTAACAAACAGTGTTAAGTAGGTTGACACACACACACACATATATAGTGGGGTTCAATGGAAAACCACGTCGGTGTTTGGTTTGCAGAATATTATTCGTGGAATGCAATTCTGGAAAGAATGAAATCTGTCGGTATAGAAATGAAGGCCAATGAAGATGGAGTCTATGGTTTGGTTTTAGAACTGTTAAAATCTTTAAAATGAAATTTAAATTCCATGGCACAAACCCAAGAAAAATAGATTCCTTCAAAAGTGGTGTTTTTTAAAAAAAGAATCTTCGTTTTATTTCTTTTTTACTGATAAACAGCACATCGGAATGAAATTTTCATTTCAGTTCCATCAGATTCTGTGAACCAAACGCGTCCAAGTGTTTATCGGAGAACCTTGGGTAACCACAATGTAGGTGATGCACAATCCTTCATGTGAATTTATTGAACATATATAATGATTCCAGTGAATATGCATCACATGAGGCCATGAGGGATCGCTTTGTACAAAATTCACTCATGTGATGCACAGCCCCTCCGTTTGATGTATAATCCAATCGTATGATACACAATTATTTCATGTGATGTATAATCTCCCGTGTGATGTAAAATTCTCTCGTGTGATGCATTATGTATTTTTTTACGATGCATTGCGATTTTTTTCTAAATTATTTTACACAAATTTTCAATTTATTTATGACGTTTACATTACACGTTTTTCCCATCCAATTTTTGGACTTTGTAAATTCTAACTAACGAATTTAAATCTAAAAATTATGATACCAATTTGGCACTTTCGAAAAGATCGAATTATCTTTCAAGTTTCAATAAAAAAATCACAGGGCAAAAATTGGAACCAAACAAAAAAATAAAAACAAAAGATGGATTAATTAATTATTAAAATAATTTGTGTATGTGGGAAGTTGCTTTTTGCTCTGATACACTTCATCAGTGGGGCTGTATTGCTGTAAGCCTGTGAGGGTGGGTTCTTTCATGGGTCTTTTGCATCTCGCAACTTGTTCATCCTTTTACATTAACTTATTAATATTCTGCTTATTTTTAAACCCTAATCAAAAGCGATATCTTTAAAATAATCTTTTTATTCTTGTAGGTGCTATGATTGATTGCATTCCCATTTCTCAAGCTTATTAGATTTTCCCCTTCATTGTTCATCTAATTCTTTCAATTTTATAATTTCTGAGTTATCTACAAACCTCCTACAGTCGCTTTCTAGCATTCAAGAACTAAAACCTGAACAAGATCGAAAATTTTTTCCTTCTGTTTTACAATTTCCCCTTCTTTTCTCAGATGCAGATTAATCTTCGAATCCTTTATTATTTGTTTAGATTCACAAATTTTCTTGAAGTTTTGGCACTAGCTCCATTTGGGTACCTACAAATTTTTGTTATGTTTGTGGGTTTCTTCACTTTCAGTTCTTGAAAAAAAGAAAAGGTGCACCTTTTTAACATTATACACTACTTGTCATACTTTGAGCATAAAGTAATGAGGAAGCCAACAAGGGTTTGGGTAATAGGTTTCTTGATTCCATTCCTGTGTTGGGTGGAATCAGTGAATGGGATTGGGGCAAACTGGGGAACACAGTCATCTCACCCACTGCCTCCAGAAACAGTGGTGAGGATGCTGCTGGATAATGGGATCCAAAAAGTGAAGCTTTTTGATGCAGATTATGGTTCATTGAGAGCTCTGAGTAAGTCCGGAATTGAAGTCATGGTTGGAATCCCTAATGACATGCTTTATACCATGGCCAGTAGCACGAAGGCTGCTGAGAAATGGGTTTCCAAAAATGTTTCAGCCCATCTCACTAACAGTGTCAATATCAGGTAAGTTTTGAAACTTTTTAGTTAACCCTATATCTGTATAGTTGATATTTTAATTAATCATGATTATTGTTTTGGTTAATAATTCTTTGAACGGGAAATTAATCCAATTGTACTCCTATTTACTGTTAAAGCAAAGGTTTGAATTGTACAGCTTTGGAGCCGGTTTTTCGGCTTTTGAAAGAGGAAAAGGAGTCTTTTATGTCATTATCTTCCATCTAATATACAAATCATGAGTAGGGTTCCCTTTAAGATTGCAAAAGTTGGGACCTTTAAGCTATGGATGAGGTTCATATGTACCCAATCTTTATATGCTTGAAATGTTAAATCTATTTGAAGTTGCATTTTGTGTATTCTGTTTTGGCCCTACTTGGTCTAAACCCTTCCTCTTAAAGGTGTTTAAGTGCCGCTCTTTTTTATGCATCCACACGGGTTCGACTCCCGTCGGAGGCAAGTTGAAATTTAGGTGGAGAAAGTAAGTTCTAAAGTCCCCACTTGGGGCAAATAAATAGTTTAGGAGTAGGCGTAGGATAGTTTGCCGTAAAAAAAAAACTCGACTGAGGCTCACTCAGAATGTTGCAGTCCATACAAGAAACTCGGTTCTCTCTTTATTAATCCAATTCTTGCTCATTTATTCATTTTATCGTCACCTACCAACAGAGTATTTAGAACAAGCCGTAGTTTCAATGAAGATTCTCTATGGCAGCTGTGTTTTTGAATGTTTCTGTTACCTGACCTTTCGACCTTTCTTAGGTTTGCTCTTTGGTTTTTTGTTGTTACAGATATGTGGCGGTTGGGAATGAACCGTTCTTGGCAACATATAATGGTTCTTTTTTAAGAACCACTTTTCCAGCCCTCCAAAACATCCAATTTGCTCTAGTGAAAGCAGGACTTGGGAACAAAGTTAGAGTCACTGTCCCCCAGAATGCAGACGTATACGAGAGCTTGAGTGGAGTCCCATCTGGTGGCGACTTCCGAGCTGATATCCATGACTACATGATCCAAATCACCAAGTTTCTTAATGACAATGGATCCCCCTTCACGGTAAACATCTACCCTTTTATAAGTCTTTATATCGACTCTAATTTTCCAGTCGAGTATGCTTTCTTCGATGGTCGGGCAAATCCTGTTAATGATGGTGGGACAACGTACACCAACATGTTTGATGCGAATTACGACACCCTTGTGTGGGCCCTCCAAAAGAATGGGTTTGCAAATATGGGAATCGTAGTAGGAGAAATCGGATGGCCTAGTGATGGGGATCGAAATGGTAACAATGAGTATGCTCAAAGGTTTATGCAAGGGTTCATGACTCACATAGCCGGTGGGGCAGGGACACCGATGAGGCAGGGGCCTGTCGAAGCATATCTATTCAGTTTAATCGATGAAGACCAAAAGAGCATTCAACCTGGCAACTTTGAAAGGCATTGGGGAGTATTTTACTTCGATGGGCAGCCGAAATACTTGTTGAACCTTGGAACAACCACGAATGGAGCTCTTATCCCAGCCCGGAACGTAAAATACTTACAGAAGAAGTGGTGCGTCCTTAAGGATTCGGTTAAAATGGATGACCCCTCGATAGCTCAGTCTGTGAGTTATGCATGTGCACTTGGGGATTGCACAAGTCTTGGGTATGGAACTTCTTGTGGTGATTTGGATGCTAAACAGAACATTTCGTATGCTTTTAACAGTTATTACCAGATAAACAATCAGCTTGATGAGGCATGCAGGTTCCCCAACGTTTCTACGATCACAAAAGATGACCCTTCAACAGGGACCTGCAGGTTTGGGATCATGATCGAGCAATATTACGGGGGTGCTGATAAAAAAGGAGGCTCGGGGGGCTTCCTAGCAGGAGTGGTTCTGTTGTTGCTTATGGTTGTGTAAATGATTTGATTTCAAACCGTATTTTGGTGAAGGGCATCGGTCCAATCGACATTTTGAGCTCTTCAATCGGTTTTGTATGCAAACTTTTTTAGGATTCATTTTGCTTTGGGACTGTTTTCATTATTCAATTTTGTGATCGTTTGGTAAACAGCTCGCCACTTTGTCACAAGCAACGGCTTTTGGTTGCATTTTGCAGAGACTGTTTCCATCACTCGAATTTGTGATCTTTGGGTCAGGATCAGGCAACTTCGCCTTGTTCAAACAATCAAACTTGGGTTTAACTTCACGTCAGAAATATAAGGAAAAAAGATTTCATTTTCTTTTGGTAAAAAGTCAAAACTAGCTTTTTTAATTGTTTCTCGATAGGTGAGGGAGGTTTGGATTACTGTTTTTGAAACCATAAAATTTGGGGAGTTGAGGGTATTCGTTCAACTGGATTTGTTCGAAGATTCAAACCGGAAGATGAAAAATGTGTCGTTTTGTTAATTCTAAATTTATTCAATTTCGATTTGTTTAGTGTGACTATTAAAATTTCAAAGTTGTTATGTGTTTAGATTTAGGTTTATAGTTTGTGTTTTTATTATTTCGATTTTAAATTGAATCGATTTGGATTAGCATTTCAACTATGGGTAAAATCGATTCCAGTTGTGTTTGTAGCTAGGAGTTTGAATATCGTTTTTGGGTTTGATTTTATTTCTTTCTTCAAGTTTTCGAGTTCGAATTTGATGGTGACGATAATATTGAATACGAAGAATTGAACAACATGAAAGCTATGATGAAGTCAATGAACAACATGAACACAATATAAATAATAATAATAAGAGTAAACTATGTAAATTATCCATGTGGCATATATTAGATATGAATTTGGTCCTTTAAGCAGAGCAATTACATAGATAGTACTTGAAATGAATTTTTGTAATAGTTTAGTCCCTTGATCTAACTTCTGTTAGCTTAGGGATGAACTCAAGAGGTATTTTGTCTTTTTGCTCGTTCAAGGACCATTTACGTAATTATTCAATAAGGTTTCTTTTCTACAATATTTTTCTTTTTTTAAAATTTTTTTTCTTCAAATTATAATTTGCCATTAAATTTATTTTTCTTTACTTGACACACATACAAACTTAAGGAATAATGGTGTAGTAAATTTGTATTAAGGACTGACCATTATTCCGGAACTTTAGGAAATGCCACTTAGCGAGGCAGCTAACATCATGGTACATGATTCCGTGAGTGCTGCTAGAACCGAGGAGCATTTTAAAGGACTCATTGAATGGGTAGAGATACACCAACCCGAGCTAGCAGTTGCCAAGGTATTAACCAAAATCGAAGAAAATGATGGGGAAGCAGTGGTGGTGTCGTCCGGGCAGCGGTTTCCTGGGGAGTATTGATTTTGGATGGGGTAAGCCCAGGGCCGTTTCTTACTTTTCGAAGGCCCTGTACAGTAATCATAAGAGGTTCTATAAATATATTTATAAAATTCATTAATATGATAAAAATTAATTTCCCAATAAAATTAATATTATCATCGTAAAAGATATACAAATTCATAAAAAAAAGATTAAAAGAGTGAAAAGATCTGCAAATATAATGATATGCTACTCATTTGGGTTTTGTAATTGATAGACATTTGAATCACATTTTTTATACATACATCAGGCCCTAAAAATCTTGAGGCCCTAGGACAGAGCCCATTTTGCCCCTGCCCAAAACCGGGCATGGGTAAGCCACAATTCGGAACGTATCATTTTCCATGGGGTGGGCATATGGGCATGGGTTGGCATACGGGATATGTAATGCCGATGCCAAGCTAGTGCTCAGATGAACGGAGATTGAGTTGTTTATATGGATATCCTTCGAAAGCATTTGGAGTTTTGGACTTAGTCGAAACTCGAAACCAAGGGAAGAAAGGTCTTTAAACCATTAACTTCAACATATCTCGACTTCTAATTATTAGAAAAGAAAGGAGTACGTAACCCTAAATTAATTCGATGTTTTAATCATAAAAATTGGAAGCCAAATCGGCTACAAAAGATCGTTTGTAATTCTAGCTAGCTATATATTAATCTATATATCTATATCTATATCTATATATATTATCTATATATCTATATATATTAATAAAGCAAAATGATTTGTGACACGTGTCACTCTCTCAGCTCTTGTGATTTTTATTTTCCCGCTTATTTTGCCTAATATAACTCCTTCAACTAATTTATATAATTTATTTTTAAAGAAACTAAAATATTACTAATATAATTTAATGATTCTAAATGCTTCCTAATTTAACCTCTAATTTACCTAAAATGTCTTATCTAGAATTATATAATTGATTTATAAAACAAATTTTTTTATTTTTAAACTTTAAAAACATGTTACATGTTTTAATCCTAATTATAATTTATAATTTAAAAATAATAATAAATAATCAACTTTACATATTTATCGTGATAGCACATGCCATCACCCAACAATTTACACATGACAAATAATATTCTAGAAAAAGAAGTAATATCCAAATCATAACTTTCTAATTTTACATATAATATAATAAAATTTGAAATCAATTCAAATCAAATATTCATATTTCAATAATTGATAACTACTATATAATAGAAAGTTTAAAAATGATTTAAAAAAAACTTATTTATCATTCATACGTATTTAGAAGTCTAGAAAAATTATAGTTTATGTCAAATAATAACAATACAATAATTCTTGTATTTTTTTTAATAAAATTAATATTTTTATGCTTTAATTATTAGTTTGTATGTAATTAATATAAACAACTATATATTAAAACGTCCGTGTAAATGCGGGTAATAAACTAGTTTGTATTAAATAATGAAATCAAATTGTGAGGATTAATTACGACATGCTTTAATAAATTGGAATCTACAATATTTGAGGGTTAATTAAATTAGGTGAGTTGGCACCAAACGTACTTACCATGAATAATATTTTATAAAAAATGTGAAGAAGAAGTAGGAAGAAGAAAGAAGAAGCGTCCACCACCTTTGTGTGTGTATCATTTACTCCTAAAAGTACTATGCCCGCGGTCAATAATAAAGAATAGCAACGGAAAGGTTAGAAGCTCACCCAATTTTATAGTGAATAATAAAACGTTTAAAGAATATTTATATAAAATTTATACAGTAAAAATTAAAATAATCAATATTTAAGTATTCGTAATTATTACTTTTCTAGCTTTAAAATTAGAAATGAATACTGATTTCTTTAAACTTTTTATTTAATATTTTATCTATAATCAATATTAAATACTAATAAAAATGTGAATATACTCATTTCACATAAAATCACATGTCATATTTATAAGTTTTAAAGATAATAAATAATATCTAAACTATATCAATTCATATCTAATATAACTAATTTTAAACTCAAATCAAATCAAATTAAATAAAATCTAATACTCTATAAGCTAATGATTCTAATATAATAAAAGTTTAAATTGTATTGAAAACATATTCTAATTATATATATTTGGGTCACCATAAATAGTAATTTTCTTTTGTTTAAAAAAAATAATATATTTATGTTTATCTTTTAGTTTTCTATAGTTTATTATATAATTAAATAACTATATATTAAAAATATTCACGTAACGATAAAAAAAACTCGTGCGTTTTAACAATATATATATCTATCGTTCTCTGCGCGCAACTGCATCTGAATGAGACTCAATCGATTGGGTTGGTCGTACATAGTTGTTTAGGTTGTGGTTTATATATTAGTTCTGATAAATTTTCACTAATTTGTCATTCAAAAATAGCATTAAAAGATTATTTTAATTTAGCGTCACCTACCACATTTTATATATGAAAACATGCAGAAATCCAAATAGTACGTTAATTAAAGTTATACGTACTGATTAATTATTAAGCCCACACAAACACAAGTAATTAAAAACACTAAATGCTGAAATAATTAATTTACAATATTACAGATGATCGATCGATATAATTCTGAAATTAAATCGATAGCACCCAAATTTCAATTTATTACATCAATGGCGTGCGAAAGTGTGAATGCATGATCATTAGAAGTCCAAATAAGATGCAGTTAAAGGTTTTAAGACATTCCTTCCCTTTGTCTCAACCAAATCCAAGTGTTTTTGAAGGAGATGCATATAAACAATCCAATCCCCATTCTTCCTTGCACTTGGCATCGGCATTACATATCCCGTTTCCCCACCCCATGGGAAATGATACGACCCGAAATGCGGCTTTCCCCATCCAAAATCAACACTATCTACCGGAAACCGCTGCCCTGAAGACACGACTACCGCTTCACCATCACTTTCTTCCATTTTAGTGTATATCTTTGCAACTGCTGGGTCGGGTCTATGCAACTCGACCCAATCAATGAGTCCCCTGAAATGTTCCTCGGTCATTGCAGGACTCACAAACTCATGGACCATATCAGCAACCCGACTGAGTGGCATTTCCTTAAGCTCGTCGGAATTCGCCTCACCGTAAGGGATTGAGAGTACGTTTCCAAAGTAGTTTTGCATGGAATTATAAGGCGTGGTATTTGACATTAACGACTTGACCTTTTGATCTGCTAGTCTTTCTCTTCCATCAACCACAACACCCATCTTGCACGTGCCAAATCCATCATCACACTCTGCTATTATCTTCCATAAAAAGGCAATGAATGATACAAGCTTGCTTCTTTTCGGGTTTCCATTAAGACTTGAATTCGACTGAAGGTGATTGATATCTTTGCTTTGGATGTAGTAAATGCGGCTTACGAGGGGACTGATCGGTAAATAAGACGGTGGCGGCGGAGGTAGGGATGATAAAGGCACGAAGAGGGAGTCGTAGAAGGTGTTCATGACCGGTGGGCGTCTCGGGTTAAGCATCGAACGCCTGAAGGACGGAAGACAAGAAATTGGTTTCGATTGTGAAATTTCAGCCCATGCAGTCAAGAACATATTTATTGAGTATGCATCCGCGATTCGATGATCGAAAGTGCATCCAATTACCACCCCTCCACAGTTCATCTCCGTCACCTATATATTTTATGAATTTAGAAGTAGGATTAGAAGGGTGTGTGAGTTCTGCTATTAAAAAAAAACTATTTCATGAATTTAATTCCAACATATTTTTATCATTATCAGTTAAAGGTTTAATTAAAGAATTTGCATTAATTTAGTTTAATTAGGATTAAGTTTAATCCTAGTAAAAATTAATAAGAATCCTTATTTAATCCTCAATTTTTTTTTTGTCAAATACGTACAATTATTTATTTGTTTTATTTAAATTTTTTAAATTATTTATTAAAATGGTCACACCACCTCGGTTATTCCAATGAATTATACTTTGGTTTCTTTCTAATTAAACTCTACGTACCTTTCGTTTTCCACCCAACTCCCACATATATATAACCGTACAATATCATTTAAAGATATGCATTTTCTCATTCCAACCGCATTAAAAATGATTCTCAATCAATTTTTTTTATTAAAATACTTGGATTAACTCAAATGGTTTTGGGTTTAAACTAAAATAAACTAAAATAAAAGGTTAGGTCCACACAATTAATAAACACTCAGTGGCTAGAACAGCCGGATGTAAACTATCAATAAATAAATTAAAAAAAGGGTCCACATAATATTTTTTTTATAATAGTCTAGCTTTTTATGTTTAGACCAAAAAATATGTTGACCCAAACTCGTTAAATACACTAAAAAAAGATGGATCAAGAATGAATCAATATTAACATGTAAAAAAGTTCAACATTGTAGATAATTTTTAGTCTTAAAAATATTTAGCAAATTCATATTAAGTTCTAATTAAACTATATATTAACTAGATTTTATTTAAAAAGAAACTAATTTAGTGACCTAGCATTTTATTTTACTTTTTGGCATCTTTCTTTACATAATGTTAATTTATGCAAGTTACAAATTATTGCATGTGCTGACCCAATATTTGTTTTGCTTTTAGGACAGATCGAAACAATAAACTTTTCTGCCAAACTATTTTTTGAAATTAAATTTTTGATTGGTTGACCGAATAAAAGCTTTTCTCAAGGACGATGGTCTTTTACCTAAATTTTGGTTGAAATACTTAATAAAAAAAATATAATATTGAAGTTCCATGTATATGAACCACGTGGATCAAGTTAATTATTGGTTAAACGGTAAAAATAAATAATCCATATGCTTTTCTAAGTTGAAGTATTTGTAAGGTTGGTTGGACCGGTATATATTAATTTCAGCTTTTAAAACAATATTTATTATATTAAAGTGTCATAATAATCTCTTTAATTTTCTTCATCTTTATTTATTATTTTCTCTCTTTTTCATGTTTACTATAAAATTAATATTTTAAAAATTATCTTTATTTTTGAAATCCTTTGAATCTTAACTATAGCACTAATTAAGGATTAAGTTTAGCATTTCCGTTACAAAAAAAATTGTCAAATTTAAGGATTTTTTACATAACTAATCTAAAAAATTTGTTATTGTTATTATTTGTTACGGTTAATGCATGTATTAGTTTGAAATTTTTGGAAACAATTTTGACAATTGCATGCATTTCATCGTTTATTCTTGACATCTCATGTTACCGAAATTCTCAAATTCACCAACTTCTCTCCTTCAATTCCCTGATAGAGTTGATAATTATCTTTATTCATATGTTCTTGCGATAGTAACCTAATGGTTAGGGACATAAATATCATAACAGATGTTTAGGATTAAAACCATGTACATGTCTTTTAACCATGATTTACAAATCTATCTGTTTCACATTAGCTGTGGAACCGACCCTTTCTTTTATCATCATATATTATAGTTATAAATAAACTTGTCTTTTTATATACGTACGTGTCGTATCGTTATTAGCAAATTGATGAAAGCAAGAAAAAACTACAATCCAAAACCTTTTGTGTCAAACCAACTTAATTAACTTTTTTAATTAGTTAATCAATTTTTAATGCTCAAAATCATATTTGTGTGTCATGATCATATGTATATGTCAAAAGATTATAACTTAATTATATATTATTATCGATCCAATAACTCACATATTATATAATTAAGAGTAGTACGTAATTAAATAAGTGGTGGTCCACAAATATTTACTACGGTGTTAATTAATTACTGTACGTATAAAGTCGATCTCTAGCTACCAACTCAAGAGTATGTGGGTTGGGTTAATTTCCAGGTATATATTCTATTAACTAACTAATTAATTAATTAATTAATTGACATGCATATAGTACGTATACCTGAACAGTAAGAACACCTTGTTTTTTATTTGGAACAAGTTTTGTTTCTACCGAATCGTCAGGGTGGTAGAGATCAATCTTGTTAAGCTCCGCATCAGCATATGCGTGAATGAAATCCACACCACGGTTATTACAAAGCAGCTCCGGTTCACCGCAGCTGTTTAGAACAACTTCTCCGGCAAACGGATAAAACGGAGCCAGTACTTGCCGGAGTGATTTCTTGATGAGGTTCACGGTGTCGGTACAAGGAATAGATTTCTTGTAACAGAAGAAAACCCCGACATCTAATGGCGGAAGGAGTAGGTCTAGGTTAGACATGGGTAGCCAATGGTCCTGTACCGGCAATGCAGCCGATATAACGTCCTTCTGCTTAACACTCACCGAGTAAGTTCCACATGAACCCATTGTACGTAGGATCGACACGTATATACACCAATTGATTAACTAGCTAGCTAGTGTTTTGAATCCAAGTACAGTTTATACAAGGAGAAATTAAGGCGTATAGTATATATATGAGTATGTTTGTCTAATAAGTGAGAGAGAAAAGAGGATTAGAAATTTTTGTGTGGGTGGAGGAGGTTGATACAAAAGTGATGATTTATATAGGAAATTTATTTCTTTATTATTAAAAAAATATTCAAGATTATATATATATAAATTAATAGAAATAGGTTTACTAGGGGTTGGTTGAAACAGTTTTTAAATGTCAACAATGTTAATTTCAACTTTTCACCAACTATAGAGGTGCTTGATCACTCCAATTCGTATATATATGTATATATATCAAATTTGATTCCTCAGTAGTCATATGTTCATATTAATTTAAGATCACTCTCTATATATGGGCTATTATCCGTAATTACAATGTTAATATATAGTATTCAAGCTTATATAAAACTTAATTAATTATAGAGATAAAAATATGTGCGTAATGTACGTAATTAAAATCCAGCAATTTTAGGTTGGTGTAGGTTTTGTTATCCATCTTTCTTGTTCTAGGGTGTGATTAACAAGTAGCTTTTGGTAGCTTTGATTTCTGAAAGCTCAAGTTTAAGTTTTTGATTCAGATTTGAAAGTTTTCAAAATGTTTTCATTATAAGCTAGCTTTAGTTCTTTTTTGGCTCGTGATGATCGAGAGCCGGCAACCAATTGTATTTGCATTAATTATGGTATTTTGGTGTTGCGCGCAAAGAAATTAAAACAAATAAGATATAATATACAATTAAAAGCGTATATATAATTATATATAACACTTCTCATAAATTTTGCCTTTTTGTCGGTTTCACAGTTAGAAAATCATCAAAACATTTGTGTTTCAGATCGATACATGTTATATACATGCATTACGGAAAACATTACCGGTGTCAACTATAAGTGGATCTATCCGTACGTTAGTTGCTGTAATTTAAAAGTTCATATTACACGGATGAAATATCAATAAAATTTGAAGGCTTGTACATTAGTCTGACACTACATTAGTTGCTATGTGATGAATCTAGATTCATCACAATAGATAATACAATGATTGAAAGTAATCTAATATGTATAGTTGCCTACGATGAATGCAAAAAAAAATATCAATTGCTTTTGTTCTTCAATTACTCTCGAAACATATAAACAAAATGGTCAGTGCGTCTCATCAGGATATTATCCCCAGTTAAGCCTCTCCGACGTTCAAGTCAGTGTCACTTTATGAGTAAAGAATTCAGAGTGAAATTCATATACCAGAAATATCAAAGCATATCTATCTAGAGAAAAATTTAGAAGTAGATCTTGTGTTCTTGTTTGTAAAATCCTTTTCTTTTTTTGTAATCAAGTAATATTACTTATTACTTATGGTGTTCATCTATAACACGATGTCTCTAACAATAGTTTAGTTATTCAGTTATGCTTACAATTGTACTAAGTGATTGGTCTTCTCCTTCAAAAACCGCCTTTAGTCTAAAGCCAATACACATTACCCCAACCTGAAGATTCATAAATGTTCTTTGGCCCGAAGCCTTATAAACATTTACTTCGTCCCTTTAGTGTAGTATCGTTATAAACTTCTTCCAATTAATATGACCGAGCTTCGTATTTACGATATATCATTACCATAATCATATAAACATATATGTGTGGGTATATATATAATTTAATAATAATATAAATTAAATATAGAAACGTAATTGATGAAACCAATAAATGATGCACAAAAAAATAATAAATATTTTGCATCATCCATTTGGACCTTTGGGTGAATTAGGTCAACTGCACGGGTAAAAAAGGAACCAACAAATTTATATATAAGACGTACATATATAACCAAACCACCAAAAGTATTTATATATATATAAACTACGTATACTCGATCATTCATGTTTTTCCTTTCTGCATGTACATGTACATGTATAGGTAGTACTCATATTAATTCCTTATCTACGCTATTCAATTCTTTTGTCACAATGATTATTGGTCGATCATGCTTATAATCATGTCAAACTAATTAATCTAAGTGATTATATTCTAAAGATATTGTGCCCGATACCAATTATAAAATATAAGAAATATATTACGAATTACAAATCAGAAATGAAATTACAATACACGGAAATAAATAAAATACGAAAATTAAAATTACAAGTAAAGGAAATAATAATACGGAAAGTAAATTACAATACGGAAAAATAAAGGCTGAGTCTCGTGTTTTACACGATTCCCTTAAAACAGATTCGAAGTCTGTTTCCCAGGGTACAACAGCCAAAGCAGCGTGTACTGCCGGAGGTAACCAACTTGCCTGAAAAATCACGTGAATTGAAGGTGTTCTTCGTTCTTGGAAGCAGCAACGTCTTGCCGTTAAAGTGCAAAAAAATTTCAAGAATGCAAAGTGTATTCCAAGTCTTTCAAGTATATCAAAAAATGTGTGTTTTGGTGTTTGCATCTCCATCCCTTTTATAGGAGATGAGTTGTAACAACAACTTAATTATATTCAATTGTAATAATAATAAAAAAACCATTTTTTATTAATAATTAAATATAATAATTTCATCATTAAACCATGAGTTGTAACAACAAATTAATTATATTTAATTGTAATAAAAAAATATTTTTTATTAATAATTAAATATAATAATTCTATCATTAAACCATTTCTGTAACGGCTCTAGAATTGTCTAGATTCGTTCAAGACCCGAACGTGGCTCGCACAAAAAAAAATACCTTATACAAAGTACGAGGCAGATGCGAGTGCACACAAGTTTAATGATTTGCTATTGCTTGGACCCAAGTTTTGTCTTGGAGTAACTTGTCATGCTTGTCAAGGCTCCTCATTATAAACCACTCATGGTTTGGTCCATCTTCCTATGTGGGACAAGTTTTCACACTTTTAACTTGCGTTTTTCCACATCAAACACCAATCTTTGAGCATCGATATCTCATTCATCTTAGCTCCGTTTTGGACGTTCTTTATATCGTTGTAATCCTCTCTTCAAGGAGAATACACACCCATAAAATATTGATTATATATCTCACAACTATATATAATTATATTTGGTCCAAAAACATGGAAAATACACTTTTTCCTTTGAAAAATTCACACTTTTTTCCAACAATCCCCCACATGAATGAGAGATCGATCGAAAACACATTCCAATCATCCCCCACATGTATGAGATTGATCGAAGACACATAAAATTCCAATGAATTTTCAATGGTTGAAATCTTGCATAGGATAGGTAGGTGTAAACCTTTGAACCTTCCCTTATGAAATGCACTTAGCCTTCTAGCCGTCAGTAGAACTCGATGTCTTTGAACTGAGCTGCCATTTGTGAAGACGACAATACACTTCACACAAGAATCTCCCTAACAAGGTTAACTCCTCATAGTCGTGTCCGTTATGGTCATGGAACACTAGCCTGGTTCTGCGAGAGCTACTAAGAATTGTGCCCCTACAATTCCACTCGAAGCGACCCCACTTTTCTCTCACATAGGTGATTTCTTCCGAATCATTAAAAGCATAAATGATTTCGACCGAATCATTATAAAATGCTTAACCTCATTGTCACTAAAATGATTTTCTTCTAGAAATCATATAGGAATGGACTAGGAGTTTTTCACAACCCCCCACAGTGACAACACTTTATTCATACAAATAGGTTGTCCTTTTGAACCAAGATCTTGGGATCTCCAGTCAACAAGGTAAGGTTTTCCTTCGTATGAATTTATTCATTCATGGGCTTTAGTCCCATTCCTTTTGACGACTTCAAAACTAACTCTCTATTTAGGCCTTTCGTAAGCGGATCCGCAATGTTATCTTTTGACTTCACATAGTCAATAGTAATAACACCTGTTGAGAGTAGTTGTCGTATCGAATTATGCCGACGTCTAATATGTCTTGACTTACCATTATACATTATGCTATGCGCTCTACCAATCGCTGATTGGCTATCACAATGTATAGTAACGGCTGAAACGGGTTTCGGCCACTTTGGTATGTCTTCAATAAATTGACGTAACCATTCGGCTTCTTCACCACATTTATCTAATGCGATGAATTCAGATTCCATCGTAGATCTAGCTATCACTGTTTGCTTGGAAGACTTCCAAGAAATAGCAGCACCACCAAGTGTAAATACATATCCACTTGTAGATCTAGAATCTTTTATATCGGATATCCAATTCGCATCGTTGTATCCTTCTATCACAGCTGGATATCTCTCATAACGCAGTCCGTACTCTCGAGTATATCTCAAATACCGAAGTACTCGTATCACACTTTTCCAATGAATCCGACTCGGATTACTCGTGTACCTACTTAGCCTGCTTACAGCATATGCTATGTCCGGTCTGGTACAAGACATTAGATACATTAGACTGCCTATAATTCTTGAGTAAAATAGTTGATTAACACTTTCACCTCTATTTTTCGATAGATGTTGACTAGTGTCAATTGGAGTTCTAGCTATACTAGAATCACCATTACTAAATTTCTCAAGAATTTTATCCACATAATGAGTTTGACTTAACACAAGACTATCTTGGGTTCGTGTGATTTTAATACCAAGAATCACTTCCGCTAAACCCATGTCTTTCATGTCAAATTTGGATTTCAACATCTCTTTCGTTGAATTAATCATTCTTTCGTTACTACCAACGATAAGCATATCGTCTACGTATAAACAAAGAATGACATATCCATGTTTTGTATCTTTCATGTACACACACTTGTCGCACTCATTAATTTTGAATCCACATTCTAGCATGACGTGGTCAAACTTTTGATGCCATTGTTTGGGAGCTTGCTTCAAGCCATATAATGACTTAACAAGCCTACAAACTTTCTTTCCACATCCAGGAGCACTAAAACCCTCGGGTTGCTCCATGTAGATTTCCTCTTCTAAATCACCGTTTAGAAAAGCCGTCTTCACATCCATTTGGTGCACTTCTAGATTTCTTATTGCGGCAATCGCAAGCACCAATCTAATGGATGTTATTCGCGTCACCGGCGAATATGTATCAAAGTAATCAACACCCTCCTTTTGTTTGTAACCTTTGATTACCAACCGTGCTTTATATTTATCAATGGAACCATCAGGTTTCATTTTCCTCTTAAAAAGCCATCGGTAACCTAGTGGTTTACAACCTTCAGGAAGGTCCACTAGTTTCCAAGTATGATTTTGTAAAATTGACTCAATTTCACTCTTGATGGCTTCTTTTCATTGAGGTCCTTCAGAAGAAGTTACCGTCTCTCGGTAAGTTTTGGGTTCACTTTCAACCATGTAAGTGACAAAATCATCTCCATATGATTTTTCAACCCTTTTCCTTTTACTTCTTCTAGGCTCAACCTCTTCTCTTTCAGGTTGTTCTAATGTCTCATCTTGGACATTTTCGTCAATTGATTTAGACGAACTAGCACGATCCTTTTGTAAATAAAGAAATATATTCTCAAAGAAGGATGCATTCCTTGATTCCATGATGGTATTCTTGTGAATTTCTGGATTTTTAGACTCATACACAAGAAACCGATAGGCACTACTATGATGTGCATAACCAATAAATATGCAATCAACCGTTTTAGGTCCTATCTTTTGAGCCTTAGGTGCCGGTACAACAACTTTTGCTAGGCACCCCCACACTCGTAAGTACTTATAGGATGGCTCTCTTCCCATCCAAAGTTCATACGGTGTTTTATCCATTTTCTTGCGGGGTATCTTATTCAAAAGATAAGTAGCCGAGAGGATAGCTTCCCCCCACATTTCTTGGCTCATTCCCGAACTTATTAACATGGCATTCACCATTTCTTTCAATGTTCGGTTTTTTCTTTCCGCAATACCATTTTGTTGAGGTGAGTAAGGAGCGGTGAATTCGTGTCGGATTCCATGTTGAGCACATAAATCCGCAAACGGTGACACATATTCACCACCTCGATCACTTCTTACAACCTTAATCTTTTTGTTGAGTTGGTTCTCAACCTCTTGTTTGTATAAAACAAACTTCTCGATTGCTTCATCTTTACTTTTCATCAAGTAAACATAACAATATCTTGTACAATCATCAATAAACATGATGAAGTACTTATTACCACCTCTCGTAGGAATGGATTTTAAATCACACACATCCGTGTGAATCATATCAAGTGGTTCGGTTATTCTTTCAACCGATTGGAAAGACGATCTTGTAAGTTTGGCTTCAACACAAGTTTGGCATTTATAATTTGAATCAATATGAAAAGATGGAATGCAATTTAACTTAATTAAACGACAAAAAATTAAAATTTACATGTCCAAATCGTCCATGTCATACGTTAGAAGACTCTGTCAAATAAACCGAATTTGTAGTCGTTTTATTAAAATTGCTTTTCAAAATCATCAAGTTTATTTTGAACATTCCATTCAAAGCAAAACCTTCTCCAACAAATGATTCTTGGTCAAAACAAATTTATTAGATTCAAAAACCATTTTAAATCCAAACTTGTTTAACAGCCATCCGGAAACCACATTCTTTTGAATTTCCGGTACATACAAAACATTTGTCAACTTAAGATCTTTCCCGGATGTCATCTTCAAGATCACATCACCTTCACCTTTGACATCAACCGTATCAAAGTTTCCCATGAAAATCTTTTTTTCCATTAACTACTTTCAAACTAGTAAACAAACTTTTCTCCGAACACACATGTCGGGTAGAACCAGTGTCGATCCACCATTCATTCGGTTCAGATCTTACCAATTCTACATCAGAAACCATTGCCGTGATATTCACATTCATCACACTTGCAACTTCACCATTGCCGTCAAGAACCACGCATGGTTCAAGATCCAAATCAGAAAACAATTCTGATTTCTCAATATGATTGGCAAATTTAATCTCATTTTGAACTCCAATCATATCAACCATCTCATTAATCGATGGTTTAGCAATAGATGTTATAGTTGAAGTCATCGACCGTGACACAACTCCATCTAACATTTCCATTTTTTTTTAACGCCAAAGAAAATAATTACAAGTATTTGTGAATCTTCTTTTCAAACAAATACTTTATAAATTTTCAATAAAGAAAATTTTCTCACTTTATAATAAAATTACACTTTTATTATAAACAACGTCAAATTAATTGATCAAGCTTGATTCAACCGTTCAATTTAATCACAAAATTAAATCTTTTGTTATAAACAATGTCAAATACTTCAATTGACAAAACTTGAATCAACCGTTCAATTTAATCACTTTATAACAAAATTAAATCTTTTGTTATAAACAATGTCAAATACTTCAATTGACAAAAGTTAAAATTGAATCATCCGTTCAATGTTTAAGAAAACCAAAAGTGAATAATCGAATCTGCCGTTCAAATTAAACACTTCATCAAGGCTGTTGCAAAAATTAAATCCGTCTCGAAACCAAAACTCGTTTGTAACGAAACAGAAATAATTAAATGAAATGGAAACACAATTGCTTCGAGACAAAACTCGTTTGAATCGAAACAATAATGTAATAGAAACTTTTACTTCGAGACAAAACTTGTTTGAATCGAAGAAACAATTTCTCTAAAATTCCTAAATTTTATAACTGGTATCGTGGTTGTAAAATCTGTTTTAAGATTGTAAGGATATTGTGCCCGATACCAATTATAAAATATAAGAAATATATTACGAATTACAAATCAGAAATGAAATTACAATACACGGAAATAAATAAAATACGAAAATTAAAATTACAAGTAAAGGAAATAATAATACGGAAAGTAAATTACAATACGGAAAAATAAAGGCTGAGTCTCGTGTTTGACACGATTTCCTTAAAACAGATTCGAAGTCTGTTTCCCAGGGTACAACAGCCAAAGCAGCGTGTACTGCCGGAGGTAACCAACTTGCCTGAAAAATCACGTGAATTGAAGGTGTTCTTCGTTCTTGGAAGCAGCAACGTCTTGCCGTTAAAGTGCAAAAAAATTTCAAGAATGCAAAGTGTATTCCAAGTCTTTCAAGTATATCAAAAAATGTGTGTTTTGGTGTTTGCATCTCCATCCCTTTTATAGGAGATGAGTTGTAACAACAACTTAATTATATTCAATTGTAATAATAATAAAAAAAACCATTTTTTTATTAATAATTAAATATAATAATTTCATCATTAAACCATGAGTTGTAACAACAAATTAATTATATTTAATTGTAATAAAAAAATATTTTTTATTAATAATTAAATATAATAATTCTATCATTAAACCATTTCTGTAACGGCTCTAGAATTGTCTAGATTCGTTCAAGACACGAACGCGGCTCGCACAAAAAAAAATACCTTATACAAAGTACGAGGCAGATGCGAGTGCACACAAGTTTAATGATTTGCTATTGCTTGGACCCAAGTTTTGTCTTGGAGTAACTTGTCATGCTTGTCAAGGCTCCTCATTATAAACCACTCATGGTTTGGTCCATCTTCCTATGTGGGACAAGTTTTCACACTTTTAACTTGCGTTTTTCCACATCAAACACCAATCTTTGAGCATCGATATCTCATTCATCTTAGCTCCGTTTTGGACGTTCTTTATATCGTTGTAATCCTCTCTTCAAGGAGAATACACACCCATAAAATATTGATTATATATCTCACAACTATATATAATTATATTTGGTCCAAAAACATGGAAAATACATTTTTTCCTTTGAAAAATTCACACTTTTTTCCAACATATATTTGGATTTTGAAATCAAACCAGCTTGTATTACCTACCAATAGTTAAATAGTATATATTTATATTAAATGTGTGTGTCTATATATGTACATATATGATCAAGAAATGTAATATAAAATTCAAAGTTGACAATAAAGAATATGTAAAAAATTTTAGAAAAAAAACTTATTATAAAATTCAACTTTAACAAAAAAAAAAATGTATTCATGACCAGTTAAAAACAGAAAATTTCAATTCATTATTCTTTATCAACCAAACAATTAGTCATGACCTTTTATCGACATAAATAAATTTTTAATATTCTTTCTCGATCATTATAAAATTTTTTATCATAACTTTATTGAAAAATTTTAAATTTTATATTAATTTTCATAAAAGACAAATATGCATTTTTAATATAAAATATAATAGAAATTATACAACTCATTATTTTTAAAACTTTAAAATACACTAAAAAAGAGCCGTTTAAATAAATTATTATCAATCTAATTTAAACTTAGGGGCTGTTTGATTACATTTTTCATTAAGTGCCGTCTGGATTTAGAGAGCTGTCTGGATTAAGTAATGCTAACTAGAGAAATTTTATTGGAAAAAATAAGAGGGGGTAATATTGGAAAATAAATGGTCTGAATGGGAAACACATATGGTCTCTTGGCTTATTAATTGGGCTGACTGAATTTGAGTTCTGATTTTAATAAGTCGTTATCAAACAAAGCTTATTTCAAATGGACTGACCAGATTTTTTTAGATTAAGTCTAATAAGTTGTTATTAAACAGACCCTTAATCAAAGTCAAATACATTTTAAACAATCAAACCGACCTATAAGGCTTATCTATATATCTACTTAATAAACAAATTTTATTCAAATATAGTTTATGAAAAAATTGTAATAAAATAAGCATTATATTATTATACACATGGAACGCATGCACAAACCGACACACACCATTATGGATTTATGGCACATGTACACTCCCACACTCTTATGCATGATCAATTTACAAACACATCTATACTCTCTGTCACACAAACAAACGTATGCATATACACATATAGAGATGAGCATGGGGCACTTAACGTCTAAACCCAAATCATAATCAAACTAATCCATTAATTAAAATACTCTTCTATTTGGTTTCGGTTATCGTTTAAAAACTAATGATACAGTTATAATCATCAGTTAAATCGCTTATCCCCAAATGGATTTTATATATGTCTTGACATTGTTAATTAAGTGATTAAATTTTTATATAGAAATGAGATCGTATGAGAAATCAAATATTCATGAGATATGTTGAATCAACGTTTCATTTCGTGATTCAACAAAAATATCGAATCAAAAATAAAATTATCATTTTATCTTTGATTCAACACCTGTTGTTGAATTACCTAGTGACATGTTGATCCAACATATATATTTTTTTATTCAACATTTCACATATTTTTAACCAATATATAATTTCTTACAGGATCCATATGTGTGTGTGTGTAACTTTTCGGTTGATAATTGGTTGGAAGCTTCTTTTACATTTTTCGGTCGGGTATTTGTTCACTTTAATTGTATCAAGAGAATTGCTAACTTAATAATGTTAAATGTATTTGATCAATGTTTTCCAATGAAATACTGAGTGATCTATTTGTTGCTGCTAACACGTCCTTGTAAAACTTTATTATTATTATTATTATTATTATTATTATTATTATTATTATTATTATTATTATTATTATTATTATTATATATATATATATCCTTGTAAACTTTCTTATTTTGTCTATATTATTCTAAACTTTTAAAACTCTCTTATATTTCCCAAACTAGATTATAACCCGCGGACATGCGAGTAAATTAAATTAAGTTAATTAATTAATATTATAATATTTTTTTTCGGATAGACCCTACTTCTAAAATTATATTTTACAATGTTTGTTTTTATCATTTTGATAATTTTGTGGCACTAATTGTCACTAATTTTACGACATGTGTCACTTTGGTAATGTTTAGTCTTCTGCAAACCAAAATTTACTTAAACGTCATGAATTATAATATAATGCTTAACAGTGAATAAAACAAAGCAAAACCATTAGGGCATAACTTCTATTTCAGCAAACGCAATACCATTCACAAAATCACAAGTATTGGTGGGGAGGAGGGGGGACATATATTACCATTGAGGGGCATGGTTTCTATGTGATATCTAGATCATTTTTACATAACTTTTGGTTATTTTATTTTGTTTATGTCCTTAACTTTACTTCCACATTAAATACAATTTGGTACAAGTTGTTATAAGATCAGAAAATACAATTTGAGAATTCATAATTAAAGATGAAGATGAAAGAATGTATGCAGTTTGAAATTTACGAATGTAAGAATATTTAACAGTATTTATAGATTTAGAAAAGGCAGGAAGGCTCTATTTATGGGCATGATATTTGTTTTATATCAAAAGAATATATATATATATATATATATATATATATATATATATATATATATATATATATATATATATATATATATATATATGGGTATATACAAAGTCATAGCAAAATTATTTAAGGGAAGAAGTTGGAGTGATTTTGGGGATATTATTTTTCATTACTAAAAGTTTGTAGTCTCTTTTATTTTATAGCTAAAATACTTTCTTAAAACAACTGTAATAAAATTTCGTATTTGATTTTTTCAATTAATAACATTTCGTATTTTTTCAATTTATAGGATAACAGACAATACTTTCTTAAAACAACTTGTAGCAAATTTCGTCCCTGATTTTTCAATTAATAGGATAACAGACTATCTCTTTTATATCAAATCAAAAGAATATAATATATATAGGTATTTTTAAAAGTCAAACAAATTTATTTTAGAGAAGAAATTGGAGTGATTTTGGGGATATTATTCAACATTCCTAAAAGTTTGTAGTCTCTATTAAAATTGGCTAATTACTTTCTTAAATTATCTGGAAGCCAATTTCGCAATGAATTAAAAAAATGGCATAAGTATAATTATTGAATTTAATTAAGGGTATAAGAGACATTTCATAAATAATTACGAGTTGTCATTAATCTGGACCAATAATTTCTTTCCATCCAATGGTCCAGAAACTCCAAGTGATTTTTTTATTTTATATAGTGTAGATATCTAGTTAATTATTATTAAACCATTTAAGAATTTAAAACAATATTTTTTTTAATTCTCTCGATCATTTATTAAATCTATACCGATTTGTAATAAAATAATTGGTTTCACAACTGAACTAATTTCTAGTTAAAGCTTTCATAAAAATAATCTAAGGGGGCGTTTGGTTCGCAGATTTTTTTCCTTGGGATTTGCATTTTGTCAAAGGATTTGCATTATGCAGGATTTGCATTTGTCAGGATTTTGTCAAATAATCTACATTATCTTTTAGGAAAAAATGTTAATCTGAAAAATGCAAGGTAACTGGGATTTAAAATCCTAGGGGGGAGGCTGGGTTTTTAAATAATAAAGAATGAAGGGATTTCAGAAATCTTGGGATTTCAAATCCTTACTGAAATCTGCGAACCAAACACAGGATTTTAAATGCAAATCTCAGGGAATTCCAGGAAATCCACGAACCGAACGCCCCCTGAGTAGTTAGAATTCAAATACTTCACTTGTATATTTTTGTGATCTGGTCTTCCTCGGCTAGTATTAATAAAAATTTTATTTAATCGTCAGTCAATTTTTTTATAAAATTGGATTAACATATATTTAATGTGATTCATGTTTTGTATTTTTATGTAAACAATTAATGATGATAAGTTGAGTATCAGTGTGAAATTGTAATTGTAGCAATATAGTGTGTGTAACATTAGATGCACTTACATGCCGGCCGCTGATTGTTTTTTTTTTTTTTTTTGGCTTGGGGTTTAAGAGACCAATGCGTGTTTTAGTTTGGGTTCGGGTTTAGGAGGAATACGTTGGGGATTTAATAAATGAGTGAATTAAAAGGGTAGTATTTTGAATTTTTAAACGATTTAATGACAACTAATTAGACATTCGGACATATACGAGAGTTTTAAAGGTTTAGATGTAATAAGAAAATTTATGCTTAGCTAGTTATCAAGTTTTAAGAAAAAGTATATAAAATTCATCCTTACGTATATATTTGTTTTTGTGTTTAGTAATTACGGGCAGACAACATTTCTAGCAGTGTAGATCTATAGGTGGGTTGAAGCTATCCTTTGAGGTTGGTTTGGAAATAAATAATTAATCATCTATATATCATCATATATATAATTATGAAATTGGGTGGTTAATCGAAAAATATCCATTATAGTACTGTAGTGTATCTCTGAAGTTTCATGTGTCCATAAATAATCATCGAAACTAAATTTGAACAAAACCCTCAAGAAAAGGTTACCTTAATCAAACATAGATTAATTAATTAATTAATTATGTTGTAAATTAATTATAATTGGATGGATAAACACTCGATCACATCGAATTGAATTGAATGCTTCAGGTATTGACGACTGGTTTTGGTACTGACTTATCAGTCAAGAATTAAATTAAAGGGTTGGTAAAGACTCCTTTTTATTACACATGACAAAATAATGTCACAAATTTAGAGGTCTATCTGTCTTCTACTTAATTTCCGAAAACAAATTAATAATACAGAAATGTGACATATCATTAATGCAAATATTTTATTTAATTATGTAGTTGTAAACCATGAATTAAAACTTGTACCTTCATTCTCACATTTATAGACGGACTCTATAGTCATCATCAACCATGCTTATATACATGCTTTCACATTATTTATATATAATGGTAGCTCTGTATGAGATCAAATGAAACCAAATCAAATATTTGTGATAAACTTGAGAAATGTTGAATCACTTTTTTATTTCATTATTAAACAAAGATTGATAAGATGTTAAAGAATAACATAGTTAAAGATATACTGTGAGGTTAATAACTTCCTTCTCGTGTGATGCATAATCCTTTCCACGTGATGCATCGTACTTTTTCTTGGTGATGCATTGTGATTTTCCAATGTTTTTCATGCTTAAAAATTTTCCTTTGAACCCAACCAAATATATATATGTTGGATATGGCCAGCTGTCTTCACTCGTATGCAATCAATGTGTTTCCACAAATATAATTAGTCAAATTATTTTCCGGTTAACGTCAAACCCAACTACGTTAGTTGAAACATCGTCAAGGTAGGTAATGAATATAAAGACTTATGTCTATAACATCCACACAATTCAAATCAATACATTTTTACTTTATCCCTCGATCTTAAAATAAGTTTATTTCTATTTTAATTTCTCCCATGCATGTTAGATGTTAAATATTTATTTCATAAAGTGTTCCAGTTATATTTTAATTGTGTGATTCAAATAATTTTATTTTCTAATAAATGCATTTGGTATAATATATTATAAATATAGATTAAGAATAAAATGATCATGTGGTTTATATAGTATAAACCGTCATTAAAAAATATATAAATATAAATTTTAACAAGAAAGTACATCAAACTTCTAAACCGAAAAAAGTTATAAAGTTTACTTTTGATAAAGAAATGGTATTGAACTATTGATAATCAATTAAAATTGTAAAAGAGATTTCATAACTATTTGTTAAAATTTATATTTTATGCTAAATATCTTGATAATTTGCATTTCTATATATGTAGGTCGTAGGATCTTAAAAGTAAAAATAACCATGGTTTAAGAACTACACTACTAGTTCAATCGTTGGACAGATGACTGGTCGAGGTCCCAACTTTTTGACACACGGTTTTTTGCTACAATCTAGATCAACGATAACCGATCAGTTATAGTGCAAACTAGCAGGCCGAAAAACATGTTAGAACCGGATCTTGTTTACTTTCTCTCAGCACTCTCTAATCTCATTTAACTCTAATTTCATTTAATAAATAAAAATCCAGTGGGATCTTGGTACAACTTTTTTTTACTTGCTTTAGAGACCATGACTATGTGTGACCACAATCAAGACTTAAGAGTTTAGCACGAGTGTGTGACCAACGGAGCTTATATATTGGACATGGTCTTGTTTTTAAAATCACATGATTGCTAGTTTGATGCGAGGTTTGAATTTCAAAACAATTAAAACAACCACAAATCCACATACACGTTCTTAATGTGTTATCAATGTCATATTCTTATGTCCTACTTATATAGAATTCTATACCCTATGATGTGACAAAATAGTTCTTTCTAAGATTATGTATTTCACTTATGACCAAATAAAAATCAAAAGTAATTTTTAAAAGGAGTTGTTATATGCACCCATTTTATTTATCACATATCCCTTATGTCGTCATTTTAACCTTATCAGTCAATCATAATTAAAAAAATATTATAATATTATACAAAAAACATCACACCAAGAGGATGTGCATCATCACACAAAGGGAGTGTGATAAAATATCACCATTTAAAAATAATAATAATAATAATAATGTTTGTCATGTACTATATTCTATTTTTGGGACAATTGGTAGAATCAGTGTGGCTTTTAGAATTATAGGATTATTGGTTTAATGTCCTATTTGAATTATAGAACCGTTGTAATTAAAACAACCACGAATTCACATCCACATTCTTAACATGATCAATGTCATATTCTTAATTATGACCTACTTACATTTAATTCCCTACACATTGATATGGCAATATATCATTTATTGCTTTGATGACGAAATGTCAAATCAAGAGTAATTTTCAAAGTATTAGTCTAAATATCTGATATCGTCAATTGTATATATCTTTATGGATGATATATATCTGTGGACTTTATGCATAATATTTGTTTGGATTTGTAACCACTTGACATAGATTAAGTGGTCACCACCAAAAGTGGGAGAGTTTCCTATTGTTTGGTATCTCGAATTCGAGCTTTGCCAATTACGTTTCTCCTAAGATGGAGGTGTGGGGTTTGATTCAATACCCTCAAGGTGTCTAACAAAAAATAGGTACTAACCACTAACATATTAGTTGTTTAAAAAAAAAATATTTGTTTGGGTTTGTTGGTTTGTAAGATTAAATGTATATTTTGATCGTCTGTTATTGTTATTTTGGTTGAGTATATGAAAAAATGAAAGAATTTGATTGTCGTGCGCTTGTTTTCTAACCTAGCCGATTATCACAGCAGCCGCCTCCAATTGTTTCTCTCATTTAGCGTCCTCCATTTCTTGTTTCAAATTTTTTATGAAACAGTATATAAAAGATTATTATAATAGTTTAAATATTCTTAAATTATTTATTGTTAAATAATTCGTAAATGAATAAGTATATTATAAGTAAAAATACATAATAAATTAAAATCTTTCATTATTATATACATATTTTCATTTTGATAATTTTGCAAGTTCAAAACGTATAAAAATCAATTGCTTATTTGATGATTGTGATAGAAAATAACAGAATTTAAGTTACAACATCTTTTAAAAGAATTATTAAGAGGGTGTTTGGTTTTGCGTTATTAATGAGATTATTAGCTTATTATGTTACATTAACGCAAATAATTGGTTTAAAGTGTTTGGATTGTATACGTTAATAAGTAATTATTTGCGTTTAGAGTTAATCCTACCACAATTTATTATAAATTAAAACGCAAATGCAAACACTTTAAAAACTGATTATTTGATAATTATGATAGCAAACAGCAGAAGATAAACCAAACACTACATTTCCGGCAACACTTATTGTTACAGCTATTATCTGATTATTAGTTTCCAAAACGCTACAACATTTTTTCAAACGCAAATCCAAAAACACTATAAGTTATTAGTTTTCAAAGCACAATAACATTTTTTCATAATCTAAACCAAACAACTCTTACAATGTGGGATCGTAGTTTTTTTTTAACATATTCATATTTCCTTAATTAACATGCAGGTTTATAAATTAATTTAATTTGAAATATTCGATCAGCGATGACGTCCAAAATATTGTTTCGTGTAGTTCACATTTAACTTATTCATGATTGAATGTATCTACCTATATATATATATATATATATATATATATATATATATATATATATATATATATATATATATATATATCTAGAATTAAACTAATTTCCTTTTGTGATTATAAAATATTAATTAAGTTAATGTCAATACCAACAGCTTAGACTTTATTTAAATTCATTACACTTTTTATATATTATATATATATGATTAGGTTCCGGTAAAATTTCTCAATTCCGTGAGAACCACTCTAAATTTTGAATATTAAATATATAAAATTATGCATTTAATTCTAAAAATTGTACATTTGAGATGAAAGTAATTAAACTTCAAATGGTAGATCAGACAATTTGAGAGACAAACCTTTAAAAAGCAACTTGTTTCGAGCTTTTCCATATCAAATATAAGAAAGACCATAGCAACCATTGCCAAACCAAAGACTGAAGCAGAGAGAAAGAAGAAGACACGCTATGTGTGATCAAGGCTAGCAAAATATCAGAATTTAGAAGGAACAACCAACCCCCACCATGAAAATATGCAAGTCCATAGAACTTTTGAGATTCATGTAATATCCATTATTTATTGAACTAAATTGCCAATTATATTATTTGTGATGTTGTTTTTTGTTGTTACGTAAATCATAATTTACTTTGATAACTTTGTATGCTATCTATATCTATTCTATCTATTCTATTATATGAGTAACTAGATGGCACGTGGCATCTAGATAGAGCGCCAATTGGCTTAACATGGGATTGCCACGTGTGCCTATCAATTTCCTATTAATTTGCTTCTAAAATTTGTTTTTTCCAATCTATCTATAATAAATAATTTAAATAATATCTAATCAAATCTAAATCTTATCTAATATAAAACTCAAATTTGAATTTGAATGATAACTTTTCTTTTATATATTTATATTTATATTTATTGTATTATATAAATAGATATTATAAATTTGATAAAATATATTTAAAAATTATCCTACAAGATTAATGAAATTAAAATTTTAAATGTATACCCATGTTATACATGGGTTTATAAACTAGTATATTAACAAAAGAAAACATCTCAGGACACGTGTCATTACCTCATCTCTCTAAATTTTTGGTTTCCCGCCTTTTTCCATAATTAGATTTTTAATTTTACTAATTCATTATTAAGAATATTTATAGAATCTAATTCAAATATCTTCATATTTAACACATACAGTTAAAAAATGAAATATTTTAAAAATGCTAATATTAATCTAAGTTTATTTTTAAATAACTTTTTAATTGATTTAAATAACTTTCAGATTTAATTACTAATGTTAGCTAACTATTCATTTTTTTATATATTTAAAAAGTAAAAATAATGCAATATTGAAAATAAGTTGTTTTATAATTTTTTTTCTGAATCTTACAATTTTTTAAATTGTATTCTATGTAAAAAGCAAATTTTTAGTTTTTTACTTATACATAAAAATCTAAAAATAAAAAGTTTTGAAAAGATGACACACGATAAATACTATTCTTACATATTTAAAAATAGAAATTTCTTAATTATCCTTAATAACAAAAGATAATACTATTTTCGTATTTTTTTTAAAAAATAAACATTTTTGTATGTAATTGACGTTTTATGTAGATTTTTAATAAACATTTATATATAAAATATCCATGTAATACGTCGGTTAATAACTAGTTCATTTATAAAGAAAATAAATATTGATTTGCATTCGTTACATATTATTCGCAATTTGTAGGTGTTGTGTATTATTAAATTCTCTCTACAAACAAAATGTCATTTAGTGACACACGAGAAGTGTAATTAAAAGTCAAATAAGTGTCACTAGGTGTCAAAATTTTCTACCTACGCAACAAAAAGAGTGGGTAAAAATGGAGTGTGTATAAATTTAGTGACTAAAAATGTATGTGGGTATAGGTCTCAAGTATTTTTGTGTCAGTACTTTAAAAGAATATGATTAAAAGATTAATCTATACCAACTCTTTTTAATAAGTGACACTAAAAGTATGATATAGTGACACTTTTTTGTGTCACTAGAAACATGTGTTATTAAATGACACTTTTCTGGTAGTGTCATTAGTAATTTAAAAGTTGTAGTTTATAAAGAAAAACAATTACTATTCAAACAAATCTGTGTATTACACAGGTAAATAAACTAGTTCATTCATTTGAACTTGTTAAAATAATGTAATTTCTAATTCAATAATTTGTATTTTTTTTCGTTGCCTTTAAAACAAATTATCCATGTAATAACGCTAATGCATATGTTACTTTTTCATGTCAATTCTCATGTTGCCTTCTTTTTTACATAACAAGATTTAAACCATTTTTAAAACATAAGATGTCAACATGAACTAAATTTTATTCTTTTTTACACCAACTACTTCAAGCTTACTTCATAATCCATGCTTATTCGCTCGATCATATATATTTATAAATAACATTACCCTAATCCTACTCGAATCATATTTTTCTATAAATATTTAATTTGCACAATGTACTAGACATTAATGATTAATATTATTTCCATGCATCAAACTAATTAATTTGTTTTCGGGCATGTTTATAATTCTGTAATGTAATAAGTTAATAACTCATTTCAAAATCAAAACTTAACAACGATGGACTAACTGTATCATTTTCATGATCGAGGTCTTATATATATATATATATATATATATATATGTCATACTTAAACAAGTTTCAGATCTACCTTTCTTATATTTATATTTTAGCTTGACTTATGAATATTAAATACTCTTCACTGACCGGCCGCCGTTCAAGAGAGATCCCGAAGGCTCGAACTTTTTGCTAGCTTTGAAACATGGGCCGAAGGAAAGAGGAAGACCAAATAAAGTCGCGGTAAATAAATAACATTGGTCTCACATTTTAATTAATGGAGGCTGATATGGAATGTGACATAATTATAATATAGATTGAATAAAAACTCATTAAAGTAGCAACAAAAATAAAATGAAGGGTGGTAAAAATGATAAAGAAATATTTATTTCTTTTCATATGAGAGAAAACTAATTACTCTATCTTCGATCGATGATTCAATATAGATGAGTTATCATGTGAAGTATATGAAGATAGTATATCCTGAGGGACTCAGATTGTAAATATAACTTAATGTTTGTTAGCTTGGTTAGTTAAGTTGGTTAAAACAGATTAGTTAGAGTTGTTAGTTTTTGCTTATAAATACTTCTTTCCCTCTGTAATTGTAATCACTTTTCAGTGAATGAAGTTTGATCACACTTGATCTCTTCCTAAATTCTCCGCTTTTCTTATGGTATCAGAGACTAGTTGCTAATGAACGTCCTTTATGTGCCAGATTTTAAGATTAACCTTCTTTCAGTTGGTAAATTACTGAGCAATCAAAGGTTAATTGGGATCTTTTATCCTAATTCATTCACCTTACAGGACCCTTCAACTGACCAAATTGTAGCAGTTGGCAAGGGCTTTGGAAACCTTTATACATGCAAGACAGTTTCATCAATGGGGGACCAATTTGGACTTGATGAAACTAAGGGTAATCATGTTGCTAGTCATGTAATAAACATAGCTGATTTTCATGCTAGACTTGGTCATACATCTGTGTCCAAAATGTTGCATATTGATGCATGTAAAGCACTGGCTAATAGAGATTTCTTCTGTGAAACATGTATGATTGCCAAACAGCATCGTTTACCATTCAATAGAAGTACCACTATGGCATCTGTTCCCTTTGAATTACTGCATATTGATCTCTGGGGTCCATATAAGGTTGCTGCCATTAATGGGGCACATTACTTTCTAACCATTGTAGATGACAATACTCGAACCACTTGGACATATTTGGTTCACACTAAAGATCAGATTGCTCCTATTCTGTCCACCTTTGTCTCCTTTATAGAAAATCATTATCAAGCTAAACCAAAATTTATACGGTCTGATAATGGCACTGAAATAGTTAATAAAGAAGTCCAATTCCTTTTACAAGCCAAGGGAATTATTCATCAGAAGTCAATGGTCTACACACCTCAGCAAAATGGAATTGTTGAAAGAAAACACAGACATCTTTTGGATACTGCTAGAGCCATGAAGATCCATGCAAATCTGCCTGATTATTTTTGGGGAGATTGTGTTTTGACTGCAACACACTTAATCAATAAAATGCCTATGGAGATTCTATCATGGAAATCCCCTTTTGAGGTTCTTCATGGAAAGCCACCTAGTTATGATAACCTGAGAGTGTTTGGATGTTTGTGTTATGCTGCTGTAACAAAACCTCATAAAGATAAATTTGGTCCAAAAGGTATCAAATGCATTTTTGTAGGATATCCAGCAGGGCAGAAAGGATATAAGCTTTATGATATTCAGAAGAAAGAAAATTTTTTTGAGCCGAGATGTCATTTTTAAGGAAACAATATATCCTTTCTCTCAAACTCAGCAGCCTGTTCCTTCTACTACCTTATTTCCTATTGCTGAGAGTACTCTTGCATCAGAAGACGATGACTGTTTGCCTAATCCAAATGTTCCTGCAACAGAAGATAATACTTCTTCTGCTCATCTTAATGCATCTGATTCTCCGTCTCCTATTAATCCTCCTGTTCGAAGATCTTCTCGTTCTGTTGTTCCACCAGTTTGGCTGAAAGACTTCATCACGACAACTCATAATGCATCTGCAGTTTCTAATGAAAAGGCTACTACCTATCCTTTGTTTAAGGATACTGATTTCCAGAATTATCCACCAGATTATGTTGCTTTCTTGGCTAATATTTTCACTACTGCAGAACCTACAAGCTACAAACAAGCATCTCAAGATTCTCAGTGGGTGGAGGCCATGAATAAAGAACTTGCAGCCCTAGAACACAATGATACATGGGAACTCACTACTTTACCCAAGGGACACACTTCAGTGTCTTCTAAATGGGTTTACAAGACTAAATATAATGCTGATGGATCTGTAGAAAGACTTAAGGCCAGACTGGTTGTCAGGGGTTTTGATCAAAAGGAAGGTGTAGACTACAAACATACATTTTCTCCAGTAGCTAAAGCTGCCACTGTGAGAACTATGATTGCAATTGCCACAGCAAAGGATTGGCCCCTTCATCAATTGGACGTGAATAATGCGTTTCTACATGGCTATATTGAGGAGGACATATACATGAAACCACCTGAAGGATATTTCAAGGCCAAAAAAGGACAAGTGTGTAAGTTGAAAAGGTCCTTATACGGTTTGAAGCAGGCATCTAGGCAGTGGAATCAAGAATTATCAAAGTTTCTTATATTCCTTGGTTTCAAGCAATCAAAGCATGATTATTCCCTGTTTGTGAAATATGAAGGCCAGAATTTTACAGCTGTATTGGTGTATGTTGATGATGTTCTGCTCACTGGGAATTGTAATGCTGAGATCTGTGCTACTAAAGCTGCCTTAGATGACAAGTTTACCATCAAGGATTTGGGTTTGGCAAAATATTTCCTAGGAATTGAATTATGCAGAACAGAATCTGGTACTTATTTGAACCAAAGGAAATACATACTTGATCTTCTTACTGATGCTGGTTTGACAGCTGCTAAACCTACTCCATTTCCTCTTCCTCAGTATTTGAAGTTATCACTTGATAAAGGTTCAAGCATGGCAGATCCTGAGTCCTACAGAAGATTAGTGGGAAGACTGCTTTATCTCACCATGACCAGGCCAGATATATCATATGCAGTGCAGCATTTAAGCCAGTTTGTTTCTGCTCCTAAAGAACCACATATGCAAGCTGCTCTGCATCTTTTGAGATACTTAAAGGGTACTATCTCTAAGGGTTTATTCTATCCAGTGCAACCTCAGTTAAAGGTGACTGGGTTTTCTGATGCAGATTGGGCCTCATGTTTAATGACAAGAAGATCTTTAACTGGTTTTTGTATTTTTCTGGGACATTCTCTTGTCTCTTGGAAAACTAAGAAACAAGCTACCGTCTCACGATCTTCAACTGAAGCAGAATACAGAAGTATGGCAGCTACTACAAGTGAACTTATTTGGCTTACCTATCTGCTTCAGGATTTGCACATCCCAGTCAAGGTTACAATTACTCTTTTCTGTGATAACAAAGCTGCTCAACAAATAGCAGCCAATCCTTGTTATCATGAACGAACGAAGCATCTTGACATAGATTGTCATTTTACACGAGACAAAGTTCAAGAGGGATTTCTTCAAACTGCCTACATTCCTAGCAATCTTCAATTGGCTGATATTATGACGAAGGCTTTAGGTGCTGCTCAGCATTCTTTTTTGACAGACAAGTTGGGTCTGAAAGACGTTCCAACTTGAGGGGAGGATGTGAAGTATATGAAGATAGTATATCCTGAGGGACTCAGATTGTAAATATAACTTAATGTTTGTTAGCTTGGTTAGTTAAGTTGGTTAAAACAGATTAGTTAGAGTTGTTAGTTTTTGCTTATAAATACTTCTTTCCCTCTGTAATTGTAATCACTTTTCAGTGAATGAAGTTTGATCACACTTGATCTCTTCCTAAATTCTCCGCTTTTCTTATATCATCATCTCACTTTTAAAGTAATAGAACATATATTTTTTTTCTTTTTGAAATACTCATATATGAATATTTTCAAGTGGTTTGTTTATGTGATTTTTTCTAAAAAAAATTATATATGAACATATTATATATGAATACTTTAATTAAGTGGTTTGTTCATCTATAAATATTTGTTAGTAGTATGTTTTAGTGTTGTTACATATTATATAAAAATATCTTCCGGTGCACTATTTATATTATATTTTCTAAAATATTCAGTCTATGAATATCTTTTTAACGGTAGTTTTATATTATAATTCCATATTCATCTATGAATTTTATTATCATTCATAATCACTAATTATTAGAAGAATAATAAAAGAGTTGTATATTTTAAAAATTAATTAATATGAGTTGTTGTAAATCAGTTGCTTATGTATTACACTAATTCATTTTCATAATATTGCTTTCATAATATTGGTTCAAGCAAATAGTACGTAAAGAATGAATCGATTATTTTCATAATATTGCTTTCATTTAGTCTGGTGTGCATACGCTCATTAATCTTACCATTGCAATTCAAAGAGTTGGTTTTTTTTTTATTTCTTTCAATGTCATTACTCATAATTGGTGATTTTATCCTCTTATTTTTTTTTTTTTTTTGTATTTTATAAAATACAATAAAATCATTTAAAATTCATACATTGTGAACAAATATTATTGTCTGAATACTAAGATTTTTATCTATATTAGTTACACTAATTATTAGAAATGAAAAATAAATGTAGTCATGAAAATGTTGGAGGATACCGAACTACAAATTCTTCTAGTTCTAGTCATATTGATCTCTTGTATCTCTTACACTTTTGTAATTTTTAAGTTCAATCAAGTATGTTAAAATTTACCTAAGGTGTATTTTAATTTGGGTTTAATATTAAAAAAAAAAACAACATATTTTTACGTTTTTTTTGTGGTTTAAAAAACTTACTTGATATGTAATTTTTTTACAATCATATTTAAATCAACGTTACATACATTATATGTAATTTCAGATACATCATTAATTTTATGTCCTTGAATTTTTTGTGAATTGTCACATGTATTTATGTGAATGGTCATTCACGTGATTTTTTCAACCATTTACAATATTTATTTTTTGAATATTAATGTATGAATGTAAAAATATTTTGATAAAAAAATCTTATAATATTGGTTTATACATGTTTATGTAAAAAAATCTGCAAATGGTCGCACAATGGGGTGCGTTCGGTGCTCTCGATTATTTAGGGACTAGGGTACTCCCTTTAACATAATTCTATATACATGTGTGTGTGCGTGCGTTTCAAAACTTGGACCAACAATAACACAATGGTGCTTGTGCCAAAAGATTGTGAGCCATATATATACCACCTCCTTGGAGAAAAAGTGTTGTGATATTTTGTTGCAATGGCATATGCATATCGAGCATAATGTTTTAAAGACTTGGTAAAATTCATTGTAATATTATAAGTTCTATAACACACTTATAAGTTAGAAAACTTTATGATATATAAAAAGTGGGTATTGGCAAATGCGTAGCCATTCTTCAATACAACTTAGAGCTTCAGTATTTTTGCGTCAAAGAAATGGGCTGATTTACTCTTTTTGAGAATTTAATGAATAAATAAATTGAATTATTATTTTCAAATGTCGAATTGTGGGTTGGTTCATTTTAAACGGCCCAGCTACATTGCAAATAAACAAATACGTTGGCACATGGGCCGTTGTTTTTTACTACATTGTATTGGGCCAATTCCATCTCTGGGCCATCATACCTTTTACTTTTAACAACTACGAAAATAATATAATAAAATGGTGTTTCTACTTTTGGAATACATATGATTATGATAGCATTAGTATTAGTAAGCATAGCAGGATGCCAACATGAAATATTCTTCGTATGACGCCGTCAGTCATGGCGCCACCTAAACGCGTACAATTATCGCCGTTTTTGTGGTCCCCCCCTAATTAGTGGATTGCTACTACAAGAAAATACAACTATTTTATTTTAATTTTTAAGAACAACACGATATTTAATATTAATTTAATGAGTGATTCAAAATTTTTTTTAATGAAGATTATCACTCGTTTATATTAAACAACTAATTTCTTACATTATAAATTCGGTAATATTCTTGCGAAAATTATGGTTGTTTTTAGTAATTATTTTCAGTTTTAATACAATTAAAAGTTGAATGTTATGATTTCAACGAAATATAAACTGTTATATTGTTCAAGGAAAAAACAACTATGACACTAAAAAGTATAAAAGTTTTGAAAATATTTTAATTAAAAATAAATTGAAAACATTACAAAGCCTCCACTACTACCATTTATATATTTTTCAAATTTTAGTTATTTATTATATATTGTATTTTTTTTAATGTTTTTAATTTTTCAAATCTATTTTCCGTCGAATTCTGGCAACGTGCTGGCTTGTCATATTGTCTCTTTTATTATTGTACTCAGGTGGACTTTTATTCTTGCCGGTGGCCGCCTCCTAAATTATCAAAACCATAAATATGTTGCATAAAAAGGTATTAGAATATATTTTTTTTAATAATATACTCATATAACATTGCTTCCCTTGATAAATTATATATATTTTTAAATTATTTCATTGTATGTTTATAAATTTTTTTTGATTATGTATGATTATAACCTTTTTTTAAATATTGAATTGGAAGTACCGGAAAAAGCCAGGGAAGCCATTGAACTTAACATGGGTTTGGTGGCAGGTGAATCACTTCCTCAAGGCAAAACTTGATTCTGAAAATAATTTAAAAAATTATGCACAATCAATTAAATAAAATAATAATAATAATAATAATAATAAATAAGGGAAAGTGTGACCTTTAAATTCAGGCATTGGGGAAATTAACAGAAAACACGCATCGGCCAGTTGGGCCATTTTCTCCTAATCATTCTCATCTGATCTTGATTCTCTTCATACCAAAACCATGCCTCCGCCGCGTTTACATTTCCTCCTCCTCAACACCCTCCTCCTCTCCGCTGCCTTCCTCCACACTTCTTATGCCGCCGATGACAATGACAACGATGCAGATGACGTAAGTAATCTTGTCTTCGAGAACCAGAGTCTCCGGAGAGCATACATTGCTCTCCAAGCATGGAAAGCCGCCATCTTTTCCGACCCTTTTAACTTCACTGCCAATTGGACCGGATCGGACGTTTGTTCCTACGGCGGCGTATTTTGTGCTTCATCATTGTTCAACGTATCTAATAGGGTGGTTGCCGGAATTGATCTCAACCATGCAGATATCGCAGGTTACCTTCCACCAGAGCTTGGCCTTCTCACTGACCTTGCATTGTTCCACATTAACTCCAATCGGTTTTGTGGCACGGTTCCAAAAACCTTCAAGAAGCTAAAGCTCCTCCATGAGCTTGATTTAAGCAACAACCGTTTCGTCGGAGCGTTTCCAACTGTGGTATTATCCTTGCCGGCGTTGAAGTTCTTGGACCTCCGGTTCAACGAATTTGAAGGGTCTGTCCCGGCAAAGCTTTTCGATAAGGATCTTGATGCGGTTTTTTTGAATGACAACCGGTTTAAGTTCGGTATTCCACCCAACTTGGGTAAGTCACCGGTATCGGTGCTTGTTTTGGCGAACAACGATTTGGGCGGGTGTCTACCGGCGAGTATCGGACAAATGGGGTCGACGTTGAATGAGATTATATTAATGAATGATAATCTAACGAGCTGTTTGCCGGTGCAGATTGGGGCGTTAAAAAAGGTGACGGTTTTTGACGTCAGTTTTAATAGTCTTCAAGGGCCTTTGCCTGCGGCGGTTGCCGGAATGAGGAGTGTGGAGCAGTTAAATGTCGCGCATAATAAGTTGACGGGAGTGGTGCCGGATAGTATTTGTAAGTTGCCCAGGTTGCAGAACTTTACTTACTCGTACAATTACTTTACAGGAGAAGCTCCGTCGTGTGTGGCGGTCAGAGGTGGTGGTAAGGTGTTTGATGACGGGAAGAATTGTATTATCGGGAAAGGAAATCAACGGTCTGTCAGAGAGTGTTCTTCCGGTGATGCACGCCCTGTTGATTGTAGCAAGTTGCAATGTGGTGTGTCTTCAACGGCGCCGGTTTCATCTCCACCACAATCTAAGTCGAAATCGGAGTCTAGGAGGACTAGGCCTGCTCCGGCACCACCTGCCTTTGAGTCTTCACCGACTATGAGATCACGATCTCCACCACCCAAGTCACATGTTAGTCCGCCACCACCAACTGATGGAAGTTCTTCAAAGTCCCAACTTCCACCACCTCCAGTTTCAAAAGTCTCACCAAACGATAGGTTTGCACCACCGCCACCTCAAGAAAGCCACCAGTCTCCATCACCGCCGCCTCCAACGTTTGAATCTTCACCTACAACTCATGTTGCCCAACCACCACCACCACGTCCACCATCACCCTCTCCACCTCCACCTCCGTCACCATCACCGCCCCCGCCGCCATCACCTTCCCCTCCTCCGCCATCACCGCCACCACCTTCGTCACCACCACCGCCACCACCCTCCCCTCCTCCACCTCCACCTCCTTCACCATCACCGCCACCTCCCCCATCACCCTCACCACCTCCACCACCATCACCACCACCTCCGCCTTCACCCTCACCACCTCCACCACCACCACCACCTCATAATTCATCGCCGCCGCCACCTCCTCCTCATTACTCATCACCACCACCTCCTCCACCAATTTACTCACCACCACCAGCACATGCTCAAAATTCATCGTCGTCAACTTATCAACATCATAGCCCACCACCACCTCCACCTCCACCAACCTATCAGACCTCTTCACCACCACAACCAATTGACTGCACTCCACCACCACCACCTCCCAAGCCATGTGAAACCCCTTCTTTGCCTCCGCCACAACAATGGCACCACCAACCACCACAAACTCAATCTCCACCACCACCCTCATATCACCACCATTGGTCAGCACCACCAAAAGAAACTCGACCTCCACCACCACCATATAGACAAGCATACCCAGCTTCCCCACCACCATCATTGCCTCCTCCACCACCATTCGATAACTTGCCTCTTCCACCAGTGATTGGAGTTTCTTATGCCTCTCCACCACCACCCGTGATCCCTTACTACTAATACTCCTGTTCAATACAAATACATACATATACACATTACATACAAACACACTTAACATGCACCGTTAATCTTCCTTCAAATCATTGAAACGACTTGCATAAATCTTCTGGGGCCGAGATTGATGACTTTGTTGGGGGTGATCCTTTTTGGGGGGTATTTCTTAATTTGTTTGGGAAATTGATCACAAATCAATTGTGTTGAAGCATTATACTTTTTTTTTTCATATGGATATAATTTGAGTTTGGAAATTAGGAAAGTATAGAAACTTTTATATTTTTATTTATACATATATGTGAACAAAGATTTATCATTCATGTAAAACATATATCTTACATTCGTTTTTTTACTTGTTGAGTTGGTGTACTTACTGAACAAGGTCAATTATATAAATCTGTGTGTGTGTGTTCATTCTATATATACATGGAACTAGCTTGTTTGAGTCACTGTGACATATCAGGTTTATAGTTTGAGTCTGCTAGATCATGCTCAATCATTCACGCCGCTTCAACCATCCTAAGGTAGGACTTAAACCTCGTACGCTCATCTGCTGCTTATAAACTAGGTCAACCCTTGCTGAAAGTGATTCGTTTTACGATCTTCTGTTGGCACTTTATACAAAGAGTATCCGCACAGTCACGAAAATTCATGCTTGTATTCGTCAACAGTTTTGGTGTCTTGCTTGAGTTGCATTAGCTGCACCTTCAAATGTTGTCTTGCTGGTCAACTGGGCAGTATTTAGTATTTAACATCTCCAAAAACTGCTCCAGTCAAGCATCTTAATCACTTCCTCTCCATAGATGCTCTTTTGGGTTTTTCACCATGCATGCTCGTGCTGCTCCAACAAATAGTGTCGTTACAAACTTAACCTTCTTGCTATCAAGGCACTTAAGAAATACTGAAGATTTCTTTAGTATGACTTATCCGTTCCAATGCATGCATGGATATTGAGTTAACTGTGTCTTCAAACGTGATGGCACTGTATGCGTTAAAATCTTTATATTTTTCAATTCTATATTTCTGTTGTTAATCATGATGTATTGCATCTTCGTTATATGCTTTTGATCTTATATGTCATGTTTAAGTATGCTACTGTATTGTTGTTTCATGACCAACTCTTGGTCCTATACTTAAAATATTTCATCATGTAGATAATAAGTCTTTAAGTCTCTCTATCCACATACTTAGTTATTTTCATCTTATTTATAGAGAGTCTTCAAGGGCACGCTTGTTTTTACCTTACATGTCTTTTTAGTCTCACATTTGCAACCGAGAAGCAATAATAATTTGAAGATTATTTGGTTTCATAAAGATAAAAGACATCTTAAAATCTTATATTTGCTTTTAACTTACAGATATTTAAAAAGTTTTCAAACAAAAAAAGTAAAGTGAGCCTTCATGATTTGGGATTCAAGCTGCTACTTTTGTCGCCGCCTGACAAATATTAAAAACCATAATAGTATGTTGGGGGCGCTTGGCCGGATACGTTGTGACTGCTACCACCATTGGCCGACGGATTCAACCCCACCCTTTCTCTTTTCCGGCGCTTGTCTGTCTCTGTTTTCATCATTTTCGCTTTTGTGCACGAGAAGAGGAAAGGAAATGAGATGGGAGTTATGACATGGGTAATAGGTATTAGTTGGCTTGGATTTTTTAAATCAATATTTGGGCTAAGTGAGGTTTTAATTATTTGGGTTCATTTTTTTTTTTTTTTGGATATCCATTTGTATGTTGAAATGTTGAATTTAAGAAGTTATTAGTTTAAAATTTATAATCAGATAAAAGATTGGAATAATTACTAAAATAGTCAAATCTCACACCTTTATTCACTTTTTAGCCACTTTATATACATTTTACCAAAATAGCCACAATTTACGTGACCACATTTACGTGATAGCCACAATTTACGTGATTTGTACTTTTTTTATTTTTTTAATGCATTACGTTACAAAAGGTGTTTGGTCACGTAAATTGTTGTACTTGATCACGTAAAGTGTGACAAGACATCCCACCAAACATTCATGGGGAAGGAGCAAAAATGGTCACGTAAAGTACAACAATTTACGTGACCAGACGCCTTTTGTAACGTAATGCATTAAAAAATGGAAAAAAGTACAAATCACGTAAATTATGGCTATCACGTAAATGTGGTAAAGTAAAGTGTGGCTATTTTGGTAAAATGTATATAAAGTGGCTAAAAAGTGAATAAATGTATGAAATTTGACTATTTTAGTAATTATCCCTAAAAGATTATAGATTAGTTGCTCAACTAATCATTAACTCTAATATATTATATCGGGTTATACTTATAAAGACAAGTTTTATTATTTAAAAAAACATACAAATATTTTTGCAACTTGAAGGTCTTTGTATCATCTTTTCTTTCAAAGACATTTAAAGACATGAAAAAGATTTTCTACATGTAACATCTTAAAAAACAAACGACACTTAAGTCTCTAAGTTTATACTTAGTTATTTGATGGAAGACAATAGAGAGACTTAAAATGTTTATGTCCAAAGCATGAACAACGTCAAACCATAGTTTGTTCATGCAAAATGTGAGGATAAAACATATTGCTTATGCCTTTGTGTATAACTCTGTAATTTGGCTTTGGATTGGCTTAACATTTGAATGTTATATTTCCCCTTTCTTTTATATCACAATTGTCTTTGTTTAATTTTATGTAAATGTTATATGTTCCTTCTTTTTAATATTTTTTTAGTTGAATAAAAAAGAATATATCGTTTTAAAAAATTTAAGAATTTAATTATATTAGAAAATTTAAATATTTAAATATATGACTGTATAAGTTTAAGGATTTAATAATATTGAAAAAAGTTTACTAACTTAATTACGTTTCTAAAAGGTTTAATGGTTTTCCATAGGAAAGTAAAAATAAGGGATAATTTATTCAAACGCCGCCGAATTATTCAAAAAGTTTTATAAGGTTATCAAGAGTTCAAGACATTATTACCACATTTTAAAGGCCACCCAAGTATCAATTTAGTTTCATTTATACCAATTTCGATAAAAAGTTGTTAAAACTTTATGAAAACTATTAACATACCCCTAATACTAAGGAAAAATGTAAAATAAATTAATACAAAAAAATTAATTATTAATTGTGAACTAGTTATTAGATTGAATATATGTTAATATCTTTAATGTATACAAAAGATATAATACATTTAAATTATGGTTTATTATTTAAAAAAAAAAACCAATATGTTTTTACGTTTTTTTGTAAAAGAGTCCTCAAGTTAAATTTTCTTTTGGTTCAGTGAAATTTGGCTATTAGAACCCGATTTTCAGTTTAAAAAAACCTGTTTTATCAAATATAACCGGGCTTTAATAGTCAAATTTCACAAAAGTAGAAAATAATTAACTTGAGAAAATTTTCAGGAAAAAAATAACATTAAGGAATGAAAACGCAAAAACCATAAAAACATGTTGATTTTTCCATAATAAACCCTTTAAATTAATACTGTTATTATGTATTGTTCATGTATGTGTTTTTATCATTTATAATTTTCCGACAAGGTGTTTGTGAAAATTTGTATAATAAAATAAAAATGAAAGTTGGACGTTTTATAATAAAGTTTTGATAGTTGAATGAATCATCGAAACTTTTTCGATGTTGTTTGAATTTAGGTTTCAAAAAATGTTGCAGCATTTTAGAAACTGATACTCAGATAATCGTTGTTAAGAATAATGCTGCAAAAAATCTAGTGTTTGGATTAACATCTGTTGTTTGCTATAACAATTATCAAATAATATCAAATAATAAGTTTTTAAATTTTGAAAAATATGGTGGATACTCGGATAAATCCAAAACGTAAATAATCATTTATTCATAAACACAATCTAAACACTTTATTAAAATCAATTATGTATGTTATTGTAACGTAATAATATAATAATCTCTTAATCTCTGTCATAACGCAAAACCTCTTGATAAACTTTTGGTCAACTCCAGTCCTCCACACATGTAGTGATGTGCAGAACAACCGAAACTGAATAATCTACCCGAACCGAACTTTAATCGATTCGGGTTAAAATGACCGGGTCATTCATTTTTTTGGGTTTTTTATTCGGTTTAAAGAGTATCCGAATAAGTAATTCGGTATGGTTTACTTGCAGGATTCATGTTCATTCGGGTACCCAGAATAACCCGTTTAATATATATTTATCAATTTGTAATTTTTTTATAATTATAATTTTTTATACATAACTAGTTTATTGACCCATGTTATACATGGGTACGTTAGATAATAGATATAAAAGTAAATTATCATTACAAATATAATAAAAATGTAAGTACATATGTCAAAATTATATTATATAGAGTATATAAAATCATATAAAATATGAATTAAAACCCATGATATGAGGATATACATAATTAACCTTCAAAAAACCAATAAATTTATTCACCAATGTCTACAATTGTATTTCATTTATTGTTTTATTATAATAACCCATTTGAAACAATAAATTCAAAATTTTTGTATGATAATCAATATAGATTAGCAATTTTACAGATTTTATAAAGTTTTGATTACTACTATTTTGTTTGAATCAAATAATTTTTATTAGACAAACATAAATGAATCTATATATTTATTTTCAATGAAAATTAGATTTAAAATAACAAATATGTATTGTATAATTAATTTATGCCCAATATAATGGAGTATATAAGTTAATATTACAAAAAAAAAAAAAAAAATAGATTGTTTGAAAACTAAGTTTTAAATAATATGCAAACCTTGAATTTGAAGATAATATTGTTTTATTTAATTGTAATAGTAGAAAATCAATTAGTAAAATTTTAAATTTAAAGACAACATTTCTATTTCTAAGAAATATTAATTCTACTGATATTTAATGATATTTGTAGGATACTCAATATAAGTTATATAAATAATTTTCTTATTTGATACAAAATAATAAATTGTTAATATATTAAATTGTATTTTTTGTTTAAATTTCATGATAGGAAGATAAAAGAATTATCATATAATATTAAGAATACGTAAGAGTTTATTATTGTATTACTTATTTTTAGTTTTCAAGTTAATTTTAAGCGTAAACTTATGGAAAATAAAAAAATTATTTTATTTATACTATCAATTAATTTATGTATTTATTAAAGCTAGATAAATAAAAGGGTCCGAAAATCAAAATATAGGTCTATGGAGATAAATTCTATTTTAATATATAATAATAACAGTAATATATAACTATGATATTATGTTTATTCATACATTTAAAAATATTAAAATTATTTATGATATTGTCTTTTCTTAATATAATTATAGAGGTTTATTTGAAAAAATATTTATTTATTTACTTATTCATCTAAACATTAATTAGTTTACAAATTTAATAGAGTTATTTAAGGAAAAATGGGAGGGAAAAGAAGATTTTGGATTAAGGAGAAGACACCATGTGGCGCTTAGTGTTCTATTTTATTAATAAGTATAGATATGTAAAGAGCTAAATACTCAAATTTAATACCCAAACCATTTAACTCGTTTTATAAAATTAATTAACCCATTTAACAGTTTAAACTAATTTGTAAAAGATTTTATTTTTTTATACCAAACTCAAATAACCCGTTTAATACAATCCGAATAACCCGATACGTGATGCACATATAACTCGAAACTGATTAACTTGTCCTTTTATTGGATTCCGACTAACTAACCCACCCCTTAAACACCAATAATTAAAACGGAATAATTCAATGTCTGTTAGACCCTGCCCAAATAAGGGAATAACACGCTGAAATAAAAAGAAAACCAGACAAATAGAAGAAATAACGAAAAAGCCCCTCTAGTTGTGAACTCCAAGCACCGTCAAACCCTTGTCTCTTCCGGTGAAACGGCACTTGTGAAATTCATGAACATCACGAGAAACCAGAAATCTTCCTCTTTTGCCTGAGCATTACGTTTTAAAGAAGGGATCAAACTCTTTGCCATTTTTGCTTAATACTTCTGGGGCTAAATCCATTACCACCGAACCGGTATGTTAAAATTTGTTTCTCTTTGTCTGTTACAAATACACATGAACGCACTGCTGATTATGTGCGTCGATAACAAATTTCCGGAAAAATATTGGGTGGGAGAATGATTCATGTATGGGGTGTTTTTTATTTTATTTTATTTCTGTTTGTTTACAGTGTGTATTTTGATTTCACATTCTCTTCATCATCAACCGGTAAGGCTCAATTCTTGATTTCTTCAAGTTTTCACAAACTTTAATGTCCCCATTTGGGTTTTTGTTTAAATCTCCATCTTTATCATTATAAACTTGAAATCACTAGTTTCCTCATATTAGTTATCGTTAAAACTGTCTCTCTTCCTCCTCATCTTTATCAAGTTTTCACAAACTTTAATGTCCCCATTGTAATTTGTAAACCTAAAAAGGTCTCTCTTCCTCCTCATCGTTCCTCACCCAAACCCTTCTCCCTTCTCCCCTTCACCTTCTTCATCCGCCGCCGCTGCAACCAGAGACCACCGCAACCTATATCACGCCTCTATCTCCTTCTCCTCGCTCGTCCCTCACGCAAAAGAACAGTCTAGTCACAAGGACCGACTTCACCTTCTTCTCCTTCGACCGCCGCCGCCCTAGACGCCTCTTCCACCAGAGACCTCCTTCTCCTCGCTCGTCCCGGTATATGACCCTAAATCTATTGTCGATTTCTTTTTTTTTTTTTTTTCGATTTCTTGTTGATGTCTCTGTCTATATGTGAATTCTTTTTGACTGTTGATAATTTTTCGATTTCTTGTTGATTTCATATTTTTTTTTAATTTCTTGTTGATATCTGTCATATTGATCATTCTTGTTGATATCTGTCATATTGATCATTCTTGTTGATTTTTGAATGAATGGTACCTCTTGACTGTAGATTTTTGACTGTTGATTTGATTTCAATGGTGTTGAAAATTTGTGAATGTGGAATAGTATGAATCTCAGATCGATTTATGTTTGTTATATGGGATGGGTGAAGTGACAAACGACAAAAGTTTTGCTCATTCAATAGTAGTTGTTTAGTTTTTGAAACAAAAAGTTTAGTTGGATAACAATATAAAATGCTATTGATTTGAAGCAGATTAACACAGAATCAGCATATGAAAGAACAGACGTATTAATTCAGTAATCAATAATCAGCGCCAATCACTTATCAATCAACACTGCAATCACCTTTCAGCTACTTATCACTTATGTAAAAGAACAGCACCTAAGTTTACATCCAGGGTTTTTTGTTTAATATCAGGAACTGAACCCATAAAAAAAATTGAAAAGAGCAGGCTTAAACTAATAAAATAAACTTAGGTATGTTAGCTCTTTTCGATGTGGTTTTAAAGGAGTTACTGGTGAAAAAACAATTTCTCCCAAAAATTATTTGATCCACTTCCAACACGCTCTTTGTCGTTTTAAAGGAACTATTGCTCCAGCGACATCCTTCTACCTGCTGCTCCGGGGACGCTTATTATTTTGATCAATTTCCAATAACCAGGCAAGGGGATTGATGATGTTTACATATTTGATGTCATTTGTCAATCAACAACATACCAGTTTTCTGTAGATGTGATGATAAACATGTTGGAAATTTGGACTGTTTGCTAGTTATAGATGGTTGTGGTAAAAGGTAACCGGTTAACGGTAAGGTTGACAATTGAGAATCTGAGCTAATGTTAATCGAAGTGTTTGCCACTTTCAAGTCTGGACTTATGATTACTAGCTTATAAATGAATTTGTTTCTATTTTGAAGCATCAAATTTGAAGTTGAGGCACCCCACTTAATGTCATAAATCATAATTTGCTGATGTTCACATCTTACCAGGGATTGTTTATTCCCAACACATAATTGATTAATAAAATCCATGGTTAGAGCCAAGAAAAAGCCTTAGGTCATGCTTTTCGGCTAACATGAAAGTGGAACTTTAAGAAGTGTAAGACTACAATCTTAGAGGAATTGCATGTGGCATCTGGTGAACTTGGAAGATGATTTCTTTCATATTGATTGCTGGAATTAGCCTTAGCTATTTGGAAGAGTAAGAGGAAACTAAACATGCAAGTGATCAATAAGTAGTACGAACGTGAAAAGAAGCTTTATTGTTCCTGCTACTCTGCTAGGATGTGTGTAATAGATTTTGTTTGTGACTTTGGTTTGTTGTTTCTTCAGTTGCTCCTTGTACCTCTAATGTCTAATCCTCTAGCGTATGTGTGACACCGTGGAAAATTGAATTTTACTTTTGTGTCTTTGACTCCTTGTAAAAACATATGGCCTTGGGTGGATTGGAAAATTTTGTTTCATACTTCATTGTAGTATATTTTTACAATCAACTGGGAACATCTATCTAATTGCCCTGTATCACCTGCGGGTGTTTTAATATATTAATTCTGGGGCATTTGGCTCTCTGGATGTCGTGAGATTCTGGTGATTTGGAATTCAATTTCATTGAACTCCTGTGTTTGAGTTGCCAATGGGATGGTATTGAATTCTGTCCAAAATATAAAAAAATTATCGTATGTAGATTTTTAGAAATTATTGGGTTGGCCGATGGAATTTAAATCCATTCCTCTGGTTCTCCCTCTTTTGTGGAAGATTGCATACATACCCTTTTGTGTTAGATTAAGACCTACTTAAACATCTCGTCTTCTCCATCTGCCACTTCTCTACCATCACTCTCCCCTGCTGCTGATCTGCTGTCACCCCCCCCCCCCCCCAATATCCTCGTGATTCTCTCTGCCGATTGGCAATTCACTAGGTCTCGGTTTCTTCTACAGCATTGCTGGTCGTCCTTCCTGCTTGTACTTGTTGTCCATTCTGGCACCCGTTATCCCTGCTGGCTGCTGCTAATACACCACAAGGTGACTTCTTCGATTGTTGATTAATGGTGTCTGACTTGTTGCTTTTTAATATTATCTTCGATTTAAGGGTTTAATTTTTTTTTTATTCTTTATGGGTATTGGTAATAGGCTGTATTTAAGCCTTGTTAAAGTTTATATTTTCTTTTGTGGCTGGTCTTTAAATTCCTTGTTCTTAAATCTAGTTAGCATGTAATAATGTTGTAGACTGCAATGTGCTTCCATGTAATTTTTACCATAGCTATAATTTATAAAATAAACAAAAAGTTACATAATTAATAAAGTGAAACTTTGCCGACCAAGTGTGTGACAGATACCAAGTCCTGCAATGCAAATCTCATTTCCTTTGACAAATTCCAAATACTTCTAAAAACAATCTGCATATTAAGTGTGCCCTTAATTTCCCATGTTTATGATATGCGCTTGATTGAGGTTATATTTAAAACTTTTGTGTACAGAATCGGAAAAAGGGTTGTTTAGGAAGAGCATACGGAGATCAAGTTGTTTTTGGTTATGATAACGTGTACGTTGGTGCACATTTTAAGTCTGTCATTGTCATCAAGTTAAAAGAGTTAGTACTATAAGTATACACATTAGTTCTTTTTTTTTTTTTTTTTTTTTTTTTTTTTTTTTTTTTGGTAGTAAACCTCCTTTTTCGCATAGACAGTTTATGGCTTGCTGCAATCTTAAGTGATTCACCAGTGTTCATGCATTGTGAAAGCCTCCCCATATACCCACTGTAGAGTTCCACACTTTCAGAGTATGTCTGCAATATCCTTGTTTTGTTATGCTTTTGCATGGTCCGTCAATGAATTGTGGAACTTATCCTATGTATACTCTTTGATTCCTTATTTTGTTTGTTGGCTCAGACAGAGTTGAAATCATGTCGTTCAGCATGGTTTCTCGAAGATTGAGGAGCAAGCTATTGCCCCTGTTCACACCTGCGTCTACATTGCATTCTCATGCCACTAGTTTTGGTAGGTCGACTTAGCTTAAAATTTCACTGAGAAGCTCCGAGGATTAAAAGAAGTTTCTGATTGAATGACTCGTAACTGTTTATTTAATAGATCTTATGCTGTTATTAATAGACTTTTGTATTGGCTAACTACTTGTGCTGCAGGATTTAAAGAAGTAAATGAGGATGAAAAAAGCCAACTGGTTGGTAATGTCTTCACCAAGGTTGCTTCAAAATATGACATCATGAATGATTTGATGAGTGGTGGACTGCATAGGTTGTGGAAAGAGAGGTGAAATTTAAAGATCAGTATCGCGTTCGTATGCTGTCATTTCTCTACTATGCTTGTTTTTTATGCTCACTCGTTTTCCAGATTGGTTTCGAAATTGTGTCCGTTTCCTGGGATGAAGCATCTTGATGTAGCTGGTGGGACAGGTTTGTTTAGCTGATGATCACATTTTTAGTATTACTTGTGCACTTGTGGTCTCAATTCAAAGTTTGTAGAATCAATATATTTCTGTCTCACTTGTCATACAATTTTACAGGTGATGTGGCTTTCAGGATCCTGGAAACCATCAATAGTATTAGTCGCAGAGCTATAGAAGACACATTTGAAGAGGATTTGCAGGAAGAGACTCAGATTTACGTTTGTGATATCAATCCAAATATGTTGAATGTTGGTAAAAAGCGAGCCCTAGAAAGAGGCAAGTGAATTTTAGTGGTAAAACCTGAATTCATTGGTGAAAACCGAGCATCCAGCACAGATTAGCGGTTGTCCTTTAACTTATGTAGGGCTTGGAGAACAGGGGTCCCTCATTTGGGTCGAGGGAGATGCAGAAAAGCTAAGTTTCGAGGATGGTTCGATGGATGGTTACACTATTGCTTTTGGTATTAGGAATGTTACACACATAGAAAAAGCTCTTGCTGAAGCATACAGGTATTTTAGTCTACTTGGCAAGCACATCTGTTAGATTGCAAATTGGAAAAGTTTCACTTTCACATAATAAGAACTTCAACATTGAAGATACTAAAGAGGCATAAAACGAGAAGCATTTGTGAAGGGAAAAAACACAATGCGTATGTAAGGGGACAGTTTGTTTTGATTATGTTTGATCCATCATTTACTATTTCATCAGGGTACTTAAAAAGGGAGGGAGATTTCTTTGCCTGGAACTCAGCCATGTAGAAGCTCCTGTTTTCAAGCAGCTGTAAGTATTGAAGAGCTTGCCTTTGTGCAGTTACAATCATTTTACTAAAATTCGTCCCGTCTCAAAATAGTAGTTAATGCATGAGTTTGGAGTGTCAAATTTTAGTGCCAAAGTTGATGATCTTTCAAAGTCAAAAGTGGTATTCTATCAACTATTGACCTTCTATTCACACTTTCAAGTTGCTTTCTTTTGCTTATTCATCAGGTATGATTACTATTCATTCTCAGTCATTCCAGTTATAGGAGAGCTAGTTGCAGGAGATCGCGATTCTTATCAGTATTTGGTTGAGAGTGTTCGACGTTTTCCTCCTCAGGTATGTTTTGTATATTGACCATACAAACATCTTGATGTTGATTCGTAACTTATTGAAAACAAAAAAAGAGAAAGAGAAACAAGTGATTGTCTCTTTCCAAACTTCTGAATATGATTTGTGATATTTAAATGAAACTGTAACAGTGTTGCTCCTGTAGTTTACCCAAATTAATGTAGAAATACTTCATTTGTTGGTTAAAATCTCATGCAAAAAAACTAGTACTATAAAATGGCATATGGCTGCAATGATAATAAAAAATGGAAGTTACCTTTTGGTCCTATTTGTTTCTGTTGGGTCCGATTTATGTGTTATGAGAAGAAAGATGTCTTAGGTGCATGTTAATTGGGGGCTATTGGTAGATCACAAATCTAATTATGCATAATATAAAGTTATTTGCTTGGTACTTTTCCAGGAGGCCTTTGCTTCAATGATTGCAGATGCAGGGTTTCAAAAGGTGGAGTACGAAAATCTCGTGGGAGGAGTGGTGGCAATCCACTCTGGGTTGAAATTCTAGTCGCATCGCATCTGGAAACTTTCATCGAAAGAGTAAAAAAAAGAAAAGAAAAGAATAAAAGAAGCTCTCCATCTTGCTAGAATTGCACCCAACTCTTGAGTTTGATATTCTGAAGAGGATGTTGGTGATAGAGATGAGGAGAAAGAGAATGGTCTACATTTATATCTATGTTGTCATGTTGTTTTGAATTCATTTTTTGTTTTTTTATATTCTAATATGATGCCAAAAAACCTGAAGCCCATATGATCGGGATGGAAATGGTATTAGCCTATTAGGAGATGGAGACAATTTTGGTTTTTTTTTTTCTTTCTAAATTTCATGAGGACAAGTTGTTGATGATCCAAGTATCCAACCCTTGTTTGTTTGATACTATAAAGTATTAATACTATGGTTATGATATAATAATAATATAATTGATTTTCAAATCTTCTAATAACTAAAACTTAAAATGGTTTTCTAATTTTTTTTATTATTAAATATTGTATATCTATGTTATATGATCTAAATTTATATTTCTATTGTATATTTATACTTTCTTATGAATTTGTTTGAAGTTATAATACATATATAAAATTTTACATTATATTTTTTTAAATGATTTTGAGTGGGGTTTTATTTGTGTAAGAATTATGGTGCGATTCTTACACTTTTCTTAAATAGAGATCCATGTGGCTTGATGGTGATTTCTAGTTACCTGGTATTCTTAAATAAAGATCTATATTATTATTTGTTCCAAACACGAAATACTAAAGTTTTTTTTTAAAAATTAGTATTTTGACTTATCGTTTCGTTACATAAATCTCCAAAAAAAATTGTGTTATATTTGCTTGTTTCTTCATTGAAAACATGAGATTTTTCATTTTTGTGTCTACTCACATTTTGAAAAGCATCTAACGAAAAAAAATTTGTTTGAGAGACTTCTAAGATTAAATTTTGATTAAGGGAGTTAATCGAGAAAAATATATTACAAAATGTGTGTTATCTAAACACATTATAATTTGATACATGGATGCCACGTGTGTGTCAGACAAAAAGAATGAATGAGAAACATAATAAAAATAACGTGTAGTTTGGTTTTTTCTTTTGCGAAATTTTATCTGTATTATAATCTAATGATTCTATTAGATGAGTAACTAAATGACACATAACACTTAATTATGTTGCCACTTGGATTAACCATAAAATGCCACATGTATTTTAGAAAAATTCAAAATAATATTATTAAAGTGATTAATTCATAAAATATAAATAAAATAATATTTAAACTATATCTATTTTGAATTCAAATTAAATCCAATAAAATCTAATAATCTAATAATTCATTAATTATTATAATATAATATACCTGTAACGTCCCATTTTTGGGATAGGTACATGGAATTATTTCATTGGATTAATTGTTTAATTTGGGACCCAGTGATATAAATTTGTGTTTTGGGGTATCGGGATCGGATTTTGGGTACCGGACCGGGTTTAATCCAAAACGTATATATTGGTTGCTTCTTTTGCTTCTCTGAATTATTTCCAAAGCCAGAGCTAAGAGTGTAAGTGTGTGTATTGTGATTCCAGTACCTAGCAGCAACTAAGTGAAGGTGAATTCAGATTGAAGCTCCCAGGATTCGTTGTCATCTCCTTCCTCAAGTTCAAGTGTAAGTTGGGGCTTGATTTTGTGAGTTAATGGTTGTTAATTGTTGGAAGAAGTTTGAATTGGGTTTATACCTGTTTCTGAATGAATTCGTAGTGTTTTATGACCGTATATCGAGTTGTAAACGAATTTGGGGATTAAGCCCCTGGCTATGCAAGTCCGTGAGCGCGGCCGCGATGTTCTTGAGTGATCGCAGACGGTTTATCTTGAGCGCGGCCGCGACCGCGATGGTATTGGGAATCGTGAGTCGTGTGTTCGGGTCTTTTGGGTTTCGTGAGTCGTGTGTTCGGGTCTTTTGGGATTGCGTGAGTATTGGGAATCGTGTATAGAGTCGTTGGGTTGAGATTGTGATATTGAGTTATATGTTGTGATTTCAGGGTTTCGCGTTGATAGGGTAGGGAAAGGGCAGGGAACCGAGACCGAATGGTATAGCTAGCTGGGCAGGTGAGTTTGCATGTTTTTATTGAGATACTTGTACGATTATTTATTTATACTTGCATGATCTTTTATCGAGTTTTTTTTACCAGATTGTTATGAGTTTTATTACGAGCTTTTTATTGAGATACTATCATGCATGTATTACTGGGCTATTGTGAACTTTATTTTATAATATGAGATTTGAGACACTTGATCTATCGAGATGTTAAACCGTACGGCTGGGCAGGGGTTGGGTCGCTCCCGATTCCCTTTTAAGTCCTGACGACTGCTTCGTGCGGTCTAGGGATTTGGGTACGTGGATTCATCCACACGAGTTGAGTGCCTATTTGAGCTACTTTGTGGGATCTCATATTTTCGTTCAGTAGAGAACGTTTAACGTTTTACTATCGAGTTTATTTATTTAATAGAGTTTTATAATCGTACGTTAACCCTTGCATTCTCACCAGCTTTAGCTGACCTGTGTGTGTTGTCGTGTGTATCTCAGGTAACCGGAGCGTTAGTAGGCCTGCTGGACCGAAATAGGTTTGCTGTTGTTCTACTTGAGGAGTTGTTAGCTACCCGTGTAGAGGTAGTTATATATTTTGTGGACAGTTTGTATGTATGTACTTCGGATAGTTATGATATATTCAGGGATATTCGTGACTCTCTTATGTAAAATAATGTTTTAAATTATCGGGTTTTCACGCATGTGCTTTGGGAATAGTGTAGGGATTATTATATTATGTCACGGATGATGTGTTATTTACGTGGCATTTGAGACGAGTTAGAGGGTGTTACAATACCCATGCATTACATGTGTTAATTTTAGAAATAAATATTTATAAATATGTATAATATAATAATTATATGAATAATAAAGTTTGCTTGATTTTAGTTAATTAGGTATTAAATTAATTCATATTAGATTTAAATAGATTTGATTTGTTTAAATTTTAAAATAAATTTAGTAAATGACGTGACAAAAGGAGAGAGCGACAAATTAAATGAGAGCATGCATGTGGCATATTAGTTACTCTTTTAATAGTATAGATAGAAGTTTACAAGAATATAAATTAATAATTACTATTTACATAAATCTAAAAATATAAAAAATTAATAGGTCATGAATAATGTCATTTTTATATACATTTATTATAAAAAAACTAGTTTAGCAACATGTATTACATGAGTATAGTTAATAATGATTGTTTTTTTTATAAAAAAAATATATAATTAACCTATCATTTTTAAAACAATAAAGTTTGATACTAAGATTACATCAAATATGAATTTTAAGTTATTTAAAAAAATAGTGAACGATCTTGATATTATATATTATATTGTGGATTTTTTGGTTTTAGTAATATATAGTTTTAAAGAGAGTTTTTTTTTGAGGGACCAAAATCAGAAGAAACCTTTAAGTTTGAGGGAGAAAACTGTAATTCGCTCATTCTAAAAATCTTAATTACCTATAAAACGCTATCTAAACATGAAACCTAATACGTTGAAACCCTTTTACCCTTTGCATTGCAGTACGGAAAAAATCCAACAGCACCCTTTTGTCGATCACTAAAATCGCCGCCGCCGCCACCACCACCACCACTATAGATGTCGTCGAGGCCGGAGCTACAAGCACCGCCTGAGATATTCTATGACGATGTTGAAGCTCGAAAATACACGTCATCCTCTCGTATCGTCGGAATTCAGGTATGTGTTTATATCGATAACATATATGTGTACGTGTATTCTGTTTGTATCTACTTAGCAGTTTTTTGGTGTATATTCTATTGTTTTTTGTTTCTTGCTTCTATGATGATAATTCCATTGAATTTGAAGGCAGAACTTTCGGAGAGAGCACTAGAGCTTCTTGCGTTGCCTGATGATGGGATCCCTAGATTGCTACTTGACATTGGTAAATATTTTTATGCGTACATGTCGCATTCATGTTTATAGAATTATAGGTTCTCTCAGTTCCAAATATGTGAAAAGTTTTAAACTACTTTTCCTGGCTTAATTTATGGCAGAAAGATGAAAAAACAGATTTTGTTAATAGACAGGGATCTTCTAAGCAATTATGTTGAATACTGGAATGCTATTGTAGCAAAACAAATTGAATAGGACATTCAATTTTATGGTGTTTAACTTTGAAAAACAGATTATTGGACATTGTTGTTTGCATAAAGAATAAGACCGTAAAAAGATTGTTTTTGTCACATAGCCTATCTTCTATTCTTCTGATGGTAGCACAAACAATGCAAATTATGTATCTTAAACAATGTATGTGATCATGAAGAAAGACACGAGATTACGGGAATCTTAAAAAAAGAGTGAACTAGTTGCTTACTCAAGTTTGTCCTAACTAACAAATAGTACTAAATTACTAATAATAAGAGAGATAAATAATACTTCAGATTTGACCAAAGTCATTCTTTATTATGTTTGGTCGTATGGTCTATGTGCCATTTGGCTTCCTCCAAATCTACCCTGAAGTAGGGCTGTTAAAAAATGTCTGAATCAATATCTGAAGGTCATGACTTGGATGCGGATCTGTGTTTCTTGCAGTCATCATTCATCAATCAGATTGTGGTTTATTAGATTTTAGGCATGGAAGGAGAAATCCATGGTGTTGGATTGACTGTATGAGCTTATACCTTCACCTAAAACTGAACAGCTTAAAAGTACTTGGTGTCATAATTTCTTTTTCCCTTGTTCCTTGACGTTGGGATCTTATTTTAAGGTACAAAGTCAAAATGAATTTTAAAAATTGTAAATGGAGGTGATAAATGAAGTGATAGCCTTCATTTTGATCACAAGCTTGTTTCATGACATGAGAATCAACATGCTAAAGATCTTGTGAATCATGTGTGGATATTCTTAATGATGTTCTGTGTTGTCTTCTTGAAATAACCAGAGACCTGAGCTTTCTTGCTCTCGTGACTTGGCAGGTTGTGGTTCGGGTCTTAGTGGTGAAACAATATCTGAAAATGGACATCAATGGATTGGTCTAGATATATCACGGTCAATGCTTGGTATGTAATAAATCAGGTTCATTAACTTTAATCTTGTTTTCTACCTCCCTTCTTCCCTCTCTACCCCCCTCTTCCCCCCTTTTTCTCTCTCTCACTCGTATAAAGTGCATGAGTGGTGGATTTTGTTATTGTGTATACAGTATAATCATATCTAGAATTATCTAAACCAGATATTGCATTGGAGCGGGAGACTGATGGTGATCTTATTCTTGGTGACATGGGCCAGGTACATCTTTTTCCTTATTATATTTAAGGGGTAAAATATCCGCTGTGAATGACTTTTTTTTTTTTTTACATCTCAATTCATCTCTCTGCTAAAGTGACTTTTTATGTTTGTCAGTATGCCAACTGCATAGAGTTTAAGTTTTATACGCATCATGTGGATTGGTTAATTACTCATTGATAATACTATATGCATCATCCTTGGTAGAGGTTTAAATTATCCTGGTTCCTAAATTTTAGCAGAATGAAATACTTTAATCAAAGCATCTCATGCTGATATGTGTAAAAAATTGCAAAATTCAACTTCTGAGAGGTTAATTTCAAAGGGTTTTGTGATTCTCGACACTGTCCCCATCTATGATTTCTTGAATGGGTCTTAATGTAGAAGCTATATTTTATGATCACACCAAGAATAGTGAAGTTCTTATCGTTGTATTCAACTGTATTTCCTCGTGTATGCAGGGCCTAGGACTCCGTACTGGAGTGATTGATGGAGCCATCAGTATCTCTGCTGTTCAGGTTTATATTCTTCTTTTACAGTTTGATCTTCTAATTTTCTTTTGTAATACATTGGTCAACATTTCCATTGCATTTTATTGTAGCAGTACTCCACCATGAGCATGCTTGAAAAGTTTTAGCGAAGGTCATGTTTGCTCCCAATTTCATTGTATGTCTTTATTAGGATTTCTTCCCTTATCTGCTTATATTGGTCTCCTGCTTTCTCATTCTGGTCTATTTATGATGCCTTATACATTAGAAGTTGATAAATAGGACTGCTTAATTATAAGTAGAACTTGATGATTTTATTGCTGTCCATCCCGAGTCCCAATCGGGCTTGTTCTTGGTATAGATTCTATAATCTTTCTTTGTAGATGTTACTTTTTTGTAGATCTCTTAGAAAAGCGACTTAGGATTGCTATTTGTTACTGCCTCTTGGTTTTCTTTTTATATTTTTGGTTTGTTTATCTTTTGTCTCACGGGCTTTCTTTCACTTCATACTAGTAAGTAGTAACATGTAAGTATAAGTAGTTAAGTACTCATGATTTATATAAGGTATATAAGGTCTGCATGCATGGGAAAACTTTCAGTCTGGAGTTAAAAAAGTGAGTTATCATAACATTTTGATTTGATTGTGCAGTGGTTGTGCAATGCTGATAAATCTTGTCATGAGCCACGATTGAGATTGAAGTATGTTTAGTCCCTCCAGTTCTATTTATTCTCATAGTGTATATGACAATCATAATTTTATCGTTCATTTCCTTGTATCCCATCATATGTCTGTGTATAAATTAAGTAGCATCGTTTAATCATTAAAGCCAAAAGCACCACTCTGAACATCAGAGTTAGGTAAAATTTATTCTTGAAAATTGATACTTCAAATGGTAGAATTTCACTATAAGTGGTAACAAAATGATGTAAAACATTGTATGATTAGTCACAAATTTGGAAGAAAAGGGTAATTAAAGAACTTACGAATCATTCTCTTTTATATTTTGCAGGGCTTTCTTTGGATCACTTTATAGATGCTTAGGAAGGGGAGCTAGAGCTGTTTTTCAATTGTATCCTGAAAATGATGCCCAACGAGAGCTAATACTAAGTTTTGCTATGCGTGCTGGATTTGCTGGTGGTGTAGTCATTGATTACCCCCACAGGTATCTCTTGTTTTTCTCACAACCTGCCATTGATGAATTTATGTAGACTTCGGACAGAAAAAATTTGAGAAAAGCCTCAAAGTTACGCGTGTCAACAAAATTTAGGGTTTTATAAACTCATATTGTGCACTGATTGCAACTTTCTATAACACAGCTCTAAGAAAAGAAAAGAGTATCTTGTGCTTACGTGTGGGCCACCATCTTTGAGCACCACAACGCCAGGTGCCAAAGGTGAAGAAGAAAACAGCTGTTCAGATGATGAGTGTAGTGACGACGAAGAGAACCAAACTGTAAGTTATGTCAGAATTATCTTTCGAAGTCAAATTGCACCAAGTTGTTTTTGTGGACTTAAATGTGTTTCAAAATTAGTCTCGTTTTAAACAACAATTCCTCTGTGCAGGTGTGTATTTCAGATAGGCACAGGCCACGAAAAAAGCAAAAAATAACAAAGAAAGGTAAGACAAGATCATGGGTATTAAAGAAGAAGGAGAAGATGAGAAGCAAAGGAAATGTTGTGCCTCCAGACACGAAATATACCGCACGAAAGCGGAAGGCTCGGTTTTGATCTCAAAACATTTGCTTTCTTGTCACACTATAGAAACATGACGATGGATGATGGATTTGAGGTTTTTAAGAGTTTGTAATTTAGCATTCTTTACATTTGGTGTTCTTTAGACGATCCTGGAACCATTTTTTTTTCTCCATCCTGATACAAACATGCTCTTTTCGGCAATATAATGTCTAATTTGATGTCTTTGCCTTACATATTTGTTTAATCTGTTCTTGGGCGATGTGAGACAATGGCATCGCCTAAGATGAACGCAGTAATTGCAAAAGAAAGAACTTTTTATAAGTAACCAGATTGAACTGAATAACTCCTAAAAATACATGCCATATAATTATTATTTATAACAAATTTGATAAGAAAGGAGGACAGAGAAGCCCTTCTTAACTTAAAACAGATATTCAAGCAAACACACACTTGGACAAATGGTTCATGAATTTACAGTGGCTGCAGAGTAATCTTGGGTCCTCTGCATCATGACTGTTTACACGTGATCTATACATGTCTGACTGACTGGTAATTTGGGATTTTTGTACCTATCTAAGAAACCCATGTTTCAAATACTATCTTCTTCATTGTTCAATTGCAGCAACCTGCCTGCATGCATGCATGGTGCAGGATCAAATACTATTTTAGAAAATGCCTTCAGCAGCAGTTTATGAATCAGGTGTCCGGACTTCTGCAAATAAAAGAATTTAAAGTTTAAACACACAACTCAAATACCTCTTTATTTATAAAACTTACCAGACGCACAAATTCATGTTCTTGATTTGCATCCACGCGATATTCATCTATTTTGCCTTTGCTAAAAGGTAATTTCAGATTTTAACAAACCCCTTCATTTAAGGTGCTACTTTATGCACCATACCCTATAAGAATTAATCTTTAGGTCAATTAACCTACATCATTTTTTTTATGAAAAACAAAAAACATACATTCAATCATAAATAACAATTTAGTTAAATTATAGATCAAAATTATAGGGTATGATATATGAGAAATTAGGATATGGTGCATAAAGAAAAAGCCTTCATTTAAATGTATATTTGAGAAAAATCGTGTACCCAAATCAAATACCATTAAATTTAGGGAAAAACTGAAAATAAAAACTAATGTATTAATGCTTTTTGAGAGCTTAAGTCCCTAAACAGTCTTTTGAATGATCAAGTTCCTAACTTTATAAAAGTGAACAATAAGCCTTTACACTTTAGAAAATGAATGCCTAAAGCCCTGCACGTTGTTGAAATGAATCGTTAACTTTCATGATCATTAGGACTTAACTGGATTTTTTTTTTCCGTAAAACTTAATTATTCATTATTAAAACGCGCAAGGATTTAACTATTCAAACAAATTGTTCAGGATCTTAAAACATTCATTTTTATAAAGTTTAGTAACTTAACCATTCAAGAAAACGTTCGAGGTGTCCTTGAACAAAAAAACGAAAGTTAGTTGGTTTTTCTGTTTTTATAATGCTTATTAGCAAATAGGTATAATTTCAACGCGGTCAGCTTTACAAAATGGGGCACCCAAAAGATAATACCGGTACAGGCAATTGACCTCGGAAAACATGAGTCTATATAAACATAGTGCAAAAGGAAACTAAGCAAGAAAGCAGCACCATCTTAAAAGCCGAATGATCAAGATTTATAACGATAAATATAGGAAAGATAAAGATACACACCTTCACCATACAATTGTTCAAAACGTGTGACGATATGTTTTCCATAAGTATATTTCTTCAATGAATTGAGATGAATCTTTATACGGCCAAGCAACACCTCCCTTTGATCACCCGTACATGTTTGAAGAACCTTTTGGATAACATAATTTGCGAATTGATCTTTCACCATCGCCTAACCCACAGATCAACTTAAAACGTTAAATCAGATAACCAAGAAATATTACACGCTTTAGAAAAAAAGATTACTCACCAATAAATTATCACTATCGTCGCCAAGACCAATTATCTCTTCTATCAAGACTCCCCTTGCCGTAGAATCACCGTATTCCAAACACTTCTCGATAACATTTGATGCAAATTTATGTTGGCTTAGTTGTACAATATGGCCCTCCAACTTGTGAACTATTTGCATTCTTTCCTCCGGCTTTCCCCTCTTCAACACATGCTGCAAGTGACGGCAACCATTAAGGCGTTAACGAGAACAGATATTCATATTGTATACCAATTTGTGGAACCGAAAAATAAAGAAAGAAACACTTGGATAATTGCGATGAAAAACTAACCTGAGTTACATAATTGCCATATTGATCCTGTGCGAGGGTATAAACGGACTCCAATATCTCATCGACAATAAACTGGCTTTGCAATTCATCTGTAGAGTGTTCTAGTACCCTCTAATAACAACAAAAACGTTATATAAACTGCGAACATCTAAAGAAAGAATATAAAATAGAATGACGGTTGCACCTGTATGACACGGCACCCATACGGATGCGTTGAAAGGGCTGCAACTTGACCTCGAAAAGACGATATTACGAAATTGATTTTCTCCATTGGAATACTCTCAATACATTTTTGTATCACGTGATTCCCGTTCTGATCACGAACACATCTCAAAACATGTCCATCTAGCTCACGGACAAGTTTTACTTTTTGTTCTAGCTCGATTACATCGAGGGCCTAAACAAAAATTTATCAAAATCATCAGAAAACCTACCCTTCAAACTATTATCCTTATCTAGCCAAGATTACTTATTTTCCCCTCGGTATCCCTTACAAAATAATTATCATCAATTTACTTGTAACAATGATAGTAACCTACCTTTTGGATCACCCGGCAACCATACATCTGCAGACTTAAAGGCAATATCTGACTCTCGAGCTGGTTGGCGAGCTCCCTCCTTTGCTCGGAACTTCCATACTCGAAAAACTGTAATATGCCAAAATGGAGACGTGAAGCGTACAACTAAGTTATCAGCAGGATCGGTACATAAAATTACTTGGTACCTTTTGGATTACATAGTTACCGAAAACATCGGTGATCAAACTGGAAGCACTAGGAAGAACTTCCTTAAATACTGATTCTTTCTCCTCAAGGCTACAAGTTTCTAACTTCTGTTGAATGAATCGACTTCCATGTTGATCGCCACTGCATTAACAGTTACATACATGACATTATTTCTTCCAGTGGAAGCAATTAATCTAAGGATTAATGATTTATAACACATTTATTACTCACCAAAATTCAACAATGTGCCCAAAAATATCGGAAAGCTCAAGCCTGCGACCTTTACCGGATTTTAATTCTTCAAGAAATGAATACGTTTTTGGATCTTTGAAAACCTGGTGTCCACTATGTGCTTGCCATCCAGCATACAGACCAGACGGTGACCTGATTCCGTTTCTCCCACCAGGAAAACCAACCCCACCTATTGGTGATCCCGGTACAGGAGGACTAGCGAATGTTGTGGTTGGAAACTGCAGAATACCCATATTGGTTGCTGGGCTCCCAAAGTAGTAAGGACTCGTGGTATCCACTCTTCTCGAGTTCATGTTAGTGTGGCCCATGAGCCCTAAAGATGGTGGTTTCGGTATTTGGTCGTCTCCACGAGTAGACAGCTGCAAACTTTCAGCATATGGAGGTTGAATCGGTAACCCAGGATTCCCGTAAAACTTATTCATATGTTGCACATTAACTCCGGGAGTTTGACTTTGACCGATGAAGCTTGGAGAAGCATTAATGTCATATGGCATAGGAATGTGATTGGTGGGGAGATATCCAGTTGCATACGGTGGAAGAGACGGCGGATTGATAGTGTATCCACCCATGGTATATTGTTGAGGAAAGTATCCAGATGGAATCATATTCGGGTAAACTTGATTTCCAGACATCATATATGCCGAACCGGGTGCATACGGTGGAGGTGTGAATCCTGACGACTGCAGTACCCGTTGTACCTCAGACGAGAAATTTGAGGGACTTTGAAGAAACTGATTCATGCTGATGTATGATTGACCTTGTGAAACCATTTGATGTTGGGGCCCATAAACTTGAAGCATACTTCTCTGTTGTCGGCCCCTTTGACTTTGACTCTCTGCATTCAGGATGCTAGACGTATTGATAGCTGCTATTCCGTTTGTTATACTTGAAACATCTGCATCAGTAACAGCACTAGTTGAAGCATCGTCTTCTGAATGACCAACTGAACCTCTGTTAACGGAAGATGAGCTTGAAACAGCGGTGGTTGCAGGATTTAAGTACAAAGGTTGCCCCGTATTATCACCTTCACGATTATCTGTTTCCTCAGTTGATTCATGTTTTGGTGATTGATCATCATCCGACTCTTCCTTATGAGTAGAAAGGTTACTCTGAGTCAAGTGGAAAGAGCCATTGCTAGAATCATCAAAAGATCTCATTCTTCGACTATTATTACCAGTACTTCCTACATTACGAATTAGATGTCTATTTTCATCTGAAATCAGAGGTTGAGGGAGTCTGGGGTTCAAATTCACATTGGCCGAGTAATATGCAAAATATGAAGGATCTGCACGAAGTTGTTCTTCAGACTCAGGAATCTCAGTATCACGGTTTGGATTGGCATTTGCAGCAATCTTATGTCTAGACATGAGGTTTTCAATAGCTGCAAATGAACCTTCCATGCTTGGAGGTGCACTCCCGCTTCGATTAGGAGGCAAAGTCCTCTGTTTTTCTTGAATGTTTTGACCTTTCAAGAGTACTCCCAGTTCCTCGATGTTCATGTTCGTAGATGTTTTGCCAAATGCAGCCTGTGATGGCCATTTTCCACTAGCTTCCATGATTCTGATTGGGCTTTCAGTGGCCATTTCAACTGGAAGGATTGAAATTTTTTCACTTTTGAGTCAAAATTCTCTTATCTTTTGTCATAAGTTGCAGTGCTTCCACAAATTGGAACTACAAACTCCAAATATCAATAACGTAAACTCATCTTTATAAACTTTCAGAAGTTCTTCACACTCTACAGAAACACGCAAAAATTTACCACATTTAAGTGTGTAAAGAGTGTTAGCACAAAATATGTAAGTTTTGACAAACTAACAAGTCGTGACAATTACGAAACTTTATCACACCTTTCAGTTTACATATTTTTTAGTTTATAAACATCCAATAAAGAAAACCAAGTCAGTCAGATAGTTACAACCCTCTAGCATCAAGATTTTTCCTCAAGTTCAAAGGCTCGATGTATTCAACAGAAAACGCATATGGTTTGGGTGTGTCACAAGAATGGCCCAAAGAATTAGAACCAGAGAATTAGTCAACAACAGGTTCTCCGACGGCAACTTCTCCAATCTCCAATCCTGATTATTTTGACTAATCAGTTTTTTTGCCAAACATTCTAAGTTGATTATTTCAAGTCATAATAATTAGTTTAACAACAGACCCGAATTTCCCCCATGCTAACTGTTTTGACTTACTACTACCGGCTCATTTAACAGATAACTCAAGTTTTCAATCTATTTCTTATTTGAGTTCCATTAGCTTCGCTTTGTCAGCAAACAAACAAAATCAAGAAACTTTACATCCCCCCAAAGTTCAAATCAAGCAAACAGGAAACCCCATATTCAAACAAATGAAAAAGATGCAAACTTGATCAAGCAAGAACAGTTGTTGATCAATATAAACTCAAGATTCTTTAATTTTAAGAAAAACACATATGAAACCATGCAGGTTGATGAAATCAATTGGCAAAACAAAAGGAAACAGATACAATCTGCATCAAAGAAGAGAGAGCAAGTATAATAAGCTGAAATTCACGGAACCCTAACACCAAATCACTTGAACTAATGGAGGAAAAAGAGAAAATTGTCACCTGGGTATTGTCTAAAACAAGTGCATATTCAGTCTTGAAAACCCTAGATTCTGTATAATAGGTTGCTGGTGATCAGAGAAGAAAAAAGGGTGTTGAAAATGAAATGGGGTGGGGCTTGGAGGCATTTTAGAGGGTCATGAAAGGTGAGAAAAGTGCTATTTCCAATCTCTCTAGTTTTGTATTTTGCGTCCAAAGGTTATGCAAATAATGCCAGGAGAAGGCAGAAAACGACAAGAGAGTAACCTGCCAAAGAGATTTTTGGTTTAAAAATGGGAATGGGAACGGGGGATTGATTTATAGAATAGATTGCTGGCAGTCAGCATGGATCACATATACTACACTCAACCTCCTTCTTTCTCTCAATTTTTACGTCTAAAAATAGCAAGGAGAAGAGGAAAGATACTGCCTTTTTTTTGCTTGTTTGGAATCTTTTATTTGTTACTTTAGGATAATAAATATCAACAACATTATTTACTCACTTTGTCCTCAGAGAATAAGATGACATGTTTTTTGTGTTTTCTAGGGTTAAAATTGGTAAATATGGGGAGATTTAATTTAATGATGAGTGGTTGATTTTATAAATATATATAAAAAATTGTAATTAGTAATATGTATAAATTTGGAATTTTGAATTTTGATGTTACAATGATTTGATACACATAGCTTTCTAAATAATTAGTTTAATTGTTTCAATCATGTATTCACTTGGAAAAGATTTGAAGGAGCCCTTGCTTTTTAATTGGGAAAAGTGTAATGATGAAAATAATTAAAAAAAAACAGTTGATTATTATTAAAGTTAAATAGAAAAAAAAAAAAAACCAAGAAAAAATATATATAGTCACCTCCTATGTCTTGTAAATGGGGTGATTGGAAAAGATCTATGGTGTGCTTGATTGCTATATGTTTGTTTAAATGTTTAATTAATAAACTTGTTTATTTTTTTAACGTATATTTTATAATAAATAAATTGTAATTAATTTAGGGGGGAACGACATTATCATATTGGGTATTGACAAATTGCGGTATCTAAGGATATTTTAGTTGCCTACGTTTGGCCAACACCCAGCAGCTTAATCTATCCGTAGATATAATATAATGATATATTATAACAGAGTAAATTACATATTTTGTTCATGGGTTATGACTAGGGATGTAAACAAGACGAGCTGAGATTAGTCATGAGCTATTCTAGATCGACTTGTAAAAAACACAAAATCGACCTATTGTTAATCGAGCCGAGCTCGAGCTACTCGAGTAGTTTACATGTTTATATTTTTTACTCTTCAACTTTATAATATTATCTTTTATCACTACCGTATAAATCAAACTGTATAATTTTAAACCTAAAGTTACATATTTATATTTACACCCTTCAAGCTTGTTGTTGTGATAAAGTTAGATTAAATCTTTTGTATTTATATTTTGATTTCTTTTTTCCCTAACTCAATTGAGTCGAGCCTGATAGTGTCGAGTAGTTTATTAAGCCAAGCTCGAGAGTCATAGCAGTTAGGCTCGATCAAGCTCGAGTTTTACTTTCGAACTCGAGTTTTAATGTCGAGTTCGAGCTCGAGCTTGAACTTGATGATACTTGACCCGACTCTGCTCGATTACACCCCCAGGTTATGATCATCTAAAAATTATTGATCATTTTTTACTTTTGGTGTATGGGATGTTTTATGGTTAATAATCCATCACATTTTGTTTATTTAAACGATCAATTTTTTGAAAATTGTCCATTTTGTTCTTTATAAAATAATAGGTAATGATCTTTTCTTTTAAAGAAATAATTATCATTTTTTATAAACTTTTATCTCTCTCTCTCTCTCCTTCCATTTTCTTTCTCATTCACTTTCCTCCTTCCCAGTTCTTCAGCTTCAGCCAACACTCTCTCCCATTTACGCTTTGTTCCATAAAAAATAAAGGAACGGAAAATAAAGAGAGGAATAGCACTAGAATAGAATGGAAAGGTTAATCATCATTTCTTTCCTTTTCTTCCCAGTTTTGAGAGGAATGAATTAGACCCAAAATCCTTGTTATTTCCATCCATTTCCTTCTTTAAGAAAAATTAAAGGGACACAACATGCAATTGATTTACTTTCAATTCCATCCTTTTCCTTGGTTAAGTTGAGTTGTGGAACACATGGATAGCGACCACCATTCACAGTCCACCATCATTGATAATTACACAACCACCACATCTCTCTATTCTCAATTCATATGTTCCCCCTCCCCCGCCCACCTCCACCCCTGTTATCGGTTTGATCGAGAATCATATCAACACTTGACATGTCCATCGCTTATAGTTTTGATTTTGGAATTGGAAATGAGTGTACGCATAGATTTGTTCCTGATTTTGATTTTCAAACTGAGATTCAATTTGTGATTTAAGGTCCTCAAGGATATGGGGGAGACACAAGAGACATAGCAGATTAACCGCCCGCCGGCCTAAGACCCACAATTTAAAATGAGCCTTGCAACGAGACGCATGCATTATAGAGAAACTGGATCAATGAGAGATCGAAAAGAAGAAAGAGCATATCCCTAGTGAAAGAGATGAATGACAATAAAGGAGATCGACCAGATTGGTGATGGAACGAGGAGATAGAGTAAATCCATGACGAAATCAAACAGATTGACGGTAGTACGATGAAAGATGACGGGGTGGTCCGGTGACGAAGAGGGGTGGCCATTGACAAACAAGTCAAACATCTAGTTTCTTTACATTTATCGATTCGAGGGCGTTAATTCACAATTTTTTTTCCTAGTGATTTGTTTTTTGTCAAAGAAATTGCATAATGCAGTATTTTCATTTATCAGGATTTTGTAAAAGATTTTGCATTATTTTTTACGAATAATTTACTAATCTAAAGAATTTAACATAACTGGGATTTAAGATCCTAAGGGGGAGACTCTGTTTCTAAATAGCAAGGAATGATGAGATTTGAAAAATAACTTAAATCTACGAATCAAACATTGGACTTTAAAAGCAAATCTCAATGAATCTTAATTAGGAAATCTGCAAATCAAACGCTAAAAGATATGGGAATCATATATGGATGGCTTAATATTTGTTTTCTTTCTTTTTTTTTTGTTTTAACTTTGTTCTTTTTAAATTGTTTAAAGCTTTCATTATTTTTATTTAATTTTATGGAAAAAATAGTTAATTCCCTATTTTTATTAATGTAAATGATGAAATGGGCATTTTTGTATTGAAAAACCCAATACACACACGTATAAAGAGAGAAAGGTTCAATAAAAAAAACATGTATGCATAAAAAAACCATTATGCATCATAAGGGATGCTCAATGCACCAAAACTTCGTTAAGGACATTGTTGGAAACTTCAATATATTTTTATTAAATCTTTAATTAGAATTAAAGTAATTAGATTTATCGGAACCCTTACAATCATTCCCAAAATCATGTAACAATTTCTCTAAAACCATGACTTTCTTCCAATCTTTTATTCTCCTCCATACTCTTTACTCTCTCAATGAATCTCTTTCAAAGAAACCTATCATGGACGTCGTCGAGGCAGGTGATGCACATATCGAAGTGGTGCCATGGTGGTGGCCGTCCACCTGTTGCGGTGGTCGGAAGGTGGTAGCGCACTGGATCTTTGGTCGGACGAATAAAAGAGAACCAGATTATAAATCTCGATGGATCCAACAATGCTCGAATGATATGTTGATAAGGTGACAAAGAATGAAAATGTGACATTTTTAAAAGCAGTGTCGATTGATTGTAGTGAAAGGCATCGTAAGAACAAAGATGCATCGTTGTCGTTTTGGTATGCTGGAGGTATGCACCATCATCGAAGTAGTGATGGTTTCTGATGCATCGTCATTTTGAAGATCAAAATGATGATTTTTGTTACGAAAAAAATGATGATGCATTGTCGTTGAAGGTTAGTGGTGTTTGAGTTTATAATACATTGGTTTCTTATTGAATAATAGTGTGTTGTTTGGATTTTTGATGCATTGTTGTTTTGAAAGATGAAGATGATGATTTTTGATAAATCATCATTTTTAAAGACGAAAATGATGATGTTTGTTAAGATAAAGAATTCTGACTGATTTGTCAAGATGAAAATGATGATTTAAGATGCATTATTGTTTTCGAAGACGATGATAATTTCTTTTTGAAATTATTAAATTCGGATGTGAATTGTTTTTAAATTTAGAATTCTATATTAATTACGGATCTTTTAAATTTGAATATAAAAAATAATGAAATTTTAAATCTGAAAGAAAAAAAAACTATTATATACCCAAAACGACCCATTGTGTTTACTTTAAGTGTATTGTAATGCATTAATCTAATGACATATCTATATCTATATATATTAATAAAGGAAAATGTTCAATGATATGTGTCATTTTCTCACTTAATCAAAATTTAGTTTCCCACCCAATTTCCATATATAATTCTCCTTAATTAGTTATCTATTTATATTAAAAGATTTTCATATATAAAATCTCCTTAAGTAGTTATCTATTTGTATTAAAAAATCAATAAAAAATTTTAAATAAGTATCACCTAATTTAGTTCTTATAAATAAAAATAATAGTCATTTTAAATGATTTTAATTACTTTCATATTTAACTCTTAAGTTTAGCTAACTAGGTTTATTTATACATTTAAAATTAAAAATAATGCAATATTTGTAATAAAATGCTTTATAAATTATCTAAATTGTGTTTTATGTCAACATAAAATTTAAAACTTTTTCATATAGAAATATAAAAGTAAAGAAATTTTAAAAGATGATACACGGTAATATTATCCATAGAAAATATTTTAATTATTGTTAATAATAAAAAATAATAACAATCTCATAGTTTTTGTAGCGAAATAAACATTTTTGTATGTAATTTATGTTTGTATAGATTTTTAATAAATAATTTTTTTATAAAATATCCGTTAATAACTAGTATACATATATAGAATAATCATTTCATTACTGATGCGTTGATGGGAAGTAGCAAAAATGTTACTGAAAACTGGAAAACATATAAAAATGGAGTTAAAATTAGGTAAATGTGGAATCCCCAATCGGAAATATGATTCAAACAAACCCTCACCTCATGTCTTTTTTTCTCTCTTCAAACATACACCACCAATTTCTTTTTGGTGGTGTCCCTACTAAACACTAGAAAACACACACACACAAAAGAAATAATAACTAATAATAATAATAATATTCCACTCGTTTTTATATTATATATCAATCCAATACCTCCAAGAAAAACATAAGCACGTAACATTGTTTTGCTCAAATGTTTCAGCAATTTATATGAGACTAACAGAAAAGTTACATAAAAACCATAACTGATGCTGTTAGTTTGACACTTTGACAATAACAAATCAAATTTCTTCATCAAGGAATACAAAGTGTCTAGGCTTTTGAGAATAACCAACCACTTTATTCCGGATGGAGAATCTTGTGTCGCCTGCAAGGTTTCTCTCGCTTTACAAACAACTTCTCGTAGTCATTGAGGAGTCTGGTCGACCCCGTCAGCCAGGTTCTTAAACTTCCAGCCACCACCATCTCTGCACTTCCCGCGAGGCCCCATTTTCTCAACTGTGATTTCCCATCCTTCCGAAGGACGCCTCCTGCTGTACTTGTGAGCTTTCACTTTCCCCTCAATTTGTTTATAATAAAAAACCAACTTAACAAAAGATGGCTAGGTTATGTACTTATATGTAACCAAAACTCGCTGTCTAAAACAGTTACCTATATCTTGTTAAAGTTGAACCTCTCAAGAAGCTCCTGATATGATGTCTCATCTTCTTTCATTGATATCTCGTAAAGCACCTCGTCTGGATCCTTGATGGGGCCGTCCCAACCCTCCGGCATTACTTTGATATATGGCTTGTGTGGTAGAGTGACAACATGAAATTCCCTAATTTGAAACAGATGAAAGAAATCTGATAGACATAAAATCATTCCTATATGCAAACATCTAGGCATATATCCTATTTTCTCTTTACTTCAAACTCTTGAAACCAGAGAAATACTCTAATTTTGCAATAGCTTATTATTTGGTGATTGTAACTATCTTTATAAGATGAATGTCACCTTATACCATATAAGTAATTAAAACTCTATTCGGCTAAAAAAAATTCTTACTAGGAAAAAAGATTAAATGTTATTTTGAAGCCATACATAAGAAAAGATAGTGAAATCGCATGAGAACTTCTATACATTTGTCATTGGCATGGTGTTTAAACTAAAAAAGAAGTGTTTTAAACATGTTACTACGACGTGGTGGAGCCTAAAAAGTAAAAGATGACAATCCAAAAATGTTAAATGATTGAATGATTAAAAAGAAAAGCTTGGAAGACTTACTCGGGGAAATTGTCAAGCAACTGCTCCACAAAAATCATCAAGAGGGTGTCCAAGCTTTTTCTCCATTTTTTCTTCGTCTTCCTTCAACCATAAAATAGTCTTTTGCCAACTTCTCTACGGTATAAACTTCTGGATTCTCCTTATGAAGCCGATACATTTCAGCCTTCTCTGAGTCCTTCAGATATGCTCCTCTTGCTCCGGGTTCAATCACCTGCTTCATCAACATGTTAGTTTCATGCACCCTCTCCTTCCATTTACTTGCAAACTCACCATCTCTATGCGAAGCTTGAGCTGCCAATCTCCTTATTTGTTCTAAATCCTCCTCCAATTGAAACGGAAACGAACCCAATGTCCCTCCTCCACCAAAACCAGCATCATTGCCACTAATCTTTTGGCCTACAACCGCCCCATCAAAGTTGCTCTTTGTAGGCCCACTTGACCATGTAGATTCAGAGCCCCAATCGATGTCCTCTTCATTCCCTCCTTTAGTTGAGTCGGTTGACAAAAACGATTGCTCAAACTTAAATTATAAGCTACTGAATGTTTAATGGTTCCACCTGTGTGGCCCTTGAATTTGTGGCCAGTTGGGATCATATGTGCAAGTAATTGCATCTTTCTGAGTTATGCCATTACTCTACACTTTGCTATATATGTTCTCGAAAAATACCACCACCTATTAAAAACAATAAAAGAACATGTCATAGCTCAAATGACCAGAACGAATCCAGAAACTATTAAAAATTAAGTTGTTTTTGTTTTGGTGGGTGAGTTTAATTATGGATCAATCAGAAAAGTCGAAGATGGATTTCAAATGAAGTCCATTATGATAAATGGGATTAATTGAACTTCAATAATAGGTTATTATCTGACTTATGTAAATTGATTAAGTTTTTCTCTGAGTTTTGTAATTTGTGTCAACTATCAATCTGTAACAAATATAAGAAATAATCAAGATGGACATGCCCATGGGTGATTTAGGGGCATAAAGATTCCGGATTTGCTTAGGCCAAAACGATGAACCCAACCACACATCAACAGCTACACCTTTTTATGTTAAAGAATCTTAAATAATTTGTCCATTTGGTATAAATGAAAATTACGTAACCAAGAGCCTTCGGGTTGAATTCACAGAATTGTATACAATTATACAAATCAAATGTTGTGAGTGATAGTGACTCTCTTAATTCATCTAAGATTTTCTCTTAGAAATATTGAAGTGTATATCAACTCTAAAAGACTAAAAGATAAATCAAACACGACCAACAAATTATTTCCGATCATCTAGTCTCCAAATATCAAATCAAACACTATAAGCAAAACCTAACAAGCAAAATGTGATGCATGATCGACGAAACCCTCCGGCTAAAATAGTAACAGCTTGACTATAAACTTAAACCTCACTTACACTTTCCGTCCATCGTCGAGAACACATACCAAAAAGTTAAATAAAGAAAAAACCAATAAATTTATGAAGAGACACTGCGACAGACACGCAGAGTACATGAAAATGAAAAACTAGATACATAAAAGTAGAAACCAAAGTAGACAGACTTGATGATGATTAAGGCATAAGTATTTGAAATCATATAATAATGTATTTCAATCAAACAAATCTCAGAAAAGAAATTATAAAACTTACCGTAAGGCTGAGGCAGTGAGGCTGCACACGATGAACAGCCCGCCAGAGTTTGACAGGGCAGAAGTTGTGATTACTGATTAGTGAGCGAAGATGCAACGATCGACGCCGGAAAGTAAAACGTTGATTGAAATTATTTTTCACCAATCATATATATGTGGCATATCAGCCGTTCAAAATTTCAGGTAGATCTAACGGTTAAAATTAATGGATGCTATAAACCAATTTTTGTGGGATCATTTTTTCCTGGTCCGGTATTAGGTGGTCCTGGATGATTTTTTTGTTCTAATATTTTTTCAGATTCGGATTTCTTTTTCCGGTTTTTTTTTTTTTTTTTTTAATTTCAACTCGTTTTTTTATCTGAATTTTTCGATCAATCAATATAAAACAATTTTGTGATGATGTATTATTAAAACTTATAAATATAATTATAATTCACAAAAATAAAATAATTACAATTACTATAAGGGAAAAATTACCATGAAAGGTAATATAAAATACAAAATTTGACAATAAAGGTATTGTAAAATTTTTTTTGCCAAGAAAGGTAATATAAAATTCTATTTTGGCCGAGAAAGAACATAAAATTCAAATTTTAGGCCAAGAAAGATAATCAAATATTATTCTCTTACCAAAAAAGGGATTATAAAATTAAAAATTTACCTTCTTAATTTGTCATCAATACCCTTTTTGGCCAAATTTGAATTTTATGTTATCTTTCTTGGCCAAAGAAATTTTACATTACTTTATTGGCAATTTTTGAATTTTATATTACATTTCTTGGTAATTTGCCCTAATATAAAATATCTTGGAAGAAGAATTCGTAAACACCAATAGAACTTATAAATTAAATTACATATATAGGAAAAAACAATTACACGAGTTACTTTATAATTTTCAACAAGGTTTGAGGTTTCCAAATGTTCAGTTTTTTCGCCTAGATTTTTTTTATCAATTAATATAATACAAACTAGTTTATTACCCGCGTATTACGCGGATATTTTTAATATGTATAAAATATAATAAATAAAAAGATAAAGATATAAATATTATTTTTAGACAAAAAGTATATAAGGTGATATTATTATTTATTATGAACTATTAATTTTGTATATTTCTAAATATATATGAAGTATAATTATTTTCTTATATATTTTTTTAAACTTTTATTATATTATCTTATAATTAATAAGTTTATAGATTATTAGATTTTGTTTGATTTGATTTGAATTTAAAAGTGGATTATATTAGATTTGGATAGATTTAACTAATAAGTTAGTAGAGTATTAGTTTTTGTTTGATTCGATTTGATTTGAATTTAAAAGTGAATTGTATTAGATTTGATTTAAATCTCTTTATTGTTTTTAAAATCTATATCTGCCACGTGTCGATTCATGGTGACGACACGTGGCTTCACCAGAAATGAGTATAGTTACTTTTTTAATAGTATAGATAGATTCATAATCATCATTAAATTATATGATGTGTGCACGTGTATGTATGTGTGTATTTGTGTATATGTATCATGTATGAACCCATGTGTATGTTTTTATTATGTGTGAATGTATGTATGTGTGTATGCATGCATGTGTGTAGGGTGTTCATAATTAATATCCGAATCCGAAACAAAAATCCGCAAATTCGATCCGAAACTATCTAAAATTTCAGATATCCAGATTTTCGGATATCCGAAATTTCGGATAGTAAAATTCTAAATTTTCGGATATTCGGATAATCCAGTATCCGAAAATCCACAAAAAAAATTTTAAATTTATTATATCTTTAGTATAGATTATTTACATAATATTTGAGTGTTTATTATTATTCTAATGTATATTTTTGAGTTTTTATCTCGATATTATAGATTTATTAACTAATATTTTATATATTTTAGTTTTTTTAATCTTTTTTTAGTCGTTTTTAGTAAAATAATTCCGGGTACATTTAGTTTGTGATATATTTATCTTTAATATGTATTTGGATATATGAAGTTGTGTTTAGATATTTAAAAATTTGATTTAATTTTTAAAAAAAAATTAAAAAAATATGAATTTTTGGATATTCGGATTCGGATAGCAAAATTCACTATCCGAAATTTCAGAAATCCGAGAAATTTGGATATCCGATTTTGAACACTCATACATGTGTGTGTACATATGTATGTTATTGTATGTATCTATATGTGTATGTGTATGTGTATGTATGCATGTATAAGTGGGTATTGTATGTATGTATGTGTGCATCAGTATGTATGTATGTATCGAAGTTAGGGGTGAGTCCGGTACCAGGACCGGTACCGAAACCAAAATCTCGAAACCAAAATAAGAGATGTGGAAGAATCGAATACCAAACCAATTAATTTATATGGTACCGGTTCGGTATAAATATGGTACCGAAACCGAAATAAGAGATTCGGAATAAATATGGTACTGAAACCGTGAGTACCGAAACACAATAATTTAAAATCCGAGTACCGGACCGTATATATTAATTCGGTATCGGTCGGTACCGGGACGGGTTCGGGAAATCGGCTTCGTTGCTCACCCCTAATCTAAGTCATAGTGGCGGACCCAGAATTTTCGGTCGTCGGTGGCACAAAGTTGAGTAGTGATTTCGATTTTATAATTTTATTAATTAGATTCGTCGGATTAGGTTAACAAAAGATAAAATTAATTGAAAATTTATAAATTTTGGGATCAAATAAGAATAATGGAGTTGGGTTTCATGAAATAAACCAAAAGTATAAATAATAATGGCTTATTGAGCATTAAATTTTGAGTTTTGTATTATTAGTTCATTATTTTTTATTTGTTACATTAAATTGTAAATAATTACAATGAAAATTTATTTATTTGATTAAAAGTTATAACATTTTTTGATTAAATTGTTTTAATATTTGAAAAACACGGTTGCACATTCAGAAACCCACCGGTTGCACAATCAAAAAATCGTAAAATGTTACATTAGGAAAAAAAGTTATTCGCAGAAGGATCGGTGACACATGCCCCGAAATCTGTTTGGGAACGTCCATGTCTATGTCGATATGTGTGTATTAGTGTATGTGTATGCATGTATATATGTATTTATATGTGCGTATGAACATGTATATTAATTTGATGTAGTTATATTTATGAAAAAAAATCAAAATATGACCAAAAACACTTGTTTTGTTGATGGAAAACTTTTATGCCCATGTAGTAACGGTTTTGTGTTCGATTCCTAATGGAATCATTTCATTTAGTTTTATATACTTATCAAAAAGTTTTGCATGCATTCTCTCATTAAAAGAAGTAAGTCAATGAAAATTTCATCAAAGTGAATATTTAGCTCAATCGATAAGGTGTTTTGTTTATGAATAAAAGGTTTTGATCCCTAGTTGAGTCATTTGATATTATATTTTTAATGAAAAGCATTAAAAAAACAAGGATCAACTCAAATCAAGTGGTTTGGACCGCACACTGGCCTAATGACCGCTCTAGGACCGATGACGACTCAAAGGTAAGACCAGCTCGGACCGTAAACCGGTCCGAACTTATTAAAATCTTCATCTCTAACCCCAAAAGGTCCAAAGTGTAGCATAAAATAATTATATTAACGCGTCAAAAAAACAATCAAAACTGAATAAGCATGTCATGCTTGCTTGTTTGGCACACTATACACATTTCGGACGTTGTCCCGAGCAAATTAAAATTTCATGAGAGACGAGAAAACCAATTAAAAACTCAACTAGCGTGGGATGCTAGAAAATCAATTTTTATATAGAGAGAGATATTCAAATGAGAACCTAATTTTATTGGACACCAATTTAAAATGTTATTTTTTTATAAATGTCAGAGTGAATTTCGTTGAAAATTTTTTTTATAGAAAAGGAATGACATATGAACAAGCTGAACATTGTGATTTCATTGAAATTTTTAGAAAAAGAACGAGACTTGAACAAATTGAAAATCATCTTCTTTCATTAAATTTTTTTTAAAGATATTGAATATTGATTTCATTTTTAGGATTTTAAGTGAATCAAGAATAACAAATCACAATTATTAAATATATTTATAATCGTAAACCGTGGACCATATAAATCTTAAGTTGATACGAATTGTGAACCATATTAGACACGGCCGTCTTGTTAATTTTGGAGGCCCTGTGCCACAATCATAAAAGAGGCCCTCTATAAACTAATTTTTCAAATGGCAATAGAAGTTACGTGACCTAATGAATGACAATAGAAGTTATGTGACCTGATTAATTTTGTATGATCTGCTCGCAAAGTGTAATATAGTGAGATTGGGTCCAATCTCAGTGAGTCAGTGAAATAATCGGCCAAGTGCAGTGAAATACTGAAATCATAATTTTAAAACAATAAAAAATCAGCATTCAGCCAAAAACTAAAAAGAAGTGTGTTATTACAGACAAACCAATCGGTTAAACAAAAATACCTCTAATCGGCTTCCCCAAAATCAATCACCTTTTTTTATTCAATGAACCAATCGAGTATGTTGATTGCTATTATTTAGAGATGCAATCCGATGATCTTCTTCGGCTTCCCCAAAATCAATCGCCCTTTTTGATTTTTCTGTGAAGGGATGAAAGATACTTCAACACAATCAGGCACACAACTCAATTTATATATGGTATCTGGCTTCTCATGATTGCTTATTTTCAAATGAATCAAGAAGACTTCTTAAATCTTTTAATTTCTGGAAAAAATAAGAGTCATTTTTTATTTTCAGTACAATATAGATTAGCAACCGCAGATTTGAGGTTTCTATATACAAACCTGCGAATTTTTGAGTGTTGAAGAAATTCTTTGACATTACTCGTTAGCCGCCATCCCTTGAAATTGAACGGTTTCATTTTTGTCGTTGCCGACATCGCTTCGATCTTGCTGTCATCGGCCATCGCACAATCGTACGACGCTTAGATTTCCTTGTTGTACGCATCAAAATTGCAGCTTGCATCTGATTTCCTCGCCGACGCTTAGATTTCCTCCGCCTGGTCCTGGAGCCTTGGAGGAGTACATTGTACGCATCATTCAGTGATAACGTATTAATTAATTGGGCTAAATTTTGGGCCTTTAAAAACCTAGATATATTACATGAACCCAAGAAAATTTTGAGGCCCTTTATGTATTGGGGGCCTTGTGCAGTGGATCAGTCTGCAAAGGGTAAAAGCCGGCACTGATATTAGATAGGGAAAATTATACAAAAAATTATCAAAGTATAAGAAAATTTCGATCAAGTGCTATTTTCATTTTTTTTCCTTCTGATAAGTCCCTAAACCAATTAAAACTCATAGAATCAGTTCAAAGGTAACCTGCAATCTGCTACACAGGCTACCGTGCTTAATCTATTTTGTAAAAAACCATCAAATTATAAATTTTTTTCGATTAAGTCCCCCATTTATCATCATCATCATCATCATCATCATCATCATCATCATCATCATCATTGAATATTTTTTAATTACATTAAAATTATTTATTTGTGATAAATGTATGATTCCTTCTGATTTTTAAATTATTTTGAATGGATAAATGTATGATTCATTTTGATTTTTAAATTCTCGATTGTATAAAACTACAACTCATTTCATTTATACAAACAAAAAATGATACAATTAATTATATACGATCCAAAAAAATGACAAACCTTTAACAAAAATAGTTATAGCTATTTCGATTTATATTATTTCCGATAAAAAATGACGAACCCATCAACTTTTAAGTTGTGATCGTAAATAAATAATATAGTTATTTTCATTTGGAAAACATAATGGATTATCGTAAATTTCTAATATTTCCGAACAAAAGACTATGACCGATAATTATAAATAAACAGTGATATATCATATAATCGTAATATAAACATAAATAGATATCCAAAGTAAATACAAAAAAATATAATTTTAAATTTTAAGAAAAACATAAAATCGTAAATAAATATTTTTATTAAAATTAGGGACTTAATCGAAAAAGTTGTATACTTTGATTGTTTTTACAAAATAGGTTTGACCATGTTAACCTATTATAACATGTTAAAGGGTAAATTTAAAAGGTTTAAGCAATTTTGGGACTTATCAGGAAAAAATATAAAAGTCTTAATCGAAAATTTTTTATACTTTGATGGTTTTTTGCATAATTTTTCCGATTTAGATATGAATCTCAAATAGATATGAGTCATGATCCATACTATATATGGAATATTTATTATATATGCACAAGCTTCTTGCTTCCTTCTACCATAACTAGCTAACATTGTCCCTGTCTCCTCCCTAACATGGATGCCAATCATACACAAATATAAAAATTATAAATTATAAAACAAAAGAATCTTCAATTAATATTTTCTGTAACATTAAATTATACACACACGAAGAAACACACACCATTTATTAAATAAATACTAGACCATAAAAGAGTTAAGAATTAAAAAGATGTTAGGGTATGTATGGATTAATGGTATGAGTTTGGGATATATAGTAATTGTCTGATTTAGGGTGAATTACAAATTTGATTCTCATGATTGTCTGTCTTTAAATTTGATGTTTCCTCCTCCGCCTTCTACAAATTATTTGTTGTTTTTCTTGATGGATCTGAAAATAAAAACAAAAGACTGTCATTTTTCATAATTTTCGTATCTAAATTAAATTACTTTGCAATTTTATATCTTTAATTTATAAAACTTAATAATTAAATAGTAAATAAATTATTTTATTATATTCTCGTACTAACAAACCAAACATCAATTTTGGTAATGATACCAAAACCTATTATATAAATGAAACAATGCATTTTAAGGAATCATGATCATTCATATACCAGTCTAGTTTCAAAGTCATGCCCATAATGATTTATAATTGTAAACCAAACCCCACCTTAATATTCCCTTAGCTATAATTTACTAATAATGTCCTTGCGATAGTAGCCTAGTGGTTGAAGACATAAAATATATAATGAATGTTTAGAGTTTAAACATTATGCATGTCTTTTAACCATGATTATTTCCTTCACGTTGGCCGTGGGACCAGTCGGTGGGGCCCAAAGGGTAGTTACTTTTTTTTTTTTTTTAAATTTACTAATAATTCTTTAGTTTAATTCAATCATTCAAAGTTAGTAGCATGTTTGATACGTGACATACATTTTTGCTTAAAACAAATTTTAAAGTAAATAACCCGTCTTGTGAAAAAAACTATCATTAAAAAGAATTCAAATTTTAATAATTATTTAAAAAAAATATTATTTTAAAAATAAGTCATTATAAACCGTTAAAAAGACTTAAGGGTGCGTTTGGATTTTTGATTAAGAGATGCATTTTGGAAGGTACGAATTTTTGTTGGAACGATGAGAATTCCTCTCATTTCCATTTCCTTATCATTAATTCTTTGTACCAAACATAGTGTAAGTGTCACCCATTTTTTATGTTATAAGTCACCTACATTTTGCTAAAATCTACTGGACCATAGTCAGAAATGAAAATTTTATCATTATTCATGATAATATATTAAGAGGGTGTTTGGATTTGCGTTTGAAAAAGTGCTGTAGCGTTTTGGAAACTAATAATCAGATAATAGCTGTAACAAAAAGTGCTGCAGGAAATGTAGTGTTTGGTTTAGCTTCTGCTGTTTGCTATCATAATTATCAAATAATCAGTTTTTATAGTGTTTGGATTTGCGTTTTTACTTGTAAACTGACCAAATAATCACTTATGAAGCAAATAAGCTATAATTTTTAGCTTATGAAAAAGTGTGGTAAGATTAACGCTAAACGCAAATAATCACTTATTAACGTATGCAATCCAAACACTTTAAACTAATTATTTGCGTTATTGTAACGTAATAAGCTGATAATCTGGTTCATAACGCAAGACCAAACACCCTCTAAAAGTTAGAGTAATGAAATTTTGTTTTTTATAATGGTAAAAATGATGATAATATTATAAACGTTAAAAAATATATCATTGGTATGATTATAAAAAAATAATAGATAGTTTTAAACTCATAATATTTTGGTAACATATGATTATATGTTAATTGTTATAATTATTTAAAGAATTAAAAATTAATGTTATAAACATTAAGAAAATATAGATAATTGCTATGATAATTTCTTTTTTTACGTTTAACCCTAAAAGTAAACAAAAAGAAAATTATTGTGTACCATGCATTATTAAACAATGTTACTATTTTTTAAGTAACAAAATTTATTAAATGATAGAAACAGTTTTTAAAACATTTTTAACGTAAAAAGTAAATTCATTATAGGTGCATGAAGCCATGAACCATGAAGTGTTACTATGGGACAAAATCCATTTTAGGCATGGAGGTAATCACGACCCGATTCATGATCCAGCACATGCGTTGCACGTGGCATTGGCATTATTTCACATAGGGCTGGGCCGCATTACTCAGTCATCTCATGTTGCAAATACGTAATTTCTTTTGGCAAGTGGGTGCTACATTATTAATTCTCAATATTAGTATATATTTATATATATTTTTTTAAAGAAAATAAGTATAACCTAATAAAAAATTGAATGTTATCTTCCAAACTTTTGATAAATCATATATTTCCCCCTCATTCAGCAGCCACATTTTGCCTTCCTTTTCATTCCATATATAATATAATTTATTTTTTACTTTTGTAAGGTGTTGATATTATAAAGTATATATGTTATTTACATTGTCATTTTTGTTATGGATGTTTATTACGTCAGCTAGAGTAACACCAAAGAAAAATAGGGTAACTCATCTTTTGGGTCCCTTTAATCGATCTCACATGCAACTGAAACAAAAAGATAAATCGTTAAATCACATAATGCATATACATTTGTTATAGTTTGGTCGCTAGACCTTCCATATAAATTTCATGTTTCCAACCAAATCTTGTGATACAAAATTTATTGTGTTTGTTTCTTTTGTTGTATTACCTTGTGATTGTCAAAAACAGGGCCGGCCCTGAGCAAGGTCAACACGGGCAATCGTCCGGGGCCTATTATTCGTGGGGGCCCATTCTCAAAAAACTTATTATATACTTTCGTCTATTAACGATTAAATAAGGTTATTGACTTACAAAATTTTTAAATTTAACATTAGATAATTATAAGTTTTTTGTTATTAATTTATAATTTTTACTTGAACTTTACATATCTTAAATATACATACATGTTTATAGGGCCCATTTTAAGTTTTTGCCCAGGGACTCGAAAATGATTGGATCGGCCCTGGTAAAAAAAAAAAAGATCATGTATGTAACAAAGTTGGACACAAATTAGAATATTTTGTTATATTACTTTGTGATTGCGAAAATCAAAATTCATATATGTAACAACCCCATACAAATTACAATATTTTGTATATTTTAATTAATTTATAAATAAAATAGAATGTAAGTTTATGATATTAGAAACTCAATTTCATTTTGAACGCTACTTCAAATTAGTCTCTTTACATGCAATTTTATGTCTATGATGTAATGCAGATGCTAAATTAGTTGAGCACTGATTCAACTATTGCTCACAATCATAGAGTTTTTGGAAGTTAATTTTCAATTGGCAAGGTATTCAATATGAGCTTCAAAGCCTTCTCTCTGACTTAATTTTAAATGAACGTTGCAAATTATTCTCAAAAAAAGAAGAAATAACGGTGGCAAACTGTAATTTGGATATCACTATATACTATATGGTACTTCAGAAACAAGCGTGTAATATCAGTTGTTTTTTGACGTTGGAAGTATGCCTTGATATACAATCCAGATCTTTTCTTTCAGATTTCCATTTGAGATAAGGATTTCAATATGCCCAGGCTTGTATTGTATATTGATCCAGGGTCTGGGTGAGGATGCGATCCACTTCTAACTTTGGGTTTTTTTATTTGTTTAAGTTTTACAATCATCATCTATGTTTGATTAGTTTTGTTTATTTGAACAATGACATATCTGGCTCATGTGTTGTATATATCTCAAGTTGCCTATCGGGTATGTTCTTTTAGCTTTGATTTAATCGAGTCCCGACAAATCTGGGTAATTTGTTTTGTAAGTTTGTTCATTTGCTTTCGGCCATTGATTTTTTTGTGATTTGCAGAAAATCTAGATGTAATTTGTTTGGTTTTGAGCAATAAATTTGTTTTGTTTTTTTTAATTAAACATAATAATATAAAATATTAACTTATTAAACGATTTAAAGTTTGTTGTTTTTCATAAAAAATGTTAAACGAACTTAACCATGTTTAAGTTGAGCTAGTGCCTAGTAGAGTAGGATAGGGGATAATGGTTCATTTAAAGCATGCATTGAGGACCTTTAATGCTCAAATTAACTATTGAAAACGCAAAACTAACAATTACACATAAATACATAATGTGTAGAAATAAAATATTTATGCCCATTTTTAACTTTCAAGATAGCCTATAATATATGGCTAATGAGTTGGGCTTCAAATAAGCTTTCCATAAGAACATAACATGCAAACTATAATATGATATATAATAACCATCAGGGTCGTTCCTTTTGGAGCCCGGGGCAAAATTTTATAAAGGGTCCTCTAAACATGTATGTATATATAACATTTAAAGATTAAAGGAAACAACCATGTAAATATGTACGTAAATATCACAATCAAACAACTAGCAAAACAAGTAAACTACTAGTATTAGTCTAGGAATTAGAGGGAAATTTTTTTTTTTGGGCCCCTTGACTGTTGGGCCCTGGGCAATAGCCTATGTTGCACATCCTAATGAGCCTGCCCTGATAACCTTAATATATATATATATATTTAAACATGTAAAATATATATAAATTTAAAACATCTAAAAACATATAATGCCTTAAATATGGTATACCCCGAAAACAAGTTAGGTTCCCAATGAACTTAGATTATGCATTTATGCATAATGAGGCTTTGCCAACCAATGGTGGATTAGTTCTAACTTGAAAACAACTTCGATGTTGGTTTTAAATTCCTGTGGGTATCTATCTTAAAACGTAATTTCATATCATGTATATGAAAAACTCAAGCTCAATTATACCCATGTGAAGCCATGCACGTCACTAGATTGTTAACCTGAGCTCTAAGTCTAAACCACTTAACAAAAAAATTAATCGAATATTGTGTTTCTTTCATGTTTATATCTGTAAAGTATTTTCTTGATTGACAAATAAATAGCCATAAAAAGAAACAAAACATAATAATATTTATATATATAAAATATGTTTCAAACCGCAAAACTTGCAACTTGGATACAAGAAGCAAAATTAAAAATAAAACTGAAAAAATAATAAACAATATTTGAATCTTGAATTTTGACAAGTCTTGTATCTGACTTAGCACCCACAGTCGAATGCGATTGGGTGGAAATAGTTTTTACATGTTAATAATTTATCTTATAATAGTTCTATAAAACAACAAACTCATTGTTCCAAAAAGAAAAATCGCCGGCTGAAATTATACAGATACATTTTTTAATTTTAAATTTGCAATATAGAAAGAGAAAGAGAGAGAGAGAAGAAGAAGAAGAAGAAGAAGAAGAGGGACGAATCGACTTACCCCTCCATCCCCCCCAAGTTGATTCAATTATATATAAACGCACCCATCTTGGCGAAATTACAGATAGCCCTCTTCTTTCTCTTTGTTACTGCTATTTTCAGATCTTAAATCCCATTGAGCGATCTTTTCTCATTGAAGATTATTTTGAAAAAAAAAAGGGGGGATTCAGATAAAATATCGCGTGATTCAGGTATTCTTTTTGATTTAACGTGATTTTTTTGAATAATCCCAAATTTTATGGGATTCTTAATTTCGATTTAGAACATTTAGATTTTTTTCATCTTGAAATGTTCACATGGTCAATGAGTGTGCAAATTCGTATAAAAGATTTGATCTCTTATCTGGGTTTTTTGCTCAATGCTTCAAAACAGGTGTAACATTACGTATATGTGTGTGTGTAAAATACATGTGTATTGCGTGTGGCAATTAGGGATTTGAAACCCATGAATGTCTCGTGTTTGTGTACGAATGTCTGTGTTGGGAGTTGGATTTGGTCGCGTTGACTTAGAAGCATTGGTCTTGACTTTCATCTTTTTATAATTTGTAGGAAATATGTGTTACCTTTTGGGGTTAAGAAGGCATCTTAATCTTTGATCCATTTTGCTTCTTTTGCATTTTTAAAAAAAAATCTTTTATTGGTTAATTGCTGGTTTTCTAAGATTCCTGTTGCTTGAAGGATCTTCTTGTTTCGATTTTATGCTCCAAAGTGATGGTAGGTTAAAAAAGTATATGCCCAATTGAATCAACTCAATTAAATGATATGAAGACTTGAAACCATGCTAAATTTCTGCCTTTTGATTGAAGTCACAGTGAAAGAATGATTTTAGATCTTTGGGATCAGATTCCAGATCAATAAGCAGGGATCAAGAATTTAGATGCATAATTTTAATCTACTTTATATGCCTCTTGATGAATTGATCCATAAGACCGCCACTCAAGACCTTGTATATGGATATTCTGACATCAAATTGATTGTGATATAAATATTGCCATCTTCTTGTTTTCAGGTTTGATGATTCTTGATTTTGAAGTTACGCGGTGGGCTGTTTCTTTATAGTTTTGAGCTTTGTGTTCTTTGTCGGGAAGGGACTAATCTCGTGGATATAATTGTGTGATGCGTGTTATTTAAATGAAATTAGCAAAGGCGTGGCGATTAGGTATGAAAGACATGCAAATCTTTCCACCGCCTCGCCATCGTGGTCAATTAAAGAAACCAACTTGGATTATCATATTGGTTTCATTGGTTTGCATGTTCTTAGTTGTTGCTTATATTTATCCACCTCAAACTTCTAGTGCCTGCTATATCTTTTCCTCTTCCGGTTGCCAGCCGTTTTCTACTTGGCTTCCACCTCCTGTAAGACAGTTCAGTGACGATGAGATTGCTTCTCGGGTCGTAATTAGTAGCATTTTGAACACGCCTCCAATGGAATCCAAAAATCCTAAGATTGCTTTCATGTTCTTGAGCCCTGGATCATTACCTTTTGAAAAGTTGTGGGACAAGTTTTTTCAGGTATTTAATCGCTGTTTTCACTTCTTTTAGATGCTGCATTTGTTTAAGCAAAACATAAATGGATTTGAGTTAGAATCGAATTGTGGGGGTTTAGATGAATATATGCAATGCATAGATGTCATGCATTGACATTTGTATATTTTTGTGTATAGGGTCATGAAGGTAGATTTTCGGTCCATGTTCATGCATCCAAAGAGAAACCAGTCCACACTAGCCGTTACTTCGTCAATCGGGACATTCGCAGTGACAGGGTTCGTTTGTTTACGTTACAATGGTTTCTTTCATCTATACATATTTCAAGGATAACCATATTTATAGTTTTGTGCTATGTGAAATTAATATCTTCAATTATCATATGAATCTCATGGGCAGGTAGATTGGGGGAAAATTTCAATGGTTGATGCAGAGAAACGACTTTTGGCAAATGCACTGAAGGACCCCGACAATCAACACTTTGTGTTACTTTCCGACAGGTCATCATCTCTTTCTCATGCTCTCATGTTTTCTGGAAATCGATTTTGCTACTAAAATATCCGTTTCTTTTTTGTATTTCAGCTGTGTACCACTTCATGACTTTGACTATGTATACAATTATCTTATGTACACAAATATCAGCTTCATTGACAGGTATGGACAATCCTCTCAATGTTTTTTCTTTGCCTAACTCTTCTGTGGAATTGTTACTTCTTGACAACATTATTTCCATTTCTTTACAGCTTTGAGGATCCTGGTCCACATGGAAATGGGAGGTACTCTGAACATATGTTACCTGAAGTTGAGAAGAAATACTTCAGGAAGGGTGCTCAGGTATAATTATAAGTTTTTAAACGTGTTCAAAGATTCATAACAACTTGTTTTATCAACTTTTGTGCATACCTTTCATCTTATGCTATGACTTTGTGTTTCAACTTGAAAAACTCCTTCGTGATAAAGGGCATAATCCTGATTAATTCTCATAATGTTTTAAATCTGTGCAGTGGTTCACAATGAAGCGCCAACACGCAGTTATAGTTATGGCTGACAGTCTCTATTATTCAAAGTTCCGAGATTATTGCAGGGTGAGGGATGAGGATACTTTTATGCTTCGTTTTATATACTGTTGGTGCTTTGTTGTTATAGACTACCGGTTGTTTTTTTCCCTCTTGTTCTCATCAAATAGTCCTTTTTTGGGTGTTTTTCTCTGTTATTTATTTGTTGTGAACATCTTCAAATATTGTTCTTGTTCAACAGCTCACATATCTTTTTGACCTTGCTAGCAACATTTTGATAAGATTTTATATAAAATTTATGACTTGCACGTATTTTGATATGCTGATCGTCCAAGATTAAGATTTATTGAAAATTATATGATTTCCTTCATGTATGTTTTATATATTTCAGCCTGGTATGGACGGACGCAATTGCTACTCCGATGAACACTACTTGCCAACTTTTTTCCATGTGAGAACATTTATGAATTTAATTTTCGCCCCTCAATATTATACTCACTAGAGTTGCCACTTCTAGTTTCAGAACTTCTGTGGTTCTTATGAGTGTTCTTTCTTTGAATGTTCAGATGCATGATCCCAATGGGATTGCAAACTGGTCGGTGACACACGTTGATTGGTCTGAAGGAAAATGGCATCCAAAATCATACGGAGAGAAGGATGTATCTGAAGAGCTCCTAAAAAATATTACGGTATGACTGACTTTAGAATCCTGAAAGTGCAAATATTGTAACGTAGCATGAGACATTGGGTTTGATTCTAAAAAATTGATGAGACACGAGTTTGTTTATATATGTGTATATGTACACACATGTGTACACATATACACACACAAGCACATATGTTCATTCATACACACACAAGTTTACAAAACAGTAGAAAGAAAGAAATCTTGTAGAAACACAACTGAATCTCTTGGACTTGACTTATTTTGGTTGCATTACTCATGCAGTCCATCACAGAAAGCGTTCATGTTACAAGCGAGGAAAGGGTATGCACTTCTGCCAGCTTTCCCCCCTTTTTCTTTATTGTGGTTCTTTGATCGTAGAAGCTAAGCTAAACTATGTGTTAAATATGCAGAAGGAAACGATGATCATGCCTTGCTTGTGGAATGGAATGAACCGGCCTTGTTACCTATTTGCTAGAAAGTTCCAAGCAGAGACTCTAGACAGCATGATAGAGCTTTTCTCAAACTATACAACGAGAACATGAACATGAACATGAGATTCTTAGTAAGTTCTGATTCTTTGGTCGGATCAAACCCTGTTTGGTCCAACCCATTTTCACATTGTTGTAAAGCTTATCTTACAGAGAGATGAGATATGATATGCTGGCTGTAAACTTGGCTCCCTTTGTGAGTTGAAGGCAGGGTACATTTGGGAAATATTTGAGATTTTGAGTTAATACCGAATAGTTGGAGTTAAATAGTGAAGAAGAAAGGTCTGGGAAAATAGCTGTTTGTTTTAGTAGTCCTAGTCCTTTGGGCTCAGGAGATGACTTTAAGTTTTACTTTTTACCCTTCATTTTGGGCAATATTTGTGTAATTTATGGCAGCAACTTTTTTGGGTAATTCATGATGGTTCTTGAGTCTAGAGAAATTCTGTTTGTACATCTTACATTGATGTTTGATAGACTAGGAGGTACAATTTTATTGGAAATTCAAGTCGCCTAACTTGATGAGATTTAGAATGTCAGATACTCATAGATGGTCATGACGGAACTCAAAGTTACTGAGGGAAATTTTAGTCGTCCCAATAGGGGTGTAAACAAGCTTAAGTCCGTACAAGAGTATCAAGCTCGCTCGAGCTCGGTTTGTGAATGATTTTTTATAGGCTCACGTTCGGCTCGTTTATCATATATTTATTAAGTAAAATATATGTTCATATATGACTCGTTTAAGCTTGTTTAGGCAAACAATCTAAGCACAAAGGACAATGAACACATTTATTAAATAAAGCTGGGCCTGAACTCATTTATTAAACAAGTATACAAAATGATCATATACTTGCATCTAAGCACATGAAGATGTATAGAATCAAATCAAAGTAAAGATTTGTTACAGTTTTAACCACTAAATCTCGATGCCCAAACCTTAATGAAAGGTAATAAAATATCTCTAGCGTCCAAAAGGTTGACCCAGCTACAAAGATAACGTTCAAAAATCACGATGATCGGACCATTTCATAGGGAAACAATAAATTATTGCTTCTGGGTGCTACAGCATCTGAGTTATTTTTTTTTTCTCTTATATCAGATCTTTCTGTTGTGTTTGCCTTGATTAGATTTAGAAAGGGTATATGAAGCTAAAAATATTTGTTGGCCTCAAAAATCAACAAAAACCCAACATATGTTATATGTATGACAATAATTATAGTTGTTGAAGTGTGTGTGTGTGTGTATTCCGGGAAGGATGAAAGAAAGGTGGTTGGAAGTGATAATATTCAGCCTACATATTTGTAGCCATAATGTGCTCCTAATCTGTTTTTTTTTTTTTTCTTTTTTGTTTCTATAGGTAGGCCAAATTTTAACCCATGAACATGAAGCCACTCATTTTCAACAAATCTGATATTATTCATAGCCAATCCAAATAGAAGATGATTTTACAGATAACTCTAGAATTTTCTTATATGGGCATCACTTTGTCAAAATTTATAAATGATAGGTCTCGTACACACACACAAAAATCTTTTGTAAATTAATATATTTAAAAGTTAGTTTGTTATTAAAAGAAGTAAATAAATAAATGTAACAAAAAAGTGATATGTAGTATTGTAGTTTAATGGTTAAAGATTTAAGGCAATTGCTCTATGTATCAGATGTATGGGGTTTCAATTCCCAACTAAGTAATTTATTATTTTATTTTTTTATAGAAAAACACAAAAATGATGGACCAACTTTGACTGAATGGACCAGTCAAACAAACCGATTTGGACCGTTAGACTGACCAGACTAGGAACGGCCACATGAACATCAAATGATCGTGATGCATCATCCTTCTCGTGTGATGCAGTGTGGTTCTACTCGGACCTACCGCGTAATGCATCAATTGACCATGATGCACAAATTTATCCGTGTGATATGCAATTTTATCCGTGGGATGTATTATACGTACGAAATTAATTAGCTACGTACGAAATTAATTAGCAATACCGCATGTATTTTAAGTCGTTAACAATTTTCAAAATGCAAAGGGACCAAACAATGGATGAAATTTTTCTAATTATCCAAAACAATATGCATGCATGTTTAATTCGTTCAGATCATTTTTAAAACCGGCTTTTTTACATACACGTACTGTTTAAGAAGTTTTGAAAATTAAGTTTATAAATAAATATATAAAATCAAACTAAAATCTGATGACTTTGTGTAAAAATTTATCCGTGTGGGAATTAGTTATGTGATATTTTAATTGGCGAAATCTATGGATTGACTGACTATCCGAATGAATCAAAACTTAATAATAATTATTATCTGAAGAATACAAAAGATGATAAGTTAAAGACACGGAAAGTTAAAAAATGTGGGCACCAAACCCAAATACCAAATATGGATTTGGACCTTTTTTTTTATCATTAAAACGTTTCTTGTCAAGTAGTTTGACCTGACCACTTGAGTTGAGTAATTTGCTCCGTCCAGTCCAGTCCAGTCCATGCCTACTGCCAACTCCCCTCTCTTTCTCTTCTTTCTTTCATACCTAAACTCTCTCTATATATATATATATATATACCCTTTTCTTAATTTCTTGCATCTTCATTTCAAGACAGCAAGACGGCCATTTGTGTCAGCTCGGTGCATCAACGCACGCTATTAGATCGAAGTACTTCGAGTGATCTCGTAACCACAACATACAACAAACAAACAAGCTAGGATCATATATGGGTGCTCGGTTTTCATGCAAATTAGCATCTTATGACAAGGCCAAGGTGGCCGAGGTAAAGTTTAATAAAATAAGAGCGGTGCACTTGGACGGTTCATTGGAGGAGTACCAGGATCCGGTCACCACGGACCAAGTCATCACTAACTTCACCAACCACTTTCTATGCACTCCCATCGATATTCTCCAATCCGGCTTGGTTCCCCTCAAGCCTCATCATCAACTCAAATCGGGTCAGATTTACTTCATACTCCCCAACTCCACCCTTAAATTCAATGCCGCTCCGGTGGACTTGACCTCTCTGATAAGGAAGCTCACCAACATAGCCAAAACCACCCGCTCTTCGTCGTCTGCCAAGTCAATTACTCCTTCTTCTCATACACAATTATACAATCCACAAGGTACAAGCCCAGGCGGCCAGTATATAAAGCGTGGTTGTGCTCAAAGTATACAAGAGAGCTTGCTAAGATCCAATACGTCTCCTCAGTGGAAGCCGATTTTGGCTACCATTATAGAAGGATAGTTCTAAGTTCTAACAATTAATTAAGTGTACGTTTTGTGGATCGGATTTTCATGGTTATATATATTTGTTGTATAATTTGTTAAACAAACGTATACTTAATTATGAAAGTTGTTGATCGATCGTACGTGTAATATATTATATATATTTTGGCAATCATTTTTATTTTTTTTATAAATTAAGGGTAGCTAGGTCGTAGAACGTACAGGTAATAAGCTTTACATTTGTTCCTTTTAATAAAACCATGGAATTAATGCGGCCATCTGATCGACAAAACAACCAGAGAAGAATAAAGCGCATCCAAACATAAAAAGCATCTTTGGAAAGCTAACCAATATTTAAAAATATAGCTTCTTGGGGTTTTATTATACTTTATAACCAGGGGCGGATCCAGGATTATTTGTTATCGGTGTCACTTTTTTAGAGCAAGTTTATTACTTAGATTTTTGAAAATATTTTCTATGATGGATCAGGTCACTGAAACGAATTACCACACAAAATTAACAAATAACAAGATTTTTCTAATTAAAAAAAAAATACTTGGCCGGTACGATACCATTAAAACTTTTCTTTTTAAAAATTTGTCCAATGACCTATAATTTTTTTAAGAGTCAACAAATAAGTCTAACAATTTATCAAATAAAATTAAAAAATGAACACCTAACATTTAATTTGTCCATTAACCTAAACTAAGTAAATTTTCGGTAAATTAAACATATATACTTTTTTTGGGCGTCGTCGCCGGTCGGTCAGAACTCAGAAAGCCGGAAGGGTGAAGTCCATGCAGTGTGGAATGAAGAAAGCAATTAAGGGTTCCAAAAGGTTTGAGCTATATTTTTTCCAATATATTTTTTTGAGCTATATTTTTTTTGAGTTATATATTTTTGGGCTATATTTTATTGTTTTATATTCTATTTGGCTTTTTTTAATAAAAATTTTATGATTAAAACTCCGTAATATTTCAATAAATTTGAGTGATAAAAACAAAAAATATAAATTAAATATGTATATTATAATTTTATAAGTTTTTTGTAGGTGCTACTAAAAAAAATCTTAGGTGTCACTTGAGTTTTTGATACATACGTAACTCAGTATTTTGAAAATTTATCGGTGTTGAGTGACACCCGTATTTATTAATTAGGTCCGCGCCCCTGTTTATAACCGTACTAGATTAATATACATGCATCACATAGGTTAATTTAAAAACCAAATATTTATAACTATGTGTATCATAATAATTTTATTATTTTAAGAATAATAGCTAAAGATTATTTAACTTTAATTAATTACTTGTTAAGATCGGTTTTAAATACAATTGATTTGCTTTAAAATATAAATTAAATTTAGTAAATGAACAATATTAAAAGAAAACCTGGAATGTTACATGCAAATGAGACCATTCAAATGTATTTCGGGTTTACCCGATTAAGTTTATATATAGATGGCTGCTTTTTTTTTTTTTTTTTTTTTTAAATAGAAAAAATGCCATTTATTTAATTACTTACAGAGAAATTCTATTTGCACCATCGACCTTCCTGTGATGTGAATTCCACTTCTTGATGTGACGTTTTCTTAATTATTTTAATAATTTATTTAAATTGTGATTGGTTAATACAGTTGATGTAACATATTAGAGAGGTGGTTAGTAAAAAAGGGTGTGAATAACAACAAAGGTATCCATGTATATTTCATTAATAAGGTTGGTCGTCCGCACCGTTTTTTAATCGATCAGCATTTGTGGTCGGGATTTTGGTGTAAGGATTTGGATAAGTTTTTGTTTTTAATGTTTATTGGGTTGTGTTTGGTCCAAGGGCGCTTTATTTAGTGATGATTGGTGTGTTAGTTGTTTATTTTGATTTTAGAATGTTTTTAGTATTTTATATTTTATAACTTCTTGCTTGTTTATCTATTAATATATATTTATCTTTTTTTAAAAAAAAATTTTTTGCTAGCCTGCTAGGTTGTTTTACATATGAAGAATATATGATATGAAACGATTGAACCAGTGAGAGTAATCAAGAACGAGTCATAATTTTTGTTTGTTAGTTAATTGGACAAATATAATGATTAATTTGTCATAATTTTTGTTTGTTAGTAATCAAGAACGAGTCATAATTTTTATAGCCGGCCATTAATTATCCTTATTCAATCTTGATTTCATTTCAAACCTTTCCCATAAAAACTAGACCTACCCATCAAAATATTTTAATAAATATAATGATTAATTTTTCAAGTTAAAATTTATAATGTTTCATAATTCATGTGTTAAAACATAAATTATTTTAAACATAATTTTTGTTTGTTAGTTAATTGGACAAATAATTGAACGTTAGATTATGTTCGTTTATATTTTCATATAAAAATAAAGTACATAAAGTCATAAATATGTCTCTAATAACAAATAAAAACTTAATATAAGAATGATCTTTCGAAGAAATTATGTGTACGTGAGTATTTTTGTTTTATTTAGTTTTATTATCTCGTTGGGGATTATCTACGCGTTGATGCGCCATGTTTCGAAATTAATACATTACCATTCTTTATATTTTAGGCTTTTTAGCACCCATAAGGCCATAAAAAGGTAACACGCTATGCATTTTTAATTATGAAAATATTTCATGTATATCCCATCCTTCGACAAGATACAAATTATGAAACCATTAATTTTCAAATTAGGTAGAATAATTAAGGTGGATCCATCTTCTTTTGACTTTTTTTTTTTTTTCTTTTTTGTTTTCTCCTCACTATACGATAAGTACTTATAATCACAAAATTTTATTTGTCAATTCATAGTTTTCCATGATGGCTTCACGTATGTTCATATCTATATTATTAACAAATTAAGCTCAAGAGTTTCAAATAACAACAACAACAACCCTTGAATAAATTTAGAAAATTTAATTTTGAAACCAAGAAAATAATAGAGTTCAAATGAGCTTTTGTTCATCATATGTTCATACTAGTTTAAAGTTAACTTCAACTTTGTATGGAACAATATAAATTGAATGGAAGGAATTTTATATATACATTGCTTTTAGTAAGTTTTACTAATCATACATTAATTCATCCTCTCATATATATTTTTATGTTATTGATGTACGAGTCACTGATTAAACTTAATTTTTCTTTTAACATTAAACGGATATGTGTGTGAAGAACAAATTAATAGGAAAGTGTACATGTAGTTAAAATTCCCCAAACACTACCTGTTTTACCAAAAACCATGTTGGAATTTAAAACCCTATTATACTAGAATTACATATCATAGAATTCTTGTGTTTACGTAATTAGTTGTATCAGGATTTTGTAAATTATTATAACATTCTGATTTTTCTAATAGGGAAAAAATAAATTGGAGACCAAACCGATAAAATATTAAAAACAAGATAATACATGCTTTTAAACACAAAACTTATACTAAAATGTGACATCATTTTTAAATCTAAACATGTCACTGGAAACAAATTTCATAGTTTTAGTAACAAAAAAAATAATATGAAGACGATATTAAAAAAATATAACAGCAAAGGACCAAACTGATAAAAATATAATAATATGTTCATCTTTTTCTAATATTAACCCTTTTATTTATTTTATTTTATTTATAGCATACAATAGATTTTATGATGCCAACTAGGGGTGAGCTCGGTACCGATCCCAAAAATACCAAAACCGAATTATTAGTTTTGAAAAAATCGAATACCGTACCGTATAATTTTATATGGTGTCGGTTCGGTTCCGAATACCGAATTTTAGCTAATTTAAAAACCGAATACCGAACCGATAGTATCGAATACCGAATTTTAGCTAATTTAAAAACCGAATACCGAACCGGATACATTAATTCAGTATCAGTCGGTACCGGTTCGGTTTCGGGAAATGGTACCCGTCACTCACCCATATGCCCAACTTTGCATCACACCAAATATTAAATTAATACTTTTGTTCCTCACTTTATTACGTAAGTGTTTAGTGGGAATGTAGAATCATTTATTAATGATCAGTATTTTTAATTTGTTTATTTTATTCGCTAACTTATTATTTTTATTTTTAGTGTAAGTTAGAATCATTAAATTAAGTTGTTAATTATTGATTGTTACTTGTCAGAAATCTCATTAGTGTTAAAATGTGAATCCTCGATCAGTGTGTCACATGTTAAAACCGATAACTATTAATAATAATAGATTAATGGGGGTGGAACGTCCAACCAAATAATACAAACACTTTTAATTAGGGGTGAGCTCGGTACCGTACCGTACCGTACCGAATCGGTACCGATCTCGAAAATACCAAAACCGAATTATTAGTTTCGAGAGTACCGAATACCGAACCGTATAATTTTATATGGTGCCGGTTCGGTACCGGTTCGGGTTCGGGAAATGATATCCGTCGCTCACCCCTATATAAAATAGGGAGAATTTCATATATACCCCTCCAAAACTTCATAATATCATATATACCCAACCTAAAATTTTAATATCATATATATCCCTCCTAAAGGTCATAATATCATATATACCCAATTTTAATTATTAATATCACATATATCCCTCTTAAACATCATTAATATCATATATACCCAAATCCATTAATTCAATTATTTTTAAAACATTTAAAACTCATAATTAATATTGCTTAGTAACTAATGATCATTATACCCTTACTCATTTCTTCTTTCAACTAAACTTCAAAATATCATATTTATCCAACTTATTAAAATATCATATCCCTTTTAATAATTTTATATAATTTATTTTTGTAAACTTTACTAGAAAAATTCTTCAAACTAAAACAAATTAATATTAAATATAAAAAACTTATATTATGTTTTTGCTCACTTGTAATTAAAATATTTTCTAGTTACTACTAATTAAACAAATTATTATAAAACTGGGCTCTAAATATATAGGATTTTAAATATATATATATATATATATATATATATATATATATATATATATATATATATATATATATATATATATATATATATATATAGGTTCCATTGAAAACTTTTGTGCATCGAAGGGCCAGTGGAGGTTCTTTTGTGTCTCGATGCACAAAAGTTTTCAATGGAACCTCCCTATATATATATATATATTTATGTAGGGAGGTTCAATGGAAAACCACCATACACCTGAAAACTTGTGAAAACCGCACTGCACCACCACAAATGCATCAAATTCTCCGCGCGATGCATCAAAATCCCGCGCGACGCATCAAATTTTCCGCGTGATGCATCAAAATCTCGCGTGATGCATCGTCTTATTTACGATCATGCCACCGCGTTTTTCATGAAATGCACCAAATCGGACGGTTTGCGTAGGTTTCCATAGTTTTCAGGTGCATAGTGTTTTCCATTGAACCCATCCCTATATATATATATATATATATATATATATATATATATATATATATATATATATATATATATATATATATATATATATCTCGTAAGATATAAAATAAATTTAAATAATCAATGCCTATCTAGCAGCAACTAGCATGTGGTTCCAATCATCTTAAAATGTCAACGACTTTTAAATTTTATGTTTACATTAATTTCTATATATGTTTCTACATGGTATATAACAATTGGGTAATCCATTCAGATTTTTAAACATATACAATAAATTTTCATACAACTTAAGTGCATGCAAAATAAATTCTAGAGAAGCCCGGCCAATAAGATTGATTGTGATTTGTGGATGGCTTATTTCCACACTGTCAAATTATATGTTTGTACGGCTATAAATATGTAGGGACAACGTACAATTTTTTTCTTTATTTATAATTGTAAATATTGTTTTTTTTTTTAAATATATATATATTTGTTATGATGAACATGGATCAATGAATTAGCCATCGCAAAAGTTGACAACAAATTTGGTTTATTAGACTTCCATTCAAAGACATCACAAAACTTCTTTGATTTTCTACTCTTCACATCTCCAAAATCATCAAAAAAAAAACGCTCCACTACCATAGGTAAGGCCTTTAGATCACCACTATTAAATTAAATTAAATCTTTTGTAAATTCATTCTTAAAATAGCTTTTGCAAAACAAAATGATTCAAGAAAGCCTCGTTGTAAAAAACGAATTTGCTTGGGATTTTTGTCGGATGTCATTTTGCTACGGATTATTGTGTGACATGGTTTAGCTAGATTTTAAGTTGGACCATTTGCATCTCAATTTCCCTGATTGGATTGATCACCGGTAATTGTCATTATCCTAAGCATGCACATGAAGCTAAACACCACGTGCATGTAGAACAATGAAAACTCTGTAGGCATTGTTGGAACTTATGTGTGAATTTCTCCCACATAGGTAATACATTGATTAAATGATCTACTTATAATCCAAATCCAATTATAGTTATCAAAACAATTTGACATCTTGGATTGGATCAAGGACTTGACATGTATATATAGATATATAGATATTTAATGAATTGATTGTTGTATCCTCTAGACGGAAGCAAATTTTGTTTAAGGACATTGTAGAATTGCAGGCCTCAATCTTCTGATTTGTTTCTGATTTGGGTTTTATATATATTCTGTATATATGTATATTTCAATAATTTTGTATATGTAGTTTACTATACTTCTAACAGGCATAATGTATTACAATGAAGTAAAATAATGAAATTTGTTATTCTAACAGGTCAACTACAATAAGTCTAACTATTAAAGTTTATTTTATCTAATAATTAACACATACATATTTAATATCTAACGTAAAAGTAACAAAAATTAATTAGAATATATCACCAAATTTTAAGATATTACAGATAGTATGATATTAGTTTGATATCAATTATAGTGTTATGATAGTCTACCATCACGTTGCGTACGTGTATATAGATATATATAATCAATTGGTGCGTGTGTATAAACACATGCATAATCTCATATATATATATATATATATATATATATATATATATATATATATATATATATATATATATATATATATATATATATATATATATATATATATATATATATGCCACGTTTCCTAATTGAAAGCCATAAAAAAAACATTTTATAATTTATAATACTCTTTCCGACTAATTTTATATAATATATATTAAATACAAAAAGTAAGCTAGCTAGCGAAAAAGGTTTCAAAGTAGTTATGAGTTATGACGGACCTTCATAATTTAGATGTTGATGTCAACTTAATTTCTGGATATATTTGACTATGGTGCCACCTTCCTTCCTTCTTTTTCTTCGATCATGTCTTTTTCAATTCTTTCACTTCACAAATAAACTCTTTACATCGATCTATATATATATATCTTTCAATTCATTGGTTAACTAATTTAATTTATTAATTATATAATTATATATATATATATATATATATATATAGGCTAGAACTAAAAGTATTGCATAAACACAAGATCGATCGATGGGTGCTTGTTATTCGTTCACAAGATTGAAACCAGAGGCTGCTTTGAAAACCATAAGAGTGGTGCACTTGGATGGTTCATTGGAAGACTATGACGATCCAGTCACGGTTGATCAAGTCATCAGTAACTTCCCTAAGCACTTTTTATGCACCCCGATTCAAATTCTCCAAGACGGATTGGTGCCACTCAAACTTGACCATCAACTCAGATTGGGTCAAATCTATTTCATGCTGCCGAATTCTACGCTTAAATTCAATGCTTCTCCCATGGACTTGACCTCCTTAACAAGGAAGCTAACCAACATAGCCAAAAATGGCCAATGTCCATGCAAGTCGAGCCCTTTGGCTAGCCCACTAACGGATAGAAGCCCGAACAGGTTTCTAGAGCGTCGGTGTGGTGGTGATGGAGTGGAATCCATGGGAAGCTCACTTAAGTCACCTCAGTGGAAGCCCATTTTGGCTTCCATCACAGAAGGTTAGCTAGCTAGGTAATTGTAGGGATATTGTGTCCGATACCAATTATAAAATATAAGAAATGTATTACGAATTACAATTCAAGAAATGAAATTACAATACACGGAAATAAATAAAGTACGGAAATTAAAATTACAAATACAAGAAAAATAATACGGAAAGTAAATTACAATACGGAAAATAAAGGCTGAGTCTCGTGTTTGACACGATTCCCTTAAAACAGATTCGAAGTCTGTTTCCCAGGGTACAACAGCCAAAGCAGTGTGTACTGCCGGAGGTAACCAACTTGCCTGAAAAAGCACGTGAATTTAAGGTGATCTTCGTTCTTGGAAGCAGCAACGTCTTGCCGTTAAAGTGTAAAAGCTTTCAAATATCTCAAGTGTTTCCAGAATTATTTCAAGTGGTTTGGTGTGTTGAATCTCCAATTATTTTATAGGAAATTGGAGTTGAAACAACAAAATTAATCATCTTTTTAATTACAAAAACCGTTTTGTAATATTCCATTATTACAAGGTTTATTGTCAATTAATGATGAGTAATTATGTGTTGAAACCAAATAGTAACAGCTCATTAAATCAGTCAGCCGCTGATTTAATTATCAATTCTGGTACGAAAGCTGCTCGCCGGACAGCTTGGCCTCGGGCTGTTCACTACTGGACAGCTTTGACAAAGCCTGCTCAGCATCCGCGGACAGCTTTGGCCGAAGCCTGCTCGCCGACAGCTTGAGCGCTGATCTTCAAACCTGTCCAAGGACTGCTTGAGCAAACTCTGTCCAGAACAGGTTTCATGAAGCCTGTCCAACTCTCACCTGGAGTAAAAAAGTTGTCTCGCACGAGCCCTGATTTTCGGAGCTGCATTCGTGTCCGCAGGTGCTGGCGTACACGAGTTTAGTGGATTTTAGCCTTCGAGGTCCAAGATTTGCACCCCCCCCTGCGCGCGGGTAGGCATTGGAGTAAAACCACAAACAATCTTGCCATGGCTTTGAACACTCCTCCTTATAAACCCACTTTGGTTTCATCTTCCTTCCTATGTGGGACTCTCTTCACCCACTTAGAAGAAGTTTCAATCATTCTAAACACCAATCTTTGAGCATCGATATCTCATTCATCTTAGCTCCGTTTTGGACGTTCTTTATATCGTTGGAATCCTCTCTTCAAGGAGAATACAAACCCACAAAATATTCATTATATATATCACAATTATATATAATTATATTTGGTCCAAAACCATGGAAAAACCATTTTTTTCTTTGAAAAATTTACACTTTTTTCCAACAATCCCCCACATGAATGAGAGATCGATCGAAAACACATTCCAATCATCCCCCACATGTATGAGATTGATCGAAGACACATAAAATTCCAATGAATTTTCAATGGTTGAAATCTTGCATAGGATAGGTAGGTGTAAACCTTTGAACCTTCCCTTATGAAATGCACTTAGCCTTCTAGCCGTCAGTAGAACTCGATGTCTTTGAACTGAGCTGCCATTTGTGAAGACGACAATACACTTCACACAAGAATCTCCCTAACAAGGTTAACTCCTCATAGTCGTGTCCGTTATGGTCATGGAACACTAGCCTGGTTCTGCGAGAGCTACTAAGAATTGTGCCCCTACAATTCCACTCGAAGCGACCCCACTTCTCTCTCACATAGGTGATTTCTCCCGAATCATTAAAAGCATAATTGATTTCGACCGAATCATTATAAAATGCTTAACCTCATTGTCACTAAAATGATTTTCTTCTAGAAATCATATAGGAATGGACTAGGAGTTTTTCACAACCCCCCACAGTGACCACACTTTATTCATACAAATAGGTTGTCCTTTTGAACCAAGATCTTGGGATCTCCAGTCAACAAGGTAAGGTTTTCCTTCGTATGAATTTATTCATTCATGGGCTTTAGTCCCATTCCTTTTGACGACTTCAAAACTAACTCTCTATTTAGGCCTTTCGTAAGCGGATCCGCAATGTTATCTTTTGACTTCACATAGTCAATAGTGATAACACCTGTTGAGAGTAGTTGTCGTATCGAATTATGCCGACGTCTAATATGTCTTGACTTACCATTATACATTATGTTATGCGCTCTACCAATCGCTGATTGGCTATCACAATGTATAGTAACGGCTGAAACGGGTTTCGGCCACTTTGGTATGTCTTCAATAAATTGACGTAACCATTCGGCTTCTTCACCACATTTATCTAATGCGATGAATTCAGATTCCATCGTAGATCTAGCTATCACTGTTTGCTTGGAAGACTTCCAAGAAATAGCAGCACCACCAAGTGTAAATACATATCCACTTGTAGATCTAGAATCTTTTATATCGGATATCCAATTCGCATCGCTGTATCCTTCTATCACAGCTGGATATCTCTCATAACGCAGTCCGTACTCTCGAGTATATCTCAAATACCGAAGTACTCGTATCACACTTTTCCAATGAATCCGACTCGGATTACTCGTGTACCTACTTAGCCTGCTTACAGCATATGCTATGTCCGGTCTGGTACAAGACATTAGATACATTAGACTGCCTATAATTCTTGAGTATTCTAGTTGATTAACACTTTCACCTCTATTTTTTGATAGATGTTGACTAGTGTCAATCGGAGTTCTAGCTATACTAGAATCACCATTACTAAATTTCTCAAGAATTTTATCCACATAATGAGTTTGACTTAACACAAGACTATCTTGGGTTCGTGTGATTTTAATACCAAGAATCACTTCCGCTAAACCCATGTCTTTCATGTCAAATTTGGATTTCAACATCTCTTTCGTTGAATTAATCATTCTTTCGTTACTACCAACGATAAGCATATCGTCTACGTATAAACAAAGAATGACATATCCATGTTTTGTATCTTTCATGTACACACACTTGTCGCACTCATTAATTTTGAATCCACATTCTAGCATGACGTGGTCAAACTTTTGATGCCATTGTTTGGGAGCTTGCTTCAAGCCATATAATGACTTAACAAGCCTACAAACTTTCTTTCCACATCCGGGAGCACTAAAACCCTCGGGTTGCTCCATGTAGATTTCCTCTTCTAAATCACCGTTTAGAAAAGCCGTCTTCACATCCATTTGGTGCACTTCTAGATTTCTTATTGCGGCAATCGCAAGCACCAATCTAATGGATGTTATTCGCGTCACCGGCGAATATGTATCAAAGTAATCAACACCCTCCTTTTGTTTGTAACCTTTGATTACCAACCGTGCTTTATATTTATCAATGGAACCATCAGGTTTCATTTTCCTCTTAAAAAGCCATCGGTAACCTAGTGGTTTACAACCTTCAGGAAGGTCCACTAGTTCCCAAGTATGATTTTGTAAAATTGACTCAATTTCACTCTTGATGGCTTCTTTCCATTGAGGTCCTTCAGAAGAAGTTACCGCTTCTCGGTAAGTTTTGGGTTCACTTTCAACCATGTAAGTGACAAAATCATCTCCATATGATTTTTCAACCCTTTTCCTTTTACTTCTTCTAGGCTCAACCTCTTCTCTTTCAGGTTGTTCTAATGTCTCATCTTGGACATTTTCGTCAATTGATTTAGACGAACTAGCACGATCCTTTTGTAAACAAGGAAATATATTCTCAAAGAAGGATGCATTCCTTGATTCCATGATGGTATTCTTGTGAATTTCTGGATTTTTAGACTCATACACAAGAAACCGATAGGCACTACTATGATGTGCATAACCAATAAATATGCAATCAACCGTTTTAGGTCCTATCTTTTGAGCCTTAGGTGCCGGTACAACAACCTTTGCTAGGCATCCCCACACTCGTAAGTACTTATAGGATGGCTCTCTTCCCATCCAAAGTTCATACGGTGTTTTATCCATTTTCTTGCGGGGTATCTTATTCAAAAGATAAGTAGCCGAGAGGATAGCTTCCCCCCACATTTCTTGGCTCATTCCCGAACTTATTAACATGGCATTCACCATTTCTTTCAATGTTCGGTTTTTTCTTTCCGCAATACCATTTTGTTGAGGTGAGTAAGGAGCGGTGAATTCGTGTCGGATTCCATGTTGAGCACATAAATCCGCAAACGGTGACACATATTCACCACCTCGATCACTTCTTACAACCTTAATCTTTTTGTTGAGTTGGTTCTCAACCTCTTGTTTGTATAAAACAAACTTCTCGATTGCTTCATCTTTACTTTTCATCAAGTAAACATAGCAATATCTTGTACAATCATCAATAAACGTGATGAAGTACTTATTACCACCTCTCGTAGGAATGGATTTTAAATCACACACATCCGTGTGAATCATATCAAGTGGTTCGGTTATTCTTTCAACCGATTGGAAAGACGATCTTGTAAGTTTGGCTTCAACACAAGTTTGGCATTTATAATTTGAATCAATATGAAAAGATGGAATGCAATTTAACTTGATTAAACGACGTAAAGAATTAAAATTGACATGTCCAAGACGACCATGCCATACGTTAGAAGACTCTGTCAAATAAACGGAATTCAAATTCTTATTATTTGCTTTAGTCACCATTACATTCATTTTAAACATACCATCAAGGGCATAGCCCTTACCAACATAAAGACCTTTTTTGGTCAAAACAAACTTATCGGATTCAAAAACTAGTCTAAATCCAAACTTATTCAAAAGCCACCCGGAAACCAAATTCTTTCGAATTTCCGGTACAAACAAAACTTTTGTCAACTTGAGGTCTTTCCCGGATGTCATCTTCAAGATCACATCACCTTCACCTTTGACATCAACCGTATCAAAGTTTCCCATGAAGATCTTTTTTCCATTAACTACTTTCAAAGTAGTAAACAAACTTTTCTCCGAACACACATGTCGGGTAGAACCAGTGTCAATCCACCATTCATTCGGTTCAGATTTTACCAATTCTACATCAGAAACCATAGCGGTGATATTCACATTCATCACACTTGCAACTTCACCGTTGCCTTCAAGAACCACGCATGGTTCAAGATCTAAATCAGAAAGCAATTCTGATTTCTCACTATGATTGGCAAAATTATTCTCATTTTGACCTCCAATCAAATTAACCATCTTCTTAATCGATGGTTTAGCAATAGATGTTAAAATTGAAATCATCGGCCGTGACACAATTCCATCTAACACTTCCATTTTTCTTTAACGTCTAAAGAAAATAAACTCTTTATAATTTTAAATAAAGAAAATTATCCACTTTATAATAAAATTACACTTTTATTATAAACAAAGTCAAATCCTTTAATTGATCAAACTTGAATCAACCGTTCAATTTAATCACTTGGAAATAAAATAAATATTTTATTATAACCAACTTTATCACTAAAATTGAAAATTGAATCTACCGTTCAATTTAACACCAAAGTGATAACATCAAAGTGAAAAAATGAATCAACCGTTCAATTTAATCAGTTTATAATACAATTAAATCTTTTATTATAAACAATGTCAAATACTTCAATTGACAAAACTTGAATCAACCGTTCAATTTAATCACTTTATAACAAAATTAAATCTTTTTATTATAACCGATTTTATCACTAAAATTGAATCTGTCGTTCAATTTAACACCAAAGTGATAACACCAAAGTGAAGAATGAATCAACCGTTCATTCAAACACTTGTAACCCGAACGAGAATAGTAACAAATTATATATTAAAAGTTAAAATTGAATCATCCGTTCAATGTTTAAGAAACCAAAAGTGAATAATCGAATCTGCCGTTCAAATTAAACACTTAATCAAGGCTGTTGCAAAAATTAAATCCGTCTCGAAACCAAAACTCGTTTGTAACGAAACAGAAATAATTAAATGAAATGGAAACACAATTGCTTCGAGACAAAACTCGTTTGAATCGAAACAATAATGTAATAGAAACTTTTACTTCGAGACAAAACTTGTTTGAATCGAAGAAACAATTTCTCTAAAATTCCTAAATTTTATAACCGGTATCGTGGTTGTAAAATCTGTTTTAAGATTGTAGGGATATTGTGTCCGATACCAATTATAAAATATAAGAAATGTATTACGAATTACAATTCAAGAAATGAAATTACAATACACGGAAATAAATAAAGTACGGAAATTAAAATTACAAATACAAGAAATAATAATACGGAAAGTAAATTACAATACGGAAAATAAAGGCTGAGTCTCGTGTTTGACACGATTCCCTTAAAACAGATTCGAAGTCTGTTTCCCAGGGTACAACAGCCAAAGCAGTGTGTACTGCCGGAGGTAACCAACTTGCCTGAAAAAGCACGTGAATTTAAGGTGATCTTCGTTCTTGGAAGCAGCAACGTCTTGCCGTTAAAGTGTAAAAGCTTTCAAATATCTCAAGTGTTTCCAGAATTATTTCAAGTGGTTTGGTGTGTTGAATCTCCAATTATTTTATAGGAAATTGGAGTTGAAACAACAAAATTAATCATCTTTTTAATTACAAAAACCGTTTTGTAATATTCCATTATTACAAGGTTTATTGTCAATTAATGATGAGTAATTATGTGTTGAAACCAATTCTGGTACGAAAGCTGCTCGCCGGACAGCTTAGAGCCGAAGCCTGCTTGAGCAAACTCTGTCCAGAACAGGTTTCATGAAGCCTGTCCAACTCTCACCTGGAGTAAAAAAGTTGTCTCGCACGAGCCCTGATTTTCGGAGCTGCATTCGTGTCCGCAGGTGCTGGCGTACACGAGTTTAGTGGATTTTAGCCTTCGAGGTCCAAGATTTGCACCCCCCCCTGCGCGCGGGTAGGCATTGGAGTAAAACCACAAACAATCTTGCAATGGCTTTGAACACTCCTCCTTATAAACCCACTTTGGTTTCATCTTCCTTCCTATGTGGGACTCTCTTCACCCACTTAGAAGAAGTTTCAATCATTCTAAACACCAATCTTTGAGCATCGATATCTCATTCATCTTAGCTCCGTTTTGGACGTTCTTTATATCGTTGGAATCCTCTCTTCAAGGAGAATACAAACCCACAAAATATTCATTATATATATCACAATTATATATAATTATATTTGGTCCAAAACCATGGAAAAACCATTTTTTTCTTTGAAAAATTTACACTTTTTTCCAACAGTAATTTAATCAACGAATTAAAAGTTTTGTATCAATTAATTAATTATCAGATTATATATAGTTGATGTATTTCGGCATATATATCTTTAAGCTTCAAAAGCCATGGGTACGTTTGTTATTTTATGGTATACGTGTTTAATTTAATTCGATAATCCATTTTAATTTTCTTTATTGGATGTGTTTAATTAGTTATAAATTAATCATATTTTGTATCTGCATGCTGTTTAAAAAGAGGCAACAACAATCATTGGTTTGTGGTTTGTGGTAGCATCGTATATATATATCATATCCTGCCATTGATGAATGATGATCACACCATATATCTTATTGTTTAACAAAGACCGGTCAACTTAATAATTAATTTCACAATTTGTTAGGTAATTATCTATTTCTTTATCAATGCAGTTATCTATAATAAACAAATTAAACCAGCTCAGTAAGAATATAAATAAAATAATTATACAAAACAAAATTGTTTAAAAGAAATAAAATAAATCAAAGGAACATAAACGATTCAATTAATATATATAACCACGTACATAAAGCTCTAATTAATACATTAAGAAAAGATCTTCACAGGAACAAGCAAGACTTGCTTGGTCATAGACTACCTCGACCAAGTCATAGTAAATAATAATGTTGAATCAGACGGAATAAGGGCGAAGTAGCAACATATATTACATATTTAAACTTTTTTATGGATAAAAAGCAGATAAAAAGTAAATAATAATAATAATAATAATAATAATGTTTTTTTGAACAATGTGTGTTTATTGCCCAAGATTGAAGCACTAAAGAATGCACAACATGAATTACATAATCACCTCTAACCTCTATAGGATTACACACTCCAATGAGTTCATTTGATAATATATTTTTGCATCTATTTTAAATCCAGTTATAGTGTTGAGTTCAATAGAAAACCAAGTTCGATTGAAGAACAAAAGAACTAAAGGCAAATTGTATCCGATGCACATGTGCATATGATTCAATTAACTTTGAATCTCTGACTATCTCGTCTAGCATGGTTCTCCATCGATCTTGAATCTCCAAATATAATAATTCATTTGAATATGTAAAAAAAGCTAATTTGCTAAAGTAGCCAAGGCATTACAACCACTATCAATTCCACGAATTCCATATGAACAAAAGTGTAGACATCACCATAACATCAAATACATTTATTCTCGTGTCATCAAAACAGAAATAGTTGACAAAAGAGGATCTAATTTGTGCTATCAAAACTCGACCATCGAGAATTCCACCACTTTGAAATGCCCAATCCAAACTTCTAGCACAAAGGGACACTTTGCAATTGAGTGTTGTTTTGTTTCGACTTTTGATATCCACATTTTGAACACATGATGGTTTCGTGTAAATGAGCCGAGCTACTTATGAGTTACTCGAGCTCGACTCGTCAAAAGCTCGAGGTTTAACGGGCTCGAGGTCGGCTCGGATCGTAGTTGCAAACAAAAGCTACAAAGTTTTTTTTTAAGCAAATAATACTTCAACTAACATTTTCTCTCCTTGAAGTTTATGATCTCAAACATGAGGGATCGGATAAAAAATGATTGACGGTAGTTTTGTAGCTTTTTTTTTTTTAATAATGAACACCATTTTTAAAGAACGAGTCGTTCTCGATCGTGTGGTCCCATGTCTTTTTATTTATTTATTTTTAAAAAATCTGTATATAACCAAAAAGAAACGGAAACCCCAAAGCTTTCCAATCAAGTGGTTGGCCGGTTTGCCTCCTTTATTTCTTTCACTTCACAACTAAACTCCATCTTTCCATTTATTATAAATTTCAAAAAAATAATGGGATCCGTTTGTTAAGAGAGAAAAACTCGATCATCGTCGGTACGGTGTGTGAGACACGTCAAGATTCGAATAAGATCGAGCGCATCTGCAATGATGGGTGCTTGTTTTTCATGCAAAAGGCCGAAAACATTGAAGACCATAAGAGTGGTACACTTGGATGGTTTTTTGGAGGAGTACGACGATCCGGTCACCGCGGACCAAGTGATCGGAAACTTCCCCAAGCACTTTTTATGCACTCCCATTGAAATTCTCCAAAAAGGCTTGGTGCCACTCAAGCTTGACCATCAACTGAAAATGGGTCAAATCTACTTCATTCTACCCAAATCTACTCTTAAATTCAATGCCACTCCAGAGGACTTGACCTCTCTAACAAGGAAGCTCACTAACATAGCCAAAACAGGCCAATGTCTAGCCAAGTCGGTCCCTACAAGTCCTTCGGCTAGCCCGTTACCGGATCCAAAAGCAAGAAGCCCAATATGGAACTTTAATTTTGATGGAGCAGTGAAGGACAACATTGGGAACCTGCCTAGGTCGCCTCCGTGGAAGCCGGCTTTGGCTACCATTCGAGAAGTATCCTTTAATCAAACAAGTTAGAATAAACTTTGTTGTTGTTAGATCTTAGCCTCATAGTTAAAATCACTGATACGTTTTTTAATATATTAAAATGTTATAATTATTTTTAATATTTTATATCATATTTAGGGATATATGTTTTTAAAAAAAAAAAAAAACTATTATGTTGGCACCAAATTGCAACATTGTTGTATGTTTTTTGTAACAATTTAAAATGCACTTACATAGTATGTGTCGAGAACTAGCTTGTTACATAATTTGGTTTAAAAAAACTGATATCCTAGAAGGTGTTTGGTTTTGCGTTTAGAAAAATGTGATGCGGCGTTTTGATAATTAATAATTAGATTATTGTTATAATAAAAAGTGTTACTAAAAATTTAGTGTTTCAATTAGCTTATGTTGTTGACTATCGCAATTATTAAATAATCAGTTTTTAAGTGTTTGAATTTTCGTTTTAAACTTCTAAAATTACCAAGAAGGACATTTGTATATAATTATAAAATTCCTTAATTTAATATGTATTTTAGCTTATAATATAATATTTTTTATTTATAACTTATTTATCAATAAACATCTTAATAAGTTTTCATCAAAAAAATAAAATTTTTAAATATAATAAATTAAATTCTAAGCTAATGAAAATACAATTTTAAAAACAAAAAATTAAAAGAAAAACATAATAACATAACAAAGAGTCAAAAATATTCAAAATTTAAATACAAACAAGTAGGTGAAACGAGGAAATAACAAGACTAGCATAATATTTTTAATTGATTAGGTTTAGGTTAAAAATGAAGGTAATATTGTCAATTTACAGTTAAAGTTAATTGTTGTATATCTGCAGCAACAAAATCCTGTTGTAACAAACTCATTGTATTTATACCACCTACTGCAAATAAGCATTTATTTAAAAATTATTATCCAAACATTTCAAACAACTTATTTATAGTATTACAACGTAATAATCAAATAGGCAGCCAAAACCAAACACTTTGTTGCATGATTATACTATTTAATTGCCCTTGAATGCCTTGATGGACATCATATCAAAGTGGGGCAATCGAGCAAACGGGTTGCTGGGCTTTAAAATTTTTTGGTGGAACCTCCCACCAACCACCATATCTCTAAAATCATTACAAAAAAAAAAAAAAAAAAAGCACCATGAATTAAACAAAAAAAACTGAGTTTTTCTTAATGTAAAGAAAAACTGTTTTTTTCATTTATTTATCTTTTAAGGAGTCCCGAGTACGTGATTTGTATCATTGTATATATAATAAAATATAAATAATATAGTTTTTAGTATAAAGTCATATATATATATATATATATATATATATATATATATATATATATATATATATATATATATATATATATATATATATATATATATATATATATATATATATATATATATATATAGGGGGGTTCAATGGAAAACCAACATGCATCGGAAAACTTTGGAAAACCTCCATGCATCACCACAAATGCATCACAATTCCCGCGTGATGCATCGAATTCCTGCGTGATACACCGTCTTTCTGCATAATGCACCTGAAAACTTGTGAAAACCGCACTGCACCACCACAAATGCATCAAATTTCCCGCTTGATGCATCAAAATCTCGCGTGATGCATCTAATTTCCCGCGTGATGCATCAAAATCTCGCGTGATGCATCACTTTATTTACGATCATGCCACCGCGTTTTTCATTAAATGCATCAAATCGGACGGTATGGGGACGTAGGTTGCCCCTCCATCCATCCATCGCATCCACGGTTTGTTTTCCCGGGGCATAGTGGTTTCCATTTGACCCACCCTAGATATATATATATTATATAGATTATATATATATATAGATATATATATGTAATAATATATCTATATATATAGATGTATATCTATAAGAGATATATGTGTTCTATATAGAATATATGGTGTATATATATATAGATATGTGTATCTATTATATATATATGTGTATCTATATATATATGTGTGTGTGTGTATATATATATATATATATATATATATATATATATATATATATATATATATATATATATATATATATATATATATATATATATATATATATATAGAGGTTCCATTGAGAACTTTTGTGTATCGAGGCACAAAAGAAACTCCATTGTCCATTGGATAAAAAGAATGTGTGGGTTAGATCAAATGGCAAAAAGGTAATTAAATAGAAAGTTTTATGCATCAAGTGCACATAATGAAATTCGCGGAGGGGTAAAACAAGACTTATGCAATCCTTATTCAATTATTACACTTCCAAAATTAACAAAAATAATACAAATTCAAAATACATCAAAATACATGCATATCGTTCATCTCTTCATGCATATCATTCATCTCTTCCAAAAATAAATCATGCATATCGTTAATCTCTTCCAAAATCAAAATACATCAAAATACAAACATGAATCATTCATCTCTTCATGCATATCGTTCATTGTTCATCATCAAAAAAACATGCATATCGTTCATCTCTTTATGCATATCGTTCATCTCTTCCAAAAATAAATCATACATATTGTTCATCTCTTCCAAAATCAAAATACATCAAAATACAAACATGAATAGTTCATCTCTTCATGCATATCATTCATCGTTCATCGTCAAAATAAATGCATATCGTTCATCTCTTCCAAAATCATCAAAATACATCCTTTTATCTTTGAATGTGTTCACCATTCAAAAATTATCATGCATTCAAAAAATGCGGTGATTATTGGTCGTAGAGAGAGAGAGAGAGAGATGGTCGGTGCAGCGGTGGTGCGATGGTGATGCAGCGGTGGTGTGATGGTGGTGCAGCGGCCGAGAGAGCAAGACGGTGGCCGGATTTTGAGAATGAGAGGGGGTGGGGCGGTCACATGGGGAAGGAGAAAGAGAGATGTTGATCATGGAGAGAGAGAGAGAGAGAGAGAGAGAGAGAGAGAGAAAGAGGTGAAGAGAGAAAGAGGAAGAAATTTTTGGTAAGTTGTTTAATGTATTGATTTGTTTCCTAATCTAATTAAACCTAATTTTCTATAATTAATTAATTTTCTTATAAATTTGTTCCACAAATACCCTTAATGCACCATTCGTAGAAAGTCCGATGCACAAAAGTTCTCAATGGTGCCTCGATGCAGAAAAGTTCTCAATCGAACCCCAATCTATATATATATATATATCATACCCATGAGATTCTAGCGTAGTCTGTTGTGAATGATCATTCACACACACACACATATTCTATATATTTGCATAAACATGTATAAGACAACAGTATAAGACTTTTTGTATATAAAAAAAACAACATCATAAATAGTATGAATGGTAAAACATAATGATGTGAATGATCATTCACATAAATGTGCATAAACATTCAAATAATTTTTAATCACACTGAAAGTGGGAATATATGTGAATTTCACACAGAACTGTATTAGGTGGTACTCACTTAAACATATATATATATATATATATATATATATATATATATATATATATATATATATATATATATATATGGTTGGGATCATTCCAAAACCTAAACTTGGTGCAGAACTGTGGGACCATGTATTTGATGCTGAATGTTAAATTTATAACGTTTATTCGATGTTGAATACATATAATTCAGATGATTCAATGTCAAATATTCAGTGGTGAATATTCAATGTTGAATTTAAAATTTTTTTGAAAAAATATAAAATCATCAGTCACATTTTGAAAAAGTATAAAATTCTTGTTTTTATGGTATAATTTTTTGTTTAAAATTTATTAAATGTTATGTTATCTAATTTGAAAGTTAGTTCTGTAGTTCTGCACCAAAATTAGGTTCTGCAATGATCATGTCTCTTTTACTACTTATATATATATGTATGTATGTGTGTGTGTATATATATATATATATATATATATATATATATATATATTTGTGTGTGTGTATGTGTGATCATTTACAAATTTAGGTTCTCCAATGATCATATCTACTTTTATAAATATAGTTTTTCAAGGTATCATATATATGTGCGATGATCATGTCTCTCTTTCTACTTTTACAAAGATAAATTTAAACTATTATCTATGTGATCAGTGATATAAATCACTTCTATTTTCATGTGTTTTTGCTATGTTTTAATGTGTAAATGTGAGATAATTGGTACTGCTAATGTAGGTTTTTGTAATTTCAGTTGCTTGGCAAGAAAGTAAAGAAAAATGGTAGCTGGAGTGTGGATTTCGTGCACAACGTCCCAGCAGGCGTCCCAGACGCCGGAGCAGCGTCCTAGCCAGCGTCCCAGACGCCCAGGAAACGCCCAAAACTCCCTGAAACAGAGTCTGAGCGTCCTAGCCAGCGTCCCAGACGCTGGGGTCGACGCTGGTGCGGCAGTTGTGCGAAAAGCTGCAGTTTTTTAGGAAGGAGGTTACCATTTTGAAGGGGATCCGTTTTTTAGACCTGGGGTTCGCAATTTGGCAGTTTCACACACACAAAGGTGCGATTTTGGGAGGAAAATCAGAGGAGGAAAGCTACTGGAATCAAACGAAGATCAAGCATTGGCATCCGATCGATTGTATTTACACATTATCGGTAGTTTAATGTTTTCATCCGTGTTTGACATTGTTAGTAAGTTAACCCAAGCTATGCTTGGCTAAATACTTTGTGGTGTTTGTTCTTTAGTTTGCATACTATGGTGTGAATGAATGTTTAATTAATTTCAGTTTCCATATGTGCTTAAAGGGGTTGTGGATCTTATTTGTGAATGAATGTATGTTAAACAACGAGGGTTGTATATAACAGCGTATAGTAATATCATTGGTTGTGCCAACTCTGTGATGAAGGGAAAGACAATTAATAGACGGTGCATACGCTGTCTTAAGAACATTAGTTGTGAAACATGCATGTGAATGAATGGTTGTAATCAATGGGTATTGTATATAACGGGGTATAGTGATATCATTAGTTGTGCCGGCTCATTAATATGGGGAAGACAATTAATAGACGGCGCATACTTCGTCTTAAGAGTATTCATTGTGAAAACCAATTCATTTATATGGAAACTGAAAAAGGGATTACATTTGCATGAATAAATGTGAATGAACAATGAATGTATCTGAGATGGTTGATATCCATGTCATTGGTTGTGCCCACTCTCTATAGGGGAGGAAGACAGTCAATAGAGTGGTATACGTTGTTTTGGAGCATAAGTTGCTAATTCGTATCAATTCATGTAAATGGAATCCATAACATTCTGAATTGCCATAGTATGTATAACGAGAGAGCAAACACCCTCTTTCTCTTCTAGTGAACTTCTTTAATTCAATTCTCGTGTGTGACATTGTCGCAATAGTATTTTACAGTAGGAAATTAGTTCAAAGCAAATGATTCCAAACTCAATCCAAACAGTCTCTGAACTAGTTTAGCAACCTAACATTCCCTGTGGATTCGATCCCACTTACCCTATCTATATAGTGTTTTTGGGTTATATTTTTGATACTCATACGACTGGGTCCATCAAAATGGCGCCGTTGCCGGGGAATGGCAGCGCTTGTTAAAGTAGTTTGGATTAACTGTTTCTGTAAATATCCTTGTTTATAGTAGCTAGTTAAGTTTGTTTTATTTTAGTTTAATCTTCAGTATTTTTCTTTTGCATTGACATTCTGAACAGCAAAGTTCAGAATCTTCACGTGTGTGTGTGTATCTCAGGTATATGCATACTCGTTATTCAGGGCGAACTTCTCCATTGCAACACGAGACAGAGATTGAAAGGACTGCTCGTTCATTGAGGAAGCTACATAGAGGTTATTGGCCTAGTGGTGAGACTAGTGGTAATCCAAGCACACTGGAGACATCTGATTCAGAAGAGCAATCCATACATTCAGAGGAACCTGAGAGTGACACTGAACCCATTGTAAACATGGCAGATGATAGAAGGACTGTGGAGTCCCATTACAGACCGGGTGATGTTCCTGATATGTCACCGATTCTGTATCCTGAAATTGAGAATGAACCAGAGATAAAGACTCACTTGTTCAGCATCATTCCTCAATTTCATGGAACAAAGAGCGAAGAACCATACGATCACCTAGCCGAATTCTCAGCAATTTGCAAGGCTAATAGAGTGCAAAGATTACCCGTGGACTCTCTCAAACTACGATTGTTTCCATTCTCTCTTAAGGATAAAGCTAAACATTGGTTCACTTCTCTACCCGCGAACAGTATTCGTAACTGGGAGGAGATGAAGAGGGCTTTCCTCAACGAGTTTTACTCAATTAGTAAAACCACTGAAAAGAGGAATAGCATCACGAGTTTTAAGCAAAAGCCGGGGGAACAATTTCATGAAGCTTTTGAGAGATTGAACGAGATGTTACGGGCATGTCCACATCATGAGGTACCCAAGTGGATGTTGGTGAAGAATTTTTTTGATGGTATTAGCCAAGAGAGCAGAAACATGATCACAGCAGCCTCGGGGGGTACATTCTTAGCTAAGGAGCATGATGAGGCATGGGAATTGTTAGCACAGCTGGCGAAGGGGTCTAAGGTACAAGCTGGGTCTGATACGTCAATTGGTATCCAAGTGTTGGGGATTGATAATGCTTGGAAAAGAGATGTCACGACAAATATGGAGGCTCTTAGCAAGAAGATGGACGCCTTGATGAGGAAAGACAACACAGAATATAGAGCTCCTATTATGTGTGTGACATGTGGAGAGAACACTCATACATCAGAGTTTTGCTTTCATGTACATGGGGAGCAGACTGGTGAATTTTATGGATTTCGACCACGACAGGATAGGTTTGACCCTCACTCTGAAACCTACAATCCTGGGTGGAGGTGTCATCCTAACTTTCGTTGGAGAGATGACCAGAGAGGAGATGAATATGCAAAGCCCAGATTTGACCAATGGAATAGATACCAGCAAAATAGAAACTTCTACGGTGGTACATCATCTGGTACTAAAGAGGAGAAGGAACCAGCCGCTCAAGAAGCTTCAAAAGACTCGAAGATGGATCAACTTTTAGACTATCTGAAACAGCAATCATATGTTCAAACAAAGTCTATGGCAAGTCTTGAAAAGCAGATGGGGCAGATTGCGGATCAGCTCACAAAAAGAGACGAGGGTCGGTTGCCAAGCAATACCCAAGTGAACCCTTCTCATTCCAAGGGTAAAGAGAAGCAATCAATGAATGGAGTAGAGGAGCTGAATGAAGTCAGTGAGTTGCATAAGGTGACTACTCTACGTAGTGGGAAGGAGGTAGACAACAAGGTGGTAATGCCGGAAATGAAAGAAATGGAGAGTGAGGTTGAAGAGGTAGTTGATAGTGGGAAATCAGTCCCACATTCAGAATTTGAACGAGAGGCTAAGCTGAAAAAGAAAGTCCAGTTTGAAGAAGTTATAGTGGAAGAAGAGGAACAACTGAGGCCTAAGCCAACACCTCCGTATCCGTTAGCACTAGAGGGTTCGAGCAGGCCAGCCTTTGGTAAGAAAGGGCCACAACTAGAGGAGCTATGGGAGATGTTCAATCAAGTGAAGATAAATATTCCGTTGGTAAAAGTTTTGCAGCAAGTTCCGGTCTATGCTAAATTTCTAAAGGACTTGTGTACTCAAAAGCGCAAGTTCAATATGGCATTGCCAAAGCAAATCAACCTTACGGAGCAGGTAAGTGTCGTAGTCTCGAGTTCTTTACCTCCAAAGCTAAAGGATCCAGGTTCACCTCTCATCTCTGTCACTATTGGTGATGTTAGGATCAAGAAAGCATTGCTAGATTTAGGTGCAAGTGTTAACATACTCCCTGGAAACTTATTTGATCAGCATGATTTAGGAAGCCTAACACCCACAGATGTGGTTTTACAACTAGCTGATCGATCCACTAAGACTCCAAGGGGTATGTTAACCGATGTAATTGTTAAAGTTGAAGATTTCTATTACCCGGTAGACTTTCTTGTATTAGATTCAGATCAAAGAAGTCGGGATAACCAGCCTGCAATCATTTTGGGTAGGCCATTTTTGGCCACTGTCAATGCCCAAATTAATTGTAGGACGGGTGCCTTAGACTTAGCCTTCGGGAATAGGAAATTAAAGTTGAATGTTTTTAATGTTGTTCCTAACGTTTCTTTTGATTCAGAGTGCTACTTGATTGATTGTATCGATGAGTTAGCAGGATCCCAAGCACCATTGATGACTAACAGAGATGAATTGGATTATGTGTTGTCATGTCAAGAGCAGGAAGAGGTTGAATGTGGATGGTCAATAAGCCTAGAGGAGATGGTAGGAGGGACAAAGCATAATAGGCAGCCTCCGTGGTCATTGAAGTTTGAGAAGCTACCTGAAAATCTTCCTGAGTCAATAAAACCCTCTCTAGAGCAAGCTCCCACTTTGGAACTAGAAGTTTTACCCACCCATCTTAAGTATGTATTTTTGGGGCCACGCGAGAGTTATCCTATGATTATTGCCTCACACTTGTCGGAAGATGAAGAGAAAGCATTAATATAGGTGTCAAATAGGGAGGTTAAGAGGATTTTAGAAAAGACTGTAAAGCCTAGTCGCAAGGATTGGTCTTTGAGATTAGATGATGCATTATGGGCTTACAGGACTGCTTATAAGACTCCCATTGGAATGTCACCTTACAGATTGGTCTATGGGAAGCCTTGTCATTTACCTGTAGAATTAGAGCATATGGCCACTTGGGCAATTCGAAATGCTAACTTTGATATTGCTGATGCAGGTAAAATGAGAAAGTTTCAATTGGCAGAACTGGAGGAAATCAGATTGAAGGCATATGAAAGTGCAAGGATCTACAAGGAAAAGACTAAGCATTTCCATGATAAATGCTTGAGAAGGAAGACTTTTGCAGTTGGTTTTAAGGTTTGGCTCTATAACTCACGTATTAAATTGTTTCCAGGTAAGCTGAGGAGTAAATGGACGGGACCTTATGAGGTTATTCATGTCTACGAGAATGGAGCTGTGGAAGTCAAGGACCATAAGCATGGACATTCCTTTACGGTGAATGGCCATAGGCTTAAGATGCATGTTAAAGGTCCTATGGGAACTGACGGTGATCAAGCAACCTTGATTGAGGTAGTGGCTCTCAAAGAGCCAATCTATTCATCTCTGTAAGTAAAACATGTATGAATTTTGTGGGTATATTCACTGCAAACCCTCACGAGACTAAACTCGTCCATCTAAGTAATTAGGTGGTTTAAAGGCTTGCTATACGTGCTAAGTATAGTTGTGTTCCCTACGAAAATGGTTGTTTTTGTGTTTGTTTAAAGTTGTGTTTAGTTAATTTAATGTGTGTTTTTAATTTGGAAATGAGCGGGAGTGGCCGTTATTGAGCAAACGGGAGTTGAAAAGCTTTTAGAACGAGTGTCGAGTGAATTTGAAGTACCAGCGTCCAAGTGAGCGTTGGGGACGCCGGAATAAATTCCAAAACAGAGTGTGAGCGTCTCCAAGACGCCCAGAACGGGATTCAGACGCTAGGGCAGCGTTTGGGACGCTGAGCAGGACGTTGGGGACGCAGTCAAATGGGCGCTTAAGGAGCGGCGTCCGAGTGAGCGTCCTAGACGCTGGAATAAATTATGAAACAGAATGTGAGCGTTTTTGGAACGCCCAAAACAGCCGCACGGACGCTGGGAGGTCGTCTGAGACGCTGGGTAGGACGCTTGAGCGACTTTTCATCATTTAAACCTCTGTCCGCCTCATTTACTCACACCTACCGTCCCTTTTCTCTTTCTAAGACGCTCTCATCTCTCTCTCGAACGCTGAACGGTTTTCACCATTGTTGCTTACATGCTTAATTTTGTGATGAGGACATCACTTCTCTCTAAGTTGGGGAGGGGGTGTCCAATTTTTTTCAATTTTTGGCATATGCTTTTCCATATGATGTGGGACAGGGAACCTTGTTGTGGACTGCAGGTTATATGTGTGTAAATGAATATGTTGATACTAACAGTTCACTACTATGGTTGCGTTTATTGTTTGTGCATTTCAGGAGTCACCATGTCTGGATCATCATCATCATCTGAAATGGTGAAAAACATAGCCAAAAGAAAGAAAACAGCATCAGCAACACCAAATGTTCATCCTCCTGTCGTATGGGATCCAACTAAGTCATTGTCTGAACATTATGAGAGGATACTCTACTTCCGGGTACTTTCGTTTCATTTCCGTTTGTTTAAATTATCGCATTTCCAGTATTAGTAACTTTCTTAGGTGTTTAGTTTATTTTTACAAATGTTTGTTATAGTGGTGGTATCATGATCATTCCTTAACTGTTTATACATGAATTGTTCTGTGCAAAGTATGAAAATAAGAGATAAGAGGAAGTAAGCATAATGGGTTGTTAGTTTTAAAAGAGAGTAGCTTTTGGTTTGATGAAAAGTGAGGGTGACAGAATGTAAGTGTTTGGCATGGGAAATATTGGTCAACCCCTTCGTTGATAAATCTTTGGCATTGATGGCAATAAGGGGGAGAGGAATGTATGCATTGCACGGAATATAAAAAAAAAGAGAAAAAGAAAAAAAAAAGAGTGAATAAGCTAACATGTGACCTAGTAAGTTCGGGAAAGTAAGTCTGTGGGGTACCGTCATGCCTAATCACCTAAGACCGTCTGGTTTGGGATCGATTGACCTAAATCCCGTTACATGGATTTGCTAGAAAGTCACGATTGAAAGTGTTAGTATAAACTCGAAATAAAAGAGCAGAAAAGTGCTGAAATATAAAGTGTGCAATTGGGTTTCAAGTGAAGTAACTCATAACCTTGAGCTGAAAATTAATGTCTAAGGATTTATTAGGAAGGAAAAGCCCATAGTCTGAACATGCTGACACTTGCATACTGATCGTTCACGGTTTTATCATGTTAAAAGTTTACACTTTTAAGGCTGAAAAACTCAAATGTTTAACACTTTTGTCTCTATTTTGATGTCTTGTTCGGGACGATCAAGGTGTAAGTTGGGGAGGTTTGATCAGTGATATAAATCACTTCTATTTTCATGTGTTTTTGGTATGTTTTAATGTGTAAATGTGAGATAATTGGTACTGCTAATGTAGGTTTTTGTAATTTCAGTTGCTTGGCAAGAAAGTAAAGAAAAATGGTAGCTGGAGTGTGGATTTCGTGCACAACGTCCCAGCAGGCGTCCCAGACGCCGGAGCAGCGTCCTAGCCAGCGTCCCAGACGCCCAGGAAACGCCCAAAACTCCCTGAAACAGAGTCTGAGCGTCCTAGCCAGCGTCCCAGACGCTGGGGTCGACGCTGGTGCGGCAGTTGTGCGAAAAGCTGCAGTTTTTTAGGAAGGAGGTTACCATTTTGAAGGGGATCCGTTTTTTAGACCTGGGGTTCGCAATTTGGCAGTTTCACACACACAAAGGTGCGATTTTGGGAGGAAAATCAGAGGAGGAAAGCTACTGGAATCAAACGAAGATCAAGCATTGGCATCCGATCGATTGTATTTACACATTATCGGTAGTTTAATGTTTTCATCCGTGTTTGACATTGTTAGTAAGTTAACCCAAGCTATGCTTGGCTAAATACTTTGTGGTGTTTGTTCTTTAGTTTGCATACTATGGTGTGAATGAATGTTTAATTAATTTCAGTTTTCATATGTGCTTAAAGGGGTTGTGGATCTTATTTGTGAATGAATGTATGTTAAACAACGAGGGTTGTATATAACAGCGTATAGTAATATCATTGGTTGTGCCAACTCTGTGATGAAGGGAAAGACAATTAATAGACGGTGCATACGCTGTCTTAAGAACATTAGTTGTGAAACATGCATGTGAATGAATGGTTGTAATCAATGGGTATTGTATATAACGGGGTATAGTGATATCATTAGTTGTGCCGGCTCATTAATATGGGGAAGACAATTAATAGACGGCGCATACTTCGTCTTAAGAGTATTCATTGTGAAAACCAATTCATTTATATGGAAACTGAAAAAGGGATTACATTTGCATGAATAAATGTGAATGAACAATGAATGTATCTGAGATGGTTGATATCCATGTCATTGGTTGTGCCCACTCTCTATAGGGGAGGAAGACAGTCAATAGAGTGGTATACGTTGTTTTGGAGCATAAGTTGCTAATTCGTATCAATTCATGTAAATGGAATCCATAACATTCTGAATTGCCATAGTATGTATAACGAGAGAGCAAACACCCTCTTTCTTTCTCTTCTAGTGAACTTCTTTAATTCAA